>JAQFVV010006197.1:9453299-9930289 GCA_028023455.1 Epiperipatus broadwayi
TTAATGCCAAAATTATTATACAAAAATAATACTTACTAATATTCCATTAAAAAAAAACCTTTATTCTAGCAATCATTATTAATACACATGTTAATATCCTTAATATTACCAAAGGTATTGATATTATATCAACTCCAAATCTATAAGAAATTTCTGACATATACAAATACAAATTCAACTTAGTAATAAAAAATAACATTATAATTAACAATATAATATTAATTACAAATCCTCAATTAATTAACTTAAATACATTATAATTAATACAACAAACATTACTATAATTTCTATCTTCTTACGACCCTTAAGCTGTTGAACATATCATTCCATTAGTAGGAATTAATGTTACCAGCAAAGATAAACCTAATCTTGCTTCACAAGCAGTTAAAGTTAAAAAAAGAAATAAACTTAAAAATAATTATTTTTCTAAAAACACTAACCATGAAATCATAACCCCAAAAATATATAATATAACAAATTACAACCTAAACAGCATTGATAATAAATGAAGTCAAAATATAACAAATATAATGATAAATATAATTGGAATTAAAATAAGAGAGTCAAATATATAAATATGCTATCTCAGAAACAATCTTTACTTTTTATTGCAATAATTAACAGTTGTATCTTGTGCATTTAACAGAATGATAGAGAAATTGATTCAAGAATTGAAGATTCCTGGATCAAAGTTCAACCTGTCAATTTCAGTGCTTGAACATCACATGATCTTCTAAGATAATAAACATTTGATTATTATTATATTAACCAAATTATGAGAAATATTTTATAATGACTATGATCATTGACATTAGCATCATCTTACATTCCAACTATGCCTAATATAGATATTAGTATTAAAACATTAAAAAGAAAGAAACAAATGGAATAAATCAAGACAAGTAAAAGAATAAAAATAAAGAGAGGAAAACATTGATTTTTTTTAAAAGTCAGCATTCAGTTTACATTTTAGTATTACCCATTTGACTTTTTTCCTGCCAACATACATTCTTTTGTATTTTTATAAATATTCTCTTAATAAAAGATAAATTCTATTGGAATTCATTTTTGAGTTGATATTTTCTTCAATTGTTGAGTCAAAAACAAAATAGACATAAAATGTGAATGTGTGATATGTTGATGCTGATAAGTCATTTATTGTGAGATTGATAGTTTCATCAGTAAGTTTACATAATAGTCATCAATTCAGAGACAGAAATTCTTCTAAAGCCATAATTTTCAAATTGTTTTAGGAATAATTAATATTTTTGTAGCAAAAATTATATTTAAAACATTTTAATTAAATATATTTGTGATGTATAAATATCTGGTGATGTTAAAGTTGATCTATTACATTAAATCCAATATTTTATTAATTTTTTCTCATTTACATAGACATTTTTGTTTTTATTTTTTGAAAAACTATTAACAGATATAATGAGAAAAATTGATTTTCAAATAAGTCTATTTTCTATATTCAAACAAATTTTACATGATCATTCTCATATAAAACTTCATTTCATGTATAAAATTTACATTATCAATTACTAATATTTTTATAAAGCGCAGTTGATATTGAAATAAATGAGAGAATGCAAATCTCTCAAGCGTTTATGACTACAACCAGCCAATCAAATCTTAAGCACTGGGGCAGAGAATTTTAATAAGAAAAGAGCGGTTCCACTCTCTTTTCTTATTAAAATTTCAGTTAATTAAGTGTGATGATATTTAAGATTCACGCTTTCAAATATAAGTACTTTGGACTGGCTTGGATATATATTAAGACAAGTAAAGAAGAGAGTGGAACCGCTCTTTTCTTATTAAAATTCTCTGTCCCAGTGCTTAAGATTTGATTGGCTGGTTGTAGTCATAAGCGCTTAAGAGATTTGCACTCTCTCATTTATTTCATTATCAATTACTATATTTATAATCTGAAAGTCTTTTGAATATAATACATTTTTCTTCAAAGATTTGTAATAAATACTGTTTTTGACTCTTATTACTTTTTAAAACTATCCTACTAGATTATGAATATGTAATATTTGACTATATTATTTATTTAAAAGCATCTATATGAATTTTTTTATTCAGATTTTTTTTTCATAAAAAAATTAATGAAATATCTATAGCAAATTACCATCAATGATGATGATTAAGGTTATCACTTTGTCATTTCTTATTATAATCCTAGTTATCTCACTCTCCTTTTAAACTGAAAACTTAACATATACAATAAATTTTTTAAAAAGTATACTGTCTTTTGGTAGAAGTATGATTTATATCTATCATCAATATTAATATCATTTAACTATTTATTTATTAGGAGCAGTTCTAATTGCAATACAAAATTGATTGTTCAAAAAATAAATTTTGTCAAATGTCTTTTATTACAATTCTTGTCACATAAAAACTGATTATCCATAAAAAAAATTGCATGAATATTTTTATTAGAATTTATTAATAAGTTGACTTTACTATCACTGTACTTATTATGCTAATGTTGACATCACAGAACTAACTGTGCTTTTATTATACAGTATACACATACATGGATACTGTATGCGATTTAGATAAATAAAAGAAAGATAATGATAATTGAAAAAATGTCTGCTCAAAGGAAATGTTACAAAAGGAAAAGTGAAACATTATATATTTCAGTATAAGATGTGACTTATAATCCAACAGATAAAAAAGTTTGCATCTAGATATGGTATCTTAGGTTTTTCAGCTCACATTCATTAGTTGTTATTTTGCAATGAACCTCATTCTTACAGCAAAAGATAAAATCTGTTTCAGTGTGACACCATGTGCTATCTGGTATATATATATATATATATATATATATATATATATATATATATATATATATATATATATATATATATATATATATATATATATATATATATATACACCCTTATGGCAAATACAGTTTTTTCTCTACTTTTCTGGCCATGATATTATTAATAGTTAGAGCTGCATGTTTAGTAAAATGGCAGACTTCAGACTCTAAAGATCAAGGTACATGGATCATAACTCAGTCCTCGAACTTATACAAATGCTTAAGCAATAAACTACTTTATTATTATTAATGCTTACCATACCTTATATTGATTTGACCAGCCAAATATATATGTGATAAGATTAGAATTGTTATAGCTTCACAAAAATTGAGTATCAGTTTGATAGAAGACAAAAGCCAGAATTAGGGATTGATTCAATTAGGAAAACAAGTCACTCCAGATTGAATGATTACAACTCTTAACTATTGTCTATGATCCAGTTACATCTCATTGACATATCTTTTATACTTTTCTAAAAGACATTTTAAAATTATTTAAATTTTTTGTAGTAATCCTTTATAAGTATGGGGTGATAATGACTTGAAATGTGTAAGACATAACATTATATACATTGAAATTTAGATAATATTTGTAAATTATTAATAAATAATCAATAATGGAAACAATGTATATGTTAATGATATAAGTTTTTATCAAAGTTTAGTTGTGATTTTAAATATTAACTTGCTTAAATAAATTATAATAAGATATCCTCAAACACTAGAAAATTACTTCCAATGATGATCAAGTATTTGTTGCTTGCTTTTACTTTGATGCTTCTCTTGCTTTTGGTTATAAAACTTAACATATATATATATATATGATAAACAAAAATGCAAGTTAAAAAAAAAACTTGCTAACGCTTGTATTTATGTCCACAGATGGCGTCCTACCAAGACTGCCAATCAAGCGTGTTTTGTTTACATAAACGTCAGAGTAGTTAGTATTCACTATATCTAACTATAATTCCACTTTCAGATCATGATTTCAAGCTATTTGCTATCGTCAGTGAAAGACAGGAATAAAGAAACTAGATCTGAATACAAACTCTGAGCGTTTATGAAACAATTTCTATTCAGCTTGCAAGCGTGAATTTTTTAGACACGTAATGTCTTCAAACTCAGCATAGCAAACCAGATAGCTACATGGGTCTGATCTCAGTTCAGCATCACCACATAGTAGAAGCCTCTGCAATCTATATCATTGCAAGAAAGACCTCAAAGGTACATTTATGATAAACAAAAATGCAAGTTAAAAAACTTGCTAACGCTTGTATTTATGTCCACAGATGGCGTCCTACCAAGACTGCCAATCAAGCGTGTTTTGTTTACATAAACGTCAGAGTAGTTAGTATTCACTATCTCTAACTATAATTCCACTTTCAGATCATGATTTCAAGCTATTTGCTATCGTCAGTGAAAGACAGGAATAAAGAAACTAGATCTGAATACAAACTCTGAGCGTTTATGAAACAATTTCTATTCAGCTTGCAAGCGTGAATTTTTTAGACACGTAATGTCTTCAAACTCAGCATAGCAAACCAGATAGCTACATGGGTCTGATCTCAGTTCAGCATCACCACATAGTAGAAGCCTCTGCAATCTATATCATTGCAAGAAAGACCTCAAAGGTACATTTATGATAAACAAAAATGCAAGTTAAAAAACTTGCTAACGCTTGTATTTATGTCCACAGATGGCGTCCTACCAAGACTGCCAATCAAGCGTATGTTTTGTTTACATAAACGTCAGAGTAGTTAGTATTCACTATCTCTAACTATAATTCCACTTTCAGATCATGATTTCAAGCTATTTGCTATCGTCAGTGAAAGACAGGAATAAAGAAACTAGATCTGAATACAAACTCTGAGCGTTTATGAAACAATTTCTATTCAGCTTGCAAGCGTGAATTTTTTAGACACGTAATGTCTTCAAACTCAGCAAAGCAAACCAGATAGCTACATGGGTCTGATCTCAGTTCAGCATCACCACATAGTAGAAGCCTCTGCAATCTATATCATTGCAAGAAAGACCTCAAAGGTACATTTATGATAAACAAAAATGCAAGTTAAAAAACTTGCTAACGCTTGTATTTATGTCCACAGATGGCGTCCTACCAAGACTGCCAATCAAGCGTGTTTTGTTTACATAAACGTCAGAGTAGTTAGTATTCACTATCTCTAACTATAATTCCACTTTCAGATCATGATTTCAAGCTATTTGCTATCGTCAGTGAAAGACAGGAATAAAGAAACTAGATCTGAATACAAACTCTGAGCGTTTATGAAACAATTTCTATTCAGCTTGCAAGCGTGAATTTTTTAGACACGTAATGTCTTCAAACTCAGCATAGCAAACCAGATAGCTACATGGGTCTGATCTCAGTTCAGCATCACCACATAGTAGAAGCCTCTGCAATCTATATCATTGCAAGAAAGACCTCAAAGGTACATTTATGATAAACAAAAATGCAAGTTAAAAAACTTGCTAACGCTTGCAAGCTGAATAGAAATTGTTTCATAAACGCTCAGAGTTTGTATTCAGATCTAGTTTCTTTATTCCTGTCTTTCACTGACGATAGCAAATAGCTTGAAATCATGATCTGAAAGTGGAATTATAGTTAGAGATAGTGAATACTAACTACTCTGACGTTTATGTAAACAAAACACGCTTGATTGGCAGTCTTGGTAGGACGCCATCTGTGGACATAAATACAAGCGTTAGCAAGTTTTTTAACTTGCATTTTTGTTTATCATAAATGTACCTTTGAGGTCTTTCTTGCAATGATATAGATTGCAGAGGCTTCTACTATGTGGTGATGCTGAACTGAGATCAGACCCATGTAGCTATCTGGTTTGCTATGCTGAGTTTGAAGACATTACGTGTCTAAAAAATTCACGCTTGCAAGCTGAATAGAAATTGTTTCATAAACGCTCAGAGTTTGTATTCAGATCTAGTTTCTTTATTCCTGTCTTTCACTGACGATAGCAAATAGCTTGAAATCATGATCTGAAAGTGGAATTATAGTTAGAGATAGTGAATACTAACTACTCTGACGTTTATGTAAACAAAACACGCTTGATTGGCATCTCTTGGTAGGACGCCATCTGTGGACATAAATACAAGCGTTAGCAAGTTTTTTAACTTGCATTTTTGTTTATCATAAATGTACCTTTGAGGTCTTTCTTGCAATGATATAGATTGCAGAGGCTTCTACTATGTGGTGATGCTGAACTGAGATCAGACCCATGTAGCTATCTGGTTTGCTATGCTGAGTTTGAAGACATTACGTGTCTAAAAAATTCACGCTTGCAAGCTGAATAGAAATTGTTTCATAAACGCTCAGAGTTTGTACACGACGCTTCAGATCTAGTTTCTTTATTCCTGTCTTTCACTGACGATAGCAAATAGCTTGAAATCATGATCTGAAAGTGGAATTATAGTTAGAGATAGTGAATACTAACTACTCTGACGTTTATGTAAACAAAACACGCTTGATTGGCAGTCTTGGTAGGACGCCATCTGTGGACATAAATACAAGCGTTAGCAAGTTTTTTAACTTGCATTTTTGTTTATCATAAATGTACCTTTGAGGTCTTTCTTGCAATGATATAGATTGCAGAGGCTTCTACTATGTGGTGATGCTGAACTGAGATCAGACCCATGTAGCTATCTGGTTTGCTATGCTGAGTTTGAAGACATTACGTGTCTAAAAAATTCACGCTTGCAAGCTGAATAGAAATTGTTTCATAAACGCTCAGAGTTTGTATTCAGATCTAGTTTCTTTATTCCTGTCTTTCACTGACGATAGCAAATAGCTTGAAATCATGATCTGAAAGTGGAATTATAGTTAGAGATAGTGAATACTAACTACTCTGATGTTTATGTAAACAAAACACGCTTGATTGGCAGTCTTGGTAGGACGCCATCTGTGGACATAAATACAAGCGTTAGCAAGTTTTTTAACTTGCATTTTTGTTTATCATAAATGTACCTTTGAGGTCTTTCTTGCAATGATATAGATTGCAGAGGCTTCTACTATGTGGTGATGCTGAACTGAGATCAGACCCATGTAGCTATCTGGTTTGCTATGCTGAGTTTGAAGACATTACGTGTCTAAAAAATTCACGCTTGCAAGCTGAATAGAAATTGTTTCATAAACGCTCAGAGTTTGTATTCAGATCTAGTTTCTTTATTCCTGTCTTTCACTGACGATAGCAAATAGCTTGAAATCATGATCTGAAAGTGGAATTATAGTTAGAGATAGTGAATACTAACTACTCTGACGTTTATGTAAACAAAACACGCTTGATTGGCAGTCTTGGTAGGACGCCATCTGTGGACATAAATACAAGCGTTAGCAAGTTTTTTAACTTGCATTTTTGTTTATCATAAATGTACCTTTGAGGTCTTTCTTGCAATGATATAGATTGCAGAGGCTTCTACTATGTGGTGATGCTGAACTGAGATCAGACCCATGTAGCTATCTGGTTTGCTATGCTGAGTTTGAAGACATTACGTGTCTAAAAAATTCACGCTTGCAAGCTGAATAGAAATTGTTTCATAAACGCTCAGAGTTTGTATTCAGATCTAGTTTCTTTATTCCTGTCTTTCACTGACGATAGCAAATAGCTTGAAATCATGATCTGAAAGTGGAATTATAGTTAGAGATAGTGAATACTAACTACTCTGACGTTTATGTAAACAAAACACGCTTGATTGGCAGTCTTGGTAGGACGCCATCTGTGGACATATATATATATATATATATATATATATATATATATATTGTGCCAAAACAATTTAGTCACTAGCTAAATTTATAGTAATGTGCATGTAGAAAAGGTAAACCAAAAATCATCATCACAATTTTATATAACCATAAAAGAAGCTGTAGGGCATCCAAGTTCAAACCCTACCAGATCAAAATCTTAAACACTTTAGACAGAGAATGGGTCAACAATTATATGCTTTATTTGTTTGTGTGTTGATAGAAAGGTAATACACACATTTAAACTATTTAATATTTAATTTTTCTTTAAAAAGCAAAGTTATAATGCATACATATAGGCAATGTATGTGTAAATTATTTAATTGTTTTATATTTCAAATATTAAACATTTTAACTTTCTTTAAAACTAACCTATGCTTGATCAATTCTAATATTTTATTCTATGCTTTTATTTTGCTTTTCTTTAATTATAAGTGGGATTTAAAAGTTACAGATTTAATTAAATAATTGGGTTATAATTACTAAGCTAGCAATTATATTATTTAATGTTAGTTTATGAATGATTTGAAAGAATGAAGGATGTGTGTACATTACATACAAAAATTTACATTTACTAAATATTGAAAGAAAAGGAAGTATTAAATCTGTCAAATTATTTTTTTTGTACAATTTTTTGTTAAAAGAGGAAATCTGTTTAATCATATATCGATCTTTGTAGCAATTTTTTTTTGTAAATAATTGTTTGTCACTTTGGGAGCTTAATTTGGGTGGGAACTCTAATTTTGAAATTGTCTTATCTCAAGATCTAAAGAAGGAAGCTCAAAGATTTGAAATGTTACCTGGATGTTAAAAAAAAAAGAGAAAAGAAAGGAAATAAGGATTGAGTCTATTTTTTTTTAAACAAAAGTGTCTGGAAAAAGGATTAAACTTTTCAGTTGAAAAATAATTTAGTTGAAAATAAATTAGAGATCTAATTAAAACAAATTTGTCCAAAAATAGCAAGTGACGCTATCTCTGATTGGTTAAGTTAGCTAAAAATTGGATATAAAAAGCTGTCTTGAATTATTATTATTATTATTGTGATTGATTCAGATTATTAAACTATCAAATTGAATGCTGAAAATATAAGAAATGTCTGGCTAGAAAAATTATATGTATGTCCCATCGGTTCCGGACCATCTGGGGAAGCTGCACATCACATAGGAAAGAAAAGATGTGTCTAAAATAATATTCTACACCTTTCAACTGACCAGAGAAATAAGATGTTTTAATAGAAGGAAGAAAGCATTCACCTGCATTCAAAGAAGATGAATTAATCTACTGATAAATATTAATCATCAAGTCCAATTAATTGTTACAACAACTGATTTTAAACTCAAGAAAATTTACAAATGGGAAAACAACTGCTGTATTTCATCCACATGCTTGACAGGAAGAGAAGAAAATTTAATATAATGATTTCCAAATTGTCCACTAAAGCAAATAACCTCAATAGAGTCATCATCATCAAATAGTTATACACCTCAAGAAAGAGATTGTTCCCACATAAAACGGAAATAGTAGCTGCAGAAATATAGACATTATACAAGACAAGTTTGAACCCTTGGAAATTCGCCACAAACAAAAGATCGGTAATATGACTTTTTATATCTATTTTCTTTATGATATCAGTCTTAATAAACATTTTAGCAATAAAGTGGTACATTTTATTTAAAGAACCTTTAAAGACTATTCAGATCAATTAAAAACAAGAATGTCTTACTAATAATAACTTTGAGCTCCATAAATTATCTTGAATGTATGAAAATTATTTGTTTATTAATTTTACAGTTATGAAAAATATTAATGTGTAAAACAATTTTTTTTTTGTGGTATTATGATTTTAGTTTTAACTAATATATTATTATTTTGGTTTTAAATAATATTTTGTTATCATGGGATAAAACACGCACATACATAATGATATTTTATATGTGTATAATTGTGAGTGAATGTGAAATAATGAGTAGTATTAGAATATTGGATTATTTTGTTTCAAGTTAAGTATAGCATTTCAGAGGTAGAAGAACGGGGGAGGAGATAATGATTTAAAACTCTTTTCTAAAACTTGCTCTTTCAATTCTACTAACATTTTTTTTTTTACATTCTATTTACATGTTAGATTTTTAAAGTATGTGTGCTAATGAGCAGATAATATTTTTTTTTTTCTGAAATACTTTTCTCATGGAGTGAAAATCATGGTCAATGTGACATCCAACTTAATACAAAATACATTTGAAGGGAAAGGGGGAAGAACTTAAAATTAATCTGAGGTTTGTTGTATAATCAATTATTATTATTATTATTCATGTCAATTTTCATATTTATCTAGAAATTTTTATGTATATGTTAGAAATGTAGTAATAAATATTAGTTTGTTTTATTAAACGAGGCGTATATATTTCATTAAGTGTAGTCTTTGTTAAGTGTGATTATTCATCATCATCAATGGTTGAATATTAGTTATTTAAGATATAAGTAAATATGCTAAAATTAAGCAATAATTATGAATTTCTTTATAAAATTTAGTTTTATGTTTAGGCTTAGTCCTAGAGCTGTAGTTGAAACCATTGTCATTATCGTTATTATTATCATCATCATCGTCGTCATCAACGTTTTAATTAATGAGCTGTTTAACTGTTTAAAGGCCATAAATAAATATTGATTTTATAATATTTAGTGATTTCTTAGTATTATTATAACCACATCCCATCATCTATTTCATGCAAGGATGAGTGAATTGCCATCCTCAATTTGTTATATATAATCTGAGCTAGTGAACTTATAAAAATATTGAAACACATTTGTTATGATAAGATCTGAGAAATGATTTATGTTCAATGAACTCCACTGTGGTTTAAAGATGTTTTACTTTTACCTAACTATTAGTGCTTATAGTGATATGGCTCAAAAAGCAAAATCTCTCATTTTTATTAGAAATAAAGTACCAAAAAGGGATTCAAACCCAGGACATGTGGAAGGTTATTAGATATAACCGTGTCTAGATTCAGATAATCTAGTGGCGCCCTGCTAGACCATATTCACTTAGTATTTGTTTAAACATGCACTTAACATCAAACCAAGAAATGAAAGTGGATAAAACCTACTGCCTGTATACCTGAGTTATATTTTATTGAATTACTAGTGTACTCACTTCACGTGATTTCCATATACCTGAGTTATAATACTTGTTGTTAATAATTTACTTATTTCTTTTAAATATTATGATCATTTTAAGGACTCCTTTACTCAGGTATAATAATATCTTTTGATCATCATTTAATTTTTGAATTTATGATTATTTCTTATATATTGTAGACAACTCAGGTATGGTAATATCTTTTGAGCGACCTTTTATTATGTTACAATATATATATATATACAGTGTATTTATTGATGTGGTATACTCAGCAAATATTGCAATTTGCATTACCCAATCTATTAATGATGATAATGCAACTATGGCATCTTTCAAATGCAATCTCATTTTTTGTGATATCTACATATTACAAATATATAGATTGCTTTTAAAATGTTTTAATTGTGATTTGGGTAATCAAACAACAAAGTCTGACTGGTAGCTTTATCTAGTTTTTTAAACCATTTTCACCAAAAAATTTTGATAACTTTGTAATAAAACTTGAGCATGAGATGCTATAATAATTTTTGTTAATGATTAATGGAAAGCAGTAACAAACTATTAATGATGGTGATCAAGTGTTTGGCATGCCATTGCCATTTATCAATAATCATAAAAACTGTTTCACCACTGATTTCTTAAATCGTCACGGATCAAACTCAGCTTGGCATTTCTGGTACTTAAAACTTTATATCATTTAATTATAATCATTATTACTTAAGACACAAATTTATATATTATTTACCTGCTAATTTACATTCGTTTAAAAATTTCTTTAAATGATAATTAAAGATCATTTTATATATTGTAAACTAATCTTAAATTTAATAATTTATTTTAAATTTATTTCAGTAGTATTTTTGAGAATTTTAACATGAGTAGATTGTAAACAGATCGTTAAATTGAAAGCTAAAGTGGAATGATTCCCTGTAAATGTAGCATAATTATTAATAGTTTTCAAATTTTGGCATGCGTTGTCAGTTCATTCAGTTTGAATGTTGCTATTTTAAATGCTTCTTATTTTAGACTATTTTAATCTTTACTTGGAAGAGCTACAGTTCCTACTTTAATAGATGATGTTTTGAAAATGTTTCAGTAAGTTTAAAGTTGGTTGTTATTGATTTGTTGAGTTGGCTGTAAATTTGCAATATTTTTTTTCTTTTGACAAAGCCTTACTTTTACTGTAATAACAATCAATATTACGGTCCATTTACCAAGACAATCTCCTTCAGGAACATCACTAAGAGCCACTCCTGTCGTGCTTTTCTAGTCTTTTTTGATGTGTCCCACTATCGTTTGAAAATGAAGTTGTGATTTGTTATCATTTTATATTCGTTAACAAATTTGTCTATGATTGCAGTTAGAATGGATGAAGTGAAATGTGTGAACAATCCCATTTTCTTGGTAGATTGAAATTGACAAAAGATGAGATTTCAGGCACCAAAAGAAAAAAAAGTATTAATTAATACTTTAAATGTGCAATAACATTTGATTCATATATTAGACAACTGTGTGCATATATATGTATGTATTATGTTATCAAATGCTAGTTATTTGAATATTTGATAAATATGTATTCTCTTGCATTCTATTTAAATATCTTTTTTTTAAAAATCTAATTGTTTGAATTTAAAATGTGAATTAATTCAATACAAAATAATGCATTTATGATATATTTACATTTGATCATTGTTATATAATACATACATAGATTCCAAGGCAACTCCTTTTGAATAAGCAAAACTCACAACTTGTAGAGTAAAAAGATTTAAGTCGGACATCCTCATAAGCAAAAGTAAAGTTATATGATCGTAAGGTCTGATAAGCAATATATATTGTTATCAAAACTATTTTTTTATTATTTCTAATTGGATATTTATTTATTGTTTAACTTCTTTTTTCCCCTACACTTTTAATAATTGTAATAAACTGTTTGTAATTGGATTTAAGAAAATGAATAATTGTAAGTATATGGGATTTGCACCCAGATTTTCAAGCACCCTACATCTATCCACACTATCTCGTACAACTGATACACATGACCACACACATGTAGAAAAGATAAATAATCAACAATACACGTATTTCATACTAAAACAGCACTCATCAGTTGGTCCAGACTATCATCTCTCACATATATATATAATCAATGCTCAGTTTATATTAAGATAGCAAATCTTCATACTTTAATGAACAGACTTCAATCCATTCCAACCTCCAACTCTTCAGCCATCCATATCATTGAAAATCTGATAATGAAAACCCAAATCCCATGCTTATGACAACATTGTTGTCATGCCCATGTTGACCCCAAGTCACTCTGGCCCCTCATGTATAGGACTTTATCCATTTAATTACATAGAAGAGGGATGGATAGGATACAAGCTTGATGCATAAATATTTGAAAACCAGGCACTCTTTACAAACCTGGAGCATAATTGTAAGTATAGGGGATTTGAACTCATATTTTCAAACACCCTACAACTATCCACATTATCTCATACAACTGATACACATCACCACGCACATGTAGAAAAGATAAATAATCACCAATGTACGTATTTCATGCTAAACTAGCACTCATCATTTACTATTGATCAATTTTTATGTATTCTCATTAGTTTTTTTTTCATCTTCACATCTAGATCTAAAATGTTTTTCTTGATTCTGCTTCATCTTTAAATTATTTTTTTCTTACCTGCTAATTTCACCACCCACCCACCCCCAGTGTTTTTCACTCACTTATATTTTCTTTCAAATTTATTTTAATCATTTCTTACTTTCTCATGTAAGTAAATTTACAATATAACTATTTTTTGACAACATATTTTGAATTTTTCCACATTGCACATGTCATCTGCCAGCATTTACTTATTAAGATTTTTCAGTAAATTTGACTCTGCCTTCTTTCTCTTTATTTTCCTACTCTCTTATTTTTATTTAATGCTCAATTGTTTCTGATGGTATATCCCTCCTGGTATATTCCAGTGCCCCTTTTCCTCAGAGGATGTGTATTGCCTATTTTGAAAGACATTATTCCAAGGAACTGCAACTTAATCGTTTCATTGGGAAAGTATATTAGAAAATAGAATACATTGAAGAACTACATCCAGCGCTGTCTATATGTCGATTTAGTTGTGATTCACAGATTAACTTGTGTAGTCATCGTAAAAATAATCTCTAGTGTATTATTTTTATTTGTATTATATATATTTTTGTCTCTTTTCTCTCTTGGGATTAGAATGGTCATACACTTTTGCGAGTGATTGATGATGATATATAATAGACGACCATGAATATGACGTAAAAACGTCGAAAGTATGCTTGGTACAATACATATGATTAAAATTTTATATTTAAATTCTGTACGAGTATTATTTTACATTAATATTATGTATGTGTGTTGATGATGTCTATTTTTACGCTGCTTTTTACTTTCATAGTTTCAAATAAAGTTGTTTTGAGAATAAAACGGTTGTAAATATATTTTTACCATTTATAAACATTTAAGTACCCATTCTGAAAGTTAAAAGGAAATGAATAAACTCACAAAATATTAATTATCATTTTTCATCCAATAAATGAATAATCTCTATTAAAGCTTTACTTAATCTTATTTTTCTTTTTAAGATTTTTATTAAAGATTATAGGCAATTTGCACAAAACTTTTCTAAATGAAAGATTTTATTATATTCTTAATTGATTGGAATTTAAGCTTTTATTTATCTTGTAGATTAACCCCCATCTCCCCCCATTAACTATTCTTTAATAAGAAACGAATTTTTATTCACGCTGGAAAAGCATTTTGAATGTTCATCTGTCTTTCCGTTTATTTTTATACATGTATTTTATTAGTTATATTAAATGGTCATATGATGTATTTTATCTTATCATGTGATAAATAAATTGATGCAAAATTCATTCTCAGCCCTCTTCCTTTTTTTAATATTATTTCCAATTAATCATAATAAAATGGAGGTTTTTTGTCAAATGAATATAAATTTTTATTTAGTGTAGAATCTTTTAGGAAAGTTTCAGAATTTAAATTTTATAAATAAAATTTTTGAAAAGAAAATTGAAAATATATCTTGCAGTTAAATTACCCAGTTTTAAGTAAAGTTTGAAATATTTTGTCTTCTATTAGCTTTCTAATTTTAAATAAAATCTTTAATCTTCTACCCCTACTCCCATTTTTTACAAGACGTATAACTTTTTAAATATTTGCAGAAAGAAAAAAATATTCATTCAAAATAAAAGTTCTACATTTTTTAATATGAATGTTTATCTAAGATATGATTTATGGCATCTTTTTTTTTTTAAGTTCAAATTACCTAAATTGAGCTCCACTTTTCATAAGAAGGTTATAATTGTGCCACAAATCTTAAAGAGCTTTTCCAGTGAAAAGATTAGAGTATTAAAAGACATTTGAATTATATCCAATAAATCATGAACTAAACTTTTTTTTTTTGTGGTCCACCTCACTTCTCTTTATCCGTCATTTGTTTTTGCAATTTATTATATAGAACATTTAATTTTCTTCAGTTTTTCTTTTATTTGATCTTCATTTGACTTTGTATTCATTATCTTACATATGTGAGTAATAAATAGTAAATAGTTATACACTCATATTACTAAATGTAAAAAAAAATCCTGAGGCTAATTAAGATGGAGCCACTGTCCTACGTTACTTGTGGCTTACATCACATCATATGGCTATACACATGATCACACACACATATGCGATAAAGATATATGATCCCCAATATACATATTTCTTGCAGAATCAGAACTCATCCGTTGGGCCAAATCATAATCTACTACACATATATAATCAGTGCTCGGTTTATATTAAGATAGTAATTCCTCAAACTTTAATGGATGGCTTTCAATCTTCTCACTTTTTAATTCACCCATTCATTTCATTGAAAAACTGATGATTGAATACTCAAAGCCCTTACTGGATTTGATACTATAGTCATACCCATGTAGACATTATGTCAATCTAACCTCTCATATTATCAGACCATTAATTAATAGGAGACTTATATTAGGAAGTAATTATTTCCCAAGCAATATTTAATTCTAAGGCAGTATGTAAGTAGAGGGATTTGAACTCAGGCTTGAACTTATTGAATTGTAAGGAAATTTTCATTTTTTTTTAGTATTAAAATTATTTATTTAAATAGACTCTCAAACAGTAATATTTTTTTTTTACTTTAATAACTTTCTATTTTGATTATATATCCATTTTCACCAGCAAATCAACCTTTATCTGGTGGGGTTATCTTTCAATTTGCATTTTTATTATCATAGGCTAATATCATACTGCCTTAGAATTAAATATTACTTATTCTAAGTTAAGATTGGATTCTGATGTTACATGTGATTATTTCTTTAAAGATAACATTGTCATTTTAATTTTACATATCTACATATCATAGCAAATAGCCAAATTATATTTTGCTTCACTCCAAAAATATATATTTATTTAATTAAAAAATAAAGTTTGTTTAAAAGTGTAAATACTAAATGTAATTTTTTATTACTATTATATGCTCACTCATGTAGAATGTCAGTGATATTCATGCACCATAAGTGATAGTTTGAGGTTCAATCTAGAAAACTTTATCTCTTAAGTCTATTACTGTACTACTGATAAACCAAATAGAGGGCTAATAAAATGCTAGACAGGTTATAAAATATTCAAACCTTAGAAGTTACAAAGTCTACTTGCCTTTAGCTCTTGAATCCATCACTAAGGTTTTCAGATTTTTAAAAGACTGGTTATTATTAAAAGATGTTTAGTCTTTATAAATCAGATGTGTATAAACCAAATGGAAAAGTCTTATAGCATAATGGTTTATATATATATATATATCATTGCTATGTTCATGATCTGAATTCATAATATTAATGGAAGGCAATTTTCTTAGTTTCAAAGAAAAATTAGGATTTAACTTGTCAAGTAGTCTTCCTAAATACCATTTCTTTATTGTTTACCTGGTATTTTTTTATTATTGATATTTTTTTATAATTTCTCAGTGGAGAAAAGTTGGAGACACCTTTTCTCTGCAGTGGCCTACTTAAAAACTATTTTAGCTTTCACTTATAAAGCAAAGAATAGGTAAGAGCATTTCAAAAATTGTTTTTTGAAAAATGTGAATTATTTATTTTTTAAACAAAAAAAAAAAAGGAAAATAATTGTAAGAAAATGGACAAAAAGAAAAAAAATATTTTTTTAACATTCCATAATAATAAATTCAACTCATTTCATAATAGATTAACATGCTACCACAATAATCTGAAACTTGATGGGCACAAGCATGTTGATTATAAATTTTTAATAGAAGAAGTTTTAAGATAAAGAAACTATAAATTATTTACAAGTACATATAAATGTCTTACCATCATTATCACTTTTTTAATAATTATTAATTCATTGCAGGATGAAGGTACCCACTTTTAATTCAGTTTCTCTCATCCATAGCCTTTCTTCTTCATATCACATCAACAAAAAAACTTTTTTTTATTTCATTCAACCATACTCATCTCACCCAATATTTATTTTTATGGTTTTATTTTTTATTTTTTACAATTCCTGGAATGCAATTTAAAATTTTAACTATCCATCAGCCCAACTCTATTTCAATCTATGACTTTTTAAATTATGTCAGTGATATCTGTTCATTCTCTTAATCATGTATTTTGTTTTAAATCGTTCTTTGTTATTTCTGACATACATCTCTCAGTAATTCATTGTGTCATTTAAAGTTTCACTTTAAGTGCCCAAGTTTTATATCCATACTTAAGAATTAATAAATCACATCTATTTAAAAAAAAAACTTTATTTTCAAATACTGAAGCATATTTCCTTTTAAATTAAATTATTTCTACTAAAAGTATTCAATATAGTTCACTGTTATGATTAAGTTCATCCATTATGTTTTTATCTTTATTAATAATCCGACCAATATATTTGTAGTTGTCAACTTCTAATTTATGATTATCCATTTACTCATTTATTTATTTTGTGAGAACAATATAATAATTCTGCCTACATTTTCAGTTGCTCTGAATTATTATTAGTATAAACAATCACATCATCTTCAAAATTTAGATGGCTTAATTTATTTTAGCTTCTCATTTTATTTACATAATACTTATCATAAAACTGCTGTCATAAATTTTGGAGATGTGGAATCACCCTGTTGTATATTCTTATCAATGTTAATTGTAATCTAATCATTGCTGTTAAATGAGATAATAATTCATTTTATGTATATTAATGCTCACACAGATTATTAATAACTAACATTAACACAGTAAAAGTTAACAAAGGCATAACTCTCCATACAGTAGTGCCACCCTGTGCCAACCAAAGTAATCAATGGATGCCAGATGGTACTACTGTATGGAGAGTTTTGCTTTTGTTTACAACAATTATGTGCTAGTATAAGAGATGGTGATCATGTGATGTTTAATGGTTTAACATAGTAAAAGTTAGTATATAAATGGCATTATTATAGAATATTCGGTAATAATGTTTAACTTTCAACAAGTTAACTTTTTTTTTTGTTCACCATGGTAGTGATTTTGTAAACATTCAACATTTGATTTTAGTATTTAAACCTTTATTTTATATTAAAATTTAATAAGTTGGCCTTGATTTATTAGAAATGTAAGTTTACAAACAAAAGACATTTTAAAATTTATATTTAAACTTTGGAAATAATAATGACAGCAATAACTTTTTACTTACTGAGTGATTGCTTCAGTGCTGGTAGAAAAAATACATTAACAAAATCTTTGTTGATTGAATTTTATTTGTAAAATGTGATTAAATTATTATTAAGTCAACGTAAATTTATAAAATTTGTTCTAAAATTTGAATTTGTGTTTATAATGCAGAAAGGAGTTTGCTATTAATTGAAAGGAGACCCTTTGATTTCTCTTGGAGGCCTTAAAGGAACCGAGCAGGGCAAATTCTTAATGTCCACTCCATACATTCTTGTCGTTGCAGCTGTTATTACTATGTGATTATTCATATAGTATATGAACATGGATGGGCTGCTCACCAACACGCATTAGCCAGCGTGGTGAGTTTATTGGCTTTTTACCTCTGAGTTTAAGATCAAGAAACACCATGGTCTTTCTTCTCAGTGCCTGATAAGGCAGAATGAATGTTTGTGTAAATGATAAATATTTTTCCAATACATATATACAATTATGACAGACAAAAATAAAGCATGGCTCTTATTCCCAGGAGGCTGTAAAGTCACCAACCAAGGCAGTGGTTGGTGGCCAAAGGCGGAGGGTGCTAAGAATCCCCTGATTGCGGACCCAGGCTGCCGTTTGATGACGACTTTTTATTTAGGTACTTACAACTGCAGATCACTTTCAAGTGAAGGAAGATTGCAAGAATTAGAAGAAGAACTGTCTTATATTAAATGGGACATTATTGGACTTTGTGAAGTTAGAAGAAAAGGAGAAGAAACAATTGATTTAAAAAGTGGACATATACTCTATTATAAAAGCACACATATTGGAAATACAAGTGGAGTAGGATTCATTATAAATAAAAAGTGGAAGAACAATATTGTGGAGATTGATGGTGTATCGGACAGAGTTGCAAGATTAGTTATACAACTTAATAGCAGATACCAAATGCAGATAATTCAGGTTTATGCTCCAGCAAGTTCTCATAGTGATGAAGTGGTAGAAGATTTTTATATGGATGTACAAAAGGCTTTTGATCAGAATAAACAACATTTTAAAATTGTTATGGGAGACTTTAATGCTAGAATTGGTAGACAAATGAAAGATGAAATTGCTGTAGGTAATTTTGGTTATGGTAATAGAAATGAGAGAGGACATAGACTTGTGGAGTTTGCAGAAAAAGAAAAGCTTTATATTATGAATTCATTTTTTGAGAAAAATGTTAAAAGGAAATGGATATGGAAGCATCCAAATGAAGGTACAGCAGAATTTGATTATATTTTGACTAACAGAAAATACATATTTCAAGATTGTAATGTTCTTAATAAATTTAACACAGGAAGTGATCATCGATTAGTAAGGTGTAAGTTACGTGTTAATGTAAAACTAGAGAGACAAAAATTATTAAGAAAAACAATATTTAAAGTTGATGTTCCTAATCTTCAGAAACATTCTAATGAATTTAAATTAGAACTTACAAATAGGTTTCAAGTGTTAGGAGATTTTGAACATGATACAGATTTGAATGAAATTAATATGAAAATAACTGATACACTTTTAAAAACTGCAACAAACATAGCTGGTAGAAAAAAGCAGCAATTGACTAATAAAATTTCTACTGAGACTAGAGAATTTATGAAGAAAAGAAGGAATATGAAGATATACAAAAATGATGTATTAAAAAGAATTGAATATCTCGAATTTTGTAAAATGGTACGGAAAAGAGTTGAAAATGATATAAGAAAGTATAATGTGAAATAGCAAGAAAAGCTGTAGAAGAAAATAAAAGTCTCAAAAATGTTAAACAACATTTTGGTATTGGTAGGAAATTTATATCTGCAATAAGAAAAAAAGATGGAATTATTACTAAAAAGAGAGATGACATCATGAAATTGGTAGAAGATTTTTATCAAGAATTATATAGTAATAAAGAACAAGTACCTCCTATATCTATTACATCTTCCGAATTGCCCAGAATTTTAAATGAAGAAGTGAGACATGCAATTAAGTGTATGAAGAAAGGAAAGGCTCCAGGAAATGATGGAATTATAATTGATATATTAAAAGAAGCAGGTGAAGAAATAGAAACAATTTTAGCAAAGTTATATACCAAATGTCTAAATGATAAAGATGTACCGGAAGATTGGAAGAATGCAGTAATAATATTAATATTTAAAAAAGGTGATAAAGAAGATATTAGAAATTACAGACCTATCAGCCTTTTATCAGTTTTATATAAAAATTTTACCAAGATAATTACAACTCGTCTACAGAGAACTTTGGATTTCCACCAACCAAGAGAACAAGCTGGATTTAAAAATGGTTTTAGTACAATAGATCATATCCAGGTATTGAAAGAAATCATAGAAAGGACAAACGAATATGAGTTGTCATTATGTTTTGGATTTGTAGATTATGAAAAGGCATTTGATTCTATACACATTTCTTCAGTGATTAAAGCATTAGATCATCAAGGTATAGATCCAGGATATTGTCATATTTTAAAGAATATGCAACAGCAACAATTAGATTACATAAGATACTGGAAAAATCAACATTGAGAAAGGTGTAAGACAAGGTGACTCCATATCTCCAAAACTCTTTACAGCAGTGCTGCAAGAAGTATTTTGTGGATTAAAATGGGAAACTAAAGGAGTGAAAGTAAATGGAGAGTATTTAAGTCATTTAGATTTCGCAGATGATATAGTTGTTTTTGCAAATAATGCTTCAGAGCTGCAGGAAATGTTGCAGGAGTTAGCAGATGAAAGTAGAAAAGTAGGACTAAAGATAAATGTTAAAAAGACTAAAGTAATCGATTTGCTCAAAATATGAAAATAAAGATTGATTATGAAGAATTAGAAGAAGTTAACAGTTGCAAATACCTTGGTCAGATTATTAATACAGATGGAAACATAATGGAGGAAATTAATCATAGAATTAAACTTGGTTGGAGTGCTTTTGGTAGAAATAACTTGATACTAAAAGGAAATATGCCTATGTGTTTGAAAAGGATGGTTTTTAACAAATGTGTTTTACCAGTTCTTACTTATGGATCTGAGACTTGGACACTTAATAGAAGAACAATACAGAGACTTCAGACCACTCAAAGGAGTATGGAGAGATGTATGTTGGGAGTAACAAGAAGAGATCGAAAACGCAATGTATGGGTAAGACAACAAACAGGTGTTACTGACCTTATTGAAAAAATTAAAAGATTGAAATGGAGTTGGGCTGGACATATTGCTAGAAGAGATGATAATAGATGGACAATTGAAATTTTAAACTGGATTCCAAGAGATTGTAAAAGACCCAGAAAGAGACCACATGTGAGATGGATGGATGAAATAAGAAAATGTGCAGGGGTGTTGTGGAGAAGAGAAGCTAAAGATCGGAGAAGATGGATTAAACTTGGAGAGACCTTCATCCTGCAGTGGATTGATAATGGTTGATGATGATGATGATGATGATGATGATGAATTATTAAAGTTCTATATTACTGTGTTTAGCAAACTATTACAAATCAGTTTCCTTTTTACCATTATAATTAATTTTTTAACTTGTATTTTTATAAAGAAAACATATTTGACTAAAATTAAAGCTTAATTATGTATACTTTTGTTTTTAAATAATTATTATATGAATATTTTGTAAAACTAATTATAAATATTTAAATAAATTACAGAATTTTTTTACATCACTAACAACAATACTAGAGGAGTTTACAATTAGTCTTCCAACTTTTCTCAAAGTCTGAGAACAAAGGAACTACTAATCAGCATCATTATAGTTGCGGTTCAGATTCTTCCTATTTTTTTTGGCTGTAGAATTCTGACCTCTTCAGATTTTTTTCAGACTAATAAATCAATATTATAAATGTGATAATATGCAGGTCTATTTCCATCATATATCAATAAATTTTGAATGTCTAGAAAATTTTAGTTTATTTAAACTTTTCCAAACACAAACAACTATTACAAATAACACACAAAAACAGCACAGATTAGTAGACTACACAATGTTTTGAGTGGTATTATTCTCCACTCTTCTTCAGGTGTTGCTGGCTTGACCAGTGACAATGCTAGCATAGAAATCAAACTTACAATTTTAGATTTTTGAATAGAATTTTAAGACAATGCTCTAACCAACTATTACTAGCCTGACTAATAACAATGCTCGCATAGAATATTAACATACATCTTTAGATTCTTGAATATCAAATTTTAAAGTAATGGTTTAACTAGCTGATCTGAGCATTACCTTAAAATTTGATATTCAAGAATCTAAAACTGTAAATTTGACTTCTATGCTAGCATTGTCACTTGTCAGGCCAGCAACACTTTGAAGATCAGTTGGTTAGAACATTGCCTTAAAATTCAATATTCAAGAATCTAGAAGTGTAAGTTTGACTCTTATGCTAGAGTTATCATTGGTCAGGCCAGAAAATATGTCTTGAAACATTGTGTAATCTACTAGTCTGTATTATCTTTGTTTGTTATTACTAACAGTTGTTTGTATTTGGAAAAGTTTAAATAAACTTTTAAAATTTTCTAGACATTCAACATTTAATGGTAGATGATAGAAATAATCCAGCATATTATTACATCTAAAATACCATCATTACAAACTTTCAGGTTTATCATTATAATGATAAATCAATATATTTTAAATCTAATTTCTGTCATCAAAATGAATGCAAAATTGCTAAGGGAGCACTACAAGTAGCCATAGTAGAGCAAAGGAAAGCCAAATGCCTACTAGCACCATCTCCAAATGAAATACTTTGGATATATTTATAAGTGAATTAACTATATTATTATAATAAGCATTTTAAGTTATTGTGAGTTTTGTGTTCTTGGAAAATCGGTTTATTGATATTCGATTAATTTGTTGTATATATGCTGCACTAAAATTACATTGATACATTAACAATCAAGTACCTCACATTGATGTGGTTGAACCCACTTTTACGTCTATTAACCTGGGCTCAAGGTAGCTGAAAATTTACAAGAAAACTTATTTTTTTATATTATTGTCTCTTAGCCAATTACTTCATTAATGAGGCATTTATTTTATATAGCACTATGTTTATAAATTGTAATAAACTAAAGATCAGCCTTTCATTAATGAATATTTAGGTATTCTTAACTGGCAGTTAAAATGTCTTAGGGTAATAAGAATTAATCAAATAAGTATTCATGCATTTTCCAAGAAAAAAAAAACATACAACTATATGATGCAAGTTCTCTTCTGGGGAAGGATGTGTCATACTTTACAGACATTAAACTTATAAAGTATTAACTTTATTTATTGTCTTTTTATGTATGGCATCAACCCTTAAGTAATTGCTTTAACAAACTAATAATTTACAATATACCTTTCATTTGAAACAAATACTAAACAGTTTTGCAATAATAAAATAAATATGAATGAAATAACATGTTTTGTTACAAAAGTCTATAAGGTTATGTAAAATGAATAAGGACAAATTCTGCATAAAGGATCATTTTCATACATTTAGTTATAATCTTTAACATTTATCTTATTTACACTTCAATTTTAATTCTGATTAAACATTATTTATATATTAGTTTTATTGACTTAATTTATAATCCTTTTAGGCTTGGTTTTCATAATTTATCAAAGAAAATTTTTTTAAATGCTTTCATAGGTAAATTTTAAATTAAACATAGCTCAATATGTCTGACTTAAAAATACTCTAAATGTTGATGAAGAATCATGAGTAGAATGAATCCACTATTCTTGATAGCTCTGATGTTTATAAGCATATCTTTGTCAACTCCTCTTGACACATGTGCTATAAAATAGACACACTCTTCCATCAATATATATTTTAAAAGCATAGGTGGTTCATCTATACTTAGAGCTTATTCTTTAAATAAATCAACATTTATTGACCATGCTTGAATTTAGGATTTGAGCTTATTATGAACCTGATTTTTAAATCAGCATTTTACTCGCAATTCAGATTTATATCTCACCAGAAAAAGAAAGTTTTTCATTTTTAACTACCTGTAGCACTGAACCTTATTATTTAGTATATATGTAATAATTGATATTATAACAATTTATACACATGTGAAATAGTATGGAAGGAAAAGACATTCACTCTCTCATCAATAAATGTTTTAAAAACACGGGGGTCTAACCTATCCTTAGAGCTTATTATTGGCTGACACTCAAGCTTGATTTTATTGTGAATCTGATTTATAAATCAGCATATTATTTGCACAAGTTCAGATTATTTACCATAGGAAAAAGATATGTTTTTCATAATAGTTTCCTTTCTTATTTCATATGTGAATAAATCACTTTATTATCACTTATTACAGATATACTACCTAATAAGGTTCTATGTTGCAGGAATTAAAAATGAGGAACTTTTTTTCCTGTGATATATAATCTGGAATTGTGTAAGTAATATGCCAATTTAAAAATCAGGCTTGCAATAAGATCAAGCCCTGGATTCAAGCATCTTCAATAAATATTGCTATTTAAAAAATAATCTCTAAGCATAGGTAGACCACCTATATTTTTCAAACATTTATTAATGGAAAAGTGTATAATTTTATAACACATGTGTGAGAGGGGTTTCTTTTTGCAATATTTCATATGTGTTTAAATTATTATATATCAGTTGAAAATCAAACTGAATTCCAAGAGATTGTAAAAGACCTAGAAAGAGGTCACATGTGAGATGGATGGATGAAATAAGGAAGTGTGTTGGGGTGATATAGAGAAAAGAGGCTAGAGATCAGAGAAGATGAATTGAACTTGGAGAAGTCTTTATCCTGCAGTGGATCAATAATGATTGAAAATGATGATAATGATATATGTACACATACATATGTAGTAATAAAATCTAAGTTTAAATATTCTAAGTTAGTTTTTTAATGCAATTAATATTTTTATTAAAACTTAAATTGATTAATTTTCATGAAACTTTATGAAATAAATAAACAATATATGTTTTATTAATTATAGTAATCCATTCTTTATTCTTCTTCTCTAGAATCATCTATGTAAGTGTTAGTGATTAATGTACACAAATGCCAACCAGATTCATGACTTTTTCTTCATCAATAAGGATGACTACAATGCATATATTCCTCCATTTACTGTCTTTACTTTTATTATGCTATTTCAACTAATAATTCGAAGGTTTTAGCAATTTAATTTTCTGAACCCAACTTGTTTATCTAGTATATAGCTATGATATTAAATCATTAACTCTATAAATTATGATTAAGAACTATTAACCAGCAATTGCATTTTATATTTTAAGCTATCAAATAGTGAAAACACAACAAACTCCTCCCTCACTATCTTGATAATAAAAAAAAACTTCCAATCATTGGGTGAGCTAGAGTTTTAAATACTTGAATCTTCATCAGAAATGATAACCCAATTTTCTGTTCAAATATTGTGATTATATATTGATTGATAGTAAAGCTTAAATATATTTGCAATCATATATATATATATAAATTGGGCTATACTATGACTTTATCTAGATACAATTTAATACTCTTATTATTTCTAAACTATATTTAGTTAATATTAGTAATTGTGAGACTCACTTACCCTATTAACAAGATTACATACCCTTTAATATTAAATAAATACTGAAGTATTCATCCAATGGCGTAAGACTACCTAGACACCCCTCCTTATTCAGTATCTACATATTCCCATGACTAATAATAATCCTTAAATAAATAGAATAAAACATCTATAATTATTAAATTTAAGTTAACCTATTCAATAAGCTGTATTATCATTTTATTGTATATTGATCTTTTATTATTATTATTACTTTTATAAAATTATTATTAAGAATAACCATAATAATAATATTTACTAAGGAGATCTCAGGATTATCATTAATTTTAATTAACTATTTATACCACCGATAAAATATTAAGAGGGATTTTACTTAACTCTATAGCTAGTGTGTCATTTCAGAGATGACTTATAACATCCATAATTAAAATATATTACTACTTTATATTTATGTTCTCTATTATTGAATAATAAATCACTATATTCATTATCTGTGCATACAGCGCATATATATAGATATAAAAGTTTATAACGTTTAGTGAAGTAATAATTTAAGGTATTGTTATTTGAATTGTAATCTTCATTTAGAACTTTAAATAATAACTAATTCCTAATATGATTTCCTAACAATAAACATACTTTACTACATTTGCAATGTATTTTAGCAATGACTAATGTAATCAAGGCAGTTTGCAATAATTTGAGATTCAATTTAAGAAATATTTACCCAGATAATTGTGATACAATATTTTGTACTGGGTCTTCCAAATTTCATATCGTATTTTTGGTTAATGTGTATATTATAATTCATACTCTCTGATGATGGTGTAGTGATGATGATCCCCACAAAAAAAAATTCTACTCTAGACACTTAGTTTAACTTTTAAAACATTAATTTTAATGCCATCTTATGTACAACATTTCAATAATGCAATAGAATTAATAACTGAATTAACATAAAACCATGGGGAAATTTATACAATATAATATAGTATACAGTAAAAGAATTAAATATCTATATTCAACTTACTTGCAATGAGCTATTCAAAATAAAATTTCTTGATAATATAATCAAATGTTATGTGATATTTAATTTTGTTAAGTTGCACTATCAAATAATTTGTTTATTAAACAGTCAATCCCTTTCTTCTTCTTTTTAATTAATTACCTTTCATAGATTGTGATGAAAACAAGAAAATTAAAAAATATGGATTGATATTTTATTCTCAACTAAAATAATTTTATTATAATATTATGACATATTACATTTTCTATGTTTATTTTATGATATTCACCATTGAATCTCTTTCTTTGGCTTACATTTAATTTTCTTATGGGTTTATTACTCAACGATATTATAAAAATACAACAAATAACTTTTATTCTTTGTCCTAATTTTATTTACCATTTAGAATATTTAGCTGAATGTGAATAAACCACTCTTTGGTGCATACTGCATCAAATAAAAAATATTTATATTCATCTTATCTAATAACTTGTATTTTTCTATTTCAAGTTTATATTTGTCTTTTGCCTGTATTATCAATAATGCTCATGAAAACTTTTAAATTAAAATTAGCTATAACAATATTACAATGATATTACAGAATTAAAGTTAAATATCAGATCAAACTTTAAATATCACCATTTGTTATTTAATATTATACTGGAACACAGATACACTCCTCCTTCTTCTAATATCTTTCTTTTACTATTTTTGTGTGCATTTTACTAGCTCATAACTTGTATACATTTATTTTAATAGTTTAATAATATTCAATCAAATAAAAAAAAATTTACACAATTAATGGCATGAATAAACAAATCATATTAGTTATTGATTTTCCTATCTTTTGATTTATCCCCTCATATTAATAACTATTATTTTAAAATGTGAACTTAACTATATATACAAACACTACATTACCCGTTGTTGTGTTTTTTTTTGAACATACAAGTTCATCATAAAAATTAATAATAATAACATTTTTTATTAATAATATCTCAGTTGCTTTTCTTCTTTTTCATGCTTCCCAACTTGTCACACACCATTTTTCTTATCACTTTTCCTCCTTTTATATAAATATGAAAATTAGTAAAACTATTGAATTCCAATGATCTCATGTTATCCACAAGGTTTACGTTTTTTTTTCCCAAGATCGAAGGTTATTTTTCAGTTGTGTGATATATTTTAAAGATCCTTCTAACAATAATACTGGTCTTCATATTATTCTCAATGTATTCCTTGTTAATATTCACATTTAATAGACCATATTTTTACACCTTCTCCTTCAATGTAATAAAAATGATTTTATCTTCAACATAGTTTAGATTTTCCTATAAGCTAATGTTACTGATAATTATTTATTTCACTCTTTTCCTCCCTTATATATTGATTCTTTGTTAGTTGTCTCTAGTAATTATTGAATTCATTATACTTAGTTTTTATATTTTTTCATTGACAGTTCTAATACTTAAATCTTTCACTCTCCCAGTAGACCGCTAAGATTTTTTTCTATGAATATAATCCTTAATTTGAATTTTCCTTTTTCATTAACTCTGTCTATAGTTTATCATAAAAGTGTTCATTATACATGAAAGTTATACTCCCTGTCCAAATCTTTTTTACTTATAGAATTTTCATTCAGAGGGACATTCATAACTTGAATTTTAATATTAATCACATTTTTCAATACACAAATATTTCCATTCTGGTTTATTTTTCTTGATAACAATATCTTTAGCTTTGTCACAAAATATTTCTTTGTTATTCATATATCTATTCCATTTTAATCTTTAATAAATATTATATTTTAAAGGCTTACATATTTGATCTTAGTTACTCCTACAATTATATATCAATATATTACTTACAGTTTGTTCCTCCTGCTTTGGTATTGCTTGATAAAACATTAGTACAAATATACAATTTTTTTCCCCATTAGTTTAATATTTTCCTAATATAATGATTCTAGGTTACTGTAGCAAATTTATTGATAGTCAAATTAGCCAGCAGATATTTCCTTTGTTTAGTTATTCATATTACTAAAAACTTGACAATATAAAATTTGAAGTCCTTAAATCGATCCTCCTTAATTACTTGTTGTTGTTTTTTTTAAATTATAATGAGATTTAAAAACTTCAGCAAACTTTTTTTTTCAACAAAACAAAACTGAGTTATTTGGTTTATATTTTTGATCTATAATTAATATTTTGTTTTTTTTTTAAAAAAAAAAAAAACTTTTTTTCAACAAATATCTGCTTGCTCGTGTATTTTAAATTGTGCATTCTCATTGGTTAATTTTCCCACTTCTTTGATTCTGAATATTTAATGACTTGCTTGTAGCTGAACTATTTTTAAAAACAAGTATTATTTTTGAAGTATTTATTAATAATAAAAAAACAATATTTCTAATGAATTTAATAAAACAATTTAAATCATTTTTATTTCATACAGATTAAATTCGAGATTAATTCTAAAAATGAATGTTAATCATTTATTTTAGAAATTAATTTCAGATTTCTCTGGAAATAGTTATTAATAAATAATCTCAAATGTGCACAGACCTAATTATTCATTTATATAATGCATATTTTCATTTCTCAAATTAGGCTTGAACTTCCTTATCACTTTAATTATTATTAAATGATTATTATAGAACATTATTAACTCATAGTTTATTATTTTATCATTTATATACCTTAAAAATAAATATCTTAACAAAATTTAACCTTTATACTAGTTTAAATTAATTAAGTCCAAGTTCAAATCGTAGGGTAACTACAATGACTATTATTTTTCATAATTTAATAAGTGATTTTTATTTTATTTTATAAATTTTAAAATTATATATAATAAAGTTTATTCCCAATTTGTTTTATAATGAGGTGTACCAATAAAAAGGGCACGGGATATATATAAATTACAAAGGTTTTGCAATAGATGGAATACTGTGAATTAATTTAATTGCATAAACATGCTTAACTATAAGCATTTTTGAATATTTAAAAAATAATGATAATATACTAAACAAATCATCATATGATTTTTCAATGTACATTTATTTTAATAATAAAAGCATAAAGTGATGTAGAATGGATAACTACTGTTGGTGCAAATATTATTTAATATAAGTTGATGTAATCATATCAAACTTTGGTTTGGAATATACAGTACTTACAATCAGCAAATAACCAGAATTATTATACATACAATTACTTATATACACTTACTTATTGTCTCTCATACATATAACTAAGGAAACTGATGAGCTTGAGCTCATAACATAGAATTGAAATCATTAACTTTGGTAGCATAATAGAAATAAAAATGTTTGCTGGATGTATATATGCAATCAGTGCCTCTAATCTGATGAAGGCCAAAAGCTAGAAACTAGCCTGGGAATATAATTTTCATTATCCTTTGAATTGCATTAGATTGCTCTAAGTTTTGTGGATGACTAGAGCAGTTATGTGGCCCACAGGCTGCATGTGACCCAACAAGCTTTTATGTTTGGCTTAACAACTGACTGATGGTTGAGCAGACACAGATGACACTTAGCTTTTTCTTTTTCTGCCATGAGAAAAAAAATTTTGACGCTTCTTAATTAACGCTTAACCATTCACAATTGATTTTTTTATTGACGCATTAATAATGTTAGCTGTCGATTTTTTAATTTCACAGATCTAAACAATCACAGGAGGGAGAACCTTCATTTATTGTTAATAAGTAACCACTCGCATTTGATTTTGATTTTTTTTATTGATGCACTAATAATATTAGCTGTCAGTATTCTGTTACAACTGTTCCAAATCTGTTCTGTTTATACATGAATTAATATGAACACAGGTGGTAAAATATGTTTAAAAGATGGAATCTGGACAAGTTCATTACTTGAAGGCAAGATGAGATGTGACATGTTTATCGTAAATGATTTGAAAAAGTGTAGTTGTTTTGTAATGTACTATTTTATATCAAACTATGATTTAAACACCCATAATGATGTTTTCAAACAACAAATAAAAAATATCTTATGAAAATAATGTTTCAAGATAACTGAGAAGAGAAATATTTTGTTGTATTAAATAAAAATTGTTCAGCAATGTGTTTGATTTGTCAAGAAAATATCACTTTTAAAAATATAACATTGATCATCATTATATCACAAAATGTAAATTGTTTAATGATACTTTCTCATGGGTCTTTTACAAGAAGTGAAACAGTTTTTTTTTCAATAAATTATTGCAACAACAATAAAGTGTTATGATAATGGTCATCTTACAAGAAGCCATAACAGAAGCATTGTGTGAAATTTGTTACATATTTGACAAAAATATGAAACCATTTACTGATGCTGATGTTGTGAAAGAATGTTTCTAAATGCTTCCAATATATTATTTGATGAATTTAGCCATAAAAATTAAGTAAGTTTATAAATTAAAAAACTACAACTCTTAGATTCTATCTGCATTAGAGATATTGATAAACATATTTCTGATAACATAATAGAAAATTTGGAAAAATTGCAAATATTTTAGTTTGGCTGTAGATTCTAGAACTGACATTTAAGCATCATCACAATGTGTTATTTTTGTCAGACATTGTACTGAACAGAATTCAATTGGATGAAGTTTTTTTTCAAATTTTTTTCTATTATGGATCAAACCAGGGGTAGTGATTTTTTTGATAATACTAGTAATTTTCTGGAGAAGAATAATATAGAAATAAAAGAATTGGTTTCCACATGCACTTATGAATATCCTTCAATGATTGGATCCAAACAATAATTTGTTTTTTTATTAAAAAAGGAATACAATTTAACAAATCTCTCATCATTTCACTGTTTAATTTACCAAGAAAACTTGTGAACACATATATCAATAAAAGAAGTAAATATTGTGATGAAAACTGTCATAAACATTGTGAATTATATTTGAGTCCAACAACTGAATCACAGAAAATTTAAAAACTTTTTAGAAAAAATAAATAGAGATGTGATGTACTTTTGCATATTTTGTTGCAATGGCTAAACATAGATAAAGTTCTGGATCACTTTTTTTCCATTACGGCATGAAATTATTTTATTCTTAAAAGAAATCAAGTTTATAATGAGTTTGACAATGATTTTAGTTATTCATGTGATATCACAGAAAGACTATGTGATCTTAATATTAATTTACAAGACAAAAAAAAAATTATTTTGCAAATGTCAAATAAAGTATTTGTGTTGAAGAAAAACTAAGTATTTATTGCCAAGAGATACAAAATGAAATACTACAGCATTTACCTTCATTCACAAAAGCTAAGCAAGATGGTATTGACATTTTTTCAGAAAACTATACCATCATTTCAAATTATTTAGCTGCCTTATTGAAAGAATTTAAATCAGATTCCAAAATTTACAAAATTTTAAGAGTTGTCTCTTATTTATAAAAAAAATCCTTGGCATTTAGAAATAGCAACTATTATACAATTAGCTGCATTTGAAAATGATTATGTTAGGTTATTTGATGAATTTATTCAATTTAAAAATGACACAAATTTGGAAGTCATTTTTAAAGAAAAAAGGGAGAGAGGAGTATATGGAATTATGAAAATTAATACCTGAAAAATATAAAGAGGTCAAAAAGTATGCATAAATGTTGCTCTAACTTTGTGAATCATCTTATTTGAAAATAAAATATAGAAAGAACATATATAGAAACAAACTTATTGATTCACACCTTGGTGATATATTAAGAGTAGTTTGTAGTACTTATAAACCTGATTTATTTAAAAATGTTAAAGGTTTGTCTCAATATCAAAAATTGCATTAATGTTAAATAAATGTTTGAATCAAGTATAAGCTATTATGCTTTATTAATCTGTTAATTATAAAATATAATACAATAGTTTGCAACCTATAGCATGCACCAATTAAAAAGTCAGATATTTTTTTTACATGAGCTCAATCAGTAGTTGACTGCAGATATAGCAAATTGCAACCCGTTTGATGTAGTAAACAAATGTATCTGGCCTTGGGGGGGGGGGGTGAGTATGTCTGCTTTAAAGTAATGGGAAAAAAATCATTGTTTTTTTTTTGGGGGGGTGGGGGTAATCATTGTTATTGTGAAGGCTTTAAATATTAGTTGGAAAAATCATGTGATGCTTTGTTTTGGCAACTACTTTAATAAAAAGATATACCCATGTTATTCACATATCAAAAATCGATAAAAATATTTCTCAGTGTATATATAACATTTTTTCTATGAAGATGGTTTGGTTAAGTAGATAATAAAGTACTATTAACAAATGATATGAAGTACTTGATCATCATTGATGATAGTTGTTTCTGCTTCTTTTTAAAACTACATCTCGAAGTTTAAAGGATATTTTTTTAGCATGAAGATATTTATTATTAAATAGATTTTATCAATTTAAAATTTTCTAAATTATAAAGAAATTTAACAAAAATAATTTTACATATGTTATAATTGTATTTTTTTTTAAGTATGAAATATAACTTTTATAGAGAAAAAGAATTTTTTATCTAAAAATAATGATATTACTATTTGCTTCATATTACAAAGCATTTTTATGAATAAAGTCGTTTTTAACAGAATTTGATTTCTTTTTAATGGTAATAAAAAGAAATGAAATATCCTCCTATCAAAAATTCTTAATTCTCTAATGATTTTAAACAAAAAAACAATGTATTTAAAAAGTAGTTTGTTTGTTTTTTCAATTATTATATTAAATATACATATTGTTAGTTTAAACTTTATAGTATTATTAGCCTTTAAAAAAGCAGATGAATAAATAATAGTAACTAATTACCTTCATTTGTTATCATTAGCTTCTTTTCTTGAACTATATGTATAGAAACAGTCATGTTATGCTGTCCTTTCCCCTGAACAATTTGAGGCAGAGATGGAGTGACAGGCTCAAGAATCAAAAGTTTCCTGGATTAAAGGTCAACCTATCATATTTTTAAATAAATTTTATTGAATAGTATTGTAAAAAAAGAGAATTTGAGAATAATAAGTTTGAAAGCAAATTTGTAGATGAAAGAATTAACGGATGTCATTGACATCATTAAATGAATTCAAAAGCTGAAATAAAGCTAGCTGGGTTGGGTCTCTAGAAGAGATTACTCCCAATGGAATAATTGAAATATTAACTGGATCTCAAGAGATTGTAAGAAGTTTAGAAAGCAATCTTATATCAAATATATAGATGTGGAAAAAGAAAGTTATATTGGAAAAATTGACTTAAATTTAAAGAGACCATCATCTTATGGCAGATTGTTAATGGTTTTAACTGATGGTAATCAAGTAAATAACTGAGTTAGGAGTAAGTCAGATATTTGAAAAAATTTCTGACTTTACTCCAGTAGTAAGATCAGGGATTCTTGATATACTAATGCATCTCAAATCTTCTCTCTTACTCATTTATATATTTTTGACACCTTTCATTGTCTATATTGGGTTTTTTTAAAAATTATTTGAATTTTCATTTATAAAATTAATGATGCGATTTAAAAAAAAAAAAACCTATATTTATCACAATTATGTATTATACTTTCTCATATTCATTGTTTGCTATATTTTATTTAGGGCTCTAGATATTGTGAAAATTAAAAATAATCTGGTAAAAAAATATTAATATTATTGAAGTTAGCAATAGTTATGAAGTGAATTATTCAATAAGACTAGAGCAGGAATTCTGGAGATAAACATATTAAGAAATAAAGTAAATGAATAAATTTATTGTGTAATTTATATGAGTGTAGGGTTGAAAATATTGAACGTTTATTATTAAATAGAGTAAACTTTTAGATAAAATAATGAAATATATGTGATAAATAATAAAGAGAAAGATTGTGATAAGAAAAGAATTAGTAGGGATTTTTTTTTTTTAAAGGAAGAAGAGAAATAAGAAATAGTATAATGAAAAAAATGGGGAGGTGGGATTCTTAAAAAATTGATACAAAGAATAAAAGTAAATTACAAGAATTTTATATTTATGCAGTATGCATATCCATGGACTCACATATTTATGATTTCAGTAAGCCTTAGTTTAAAATTTATTAAAATAAAATAAATAGAAATCCATAAAATTTAATTCACAAATTTTATTTATATTCTCACTTATGTGACTACTCGAAACATCTCTCAATCAATCATTTTCTCGTCTTGTGTATGTGAGAAAGATCTGTTCAACCAATTTTGACACTTGAGACACAATTAAAATCTATGCATCTTTCTCAATAAAACAATAGATATAATAGAAAAAATATATATTAAATCGAAATAAATATATTTATTATATATATATTCATATAGAATCTTATTTTAGTGCCTATTTCAATTCATCATCTTGCCATCTCATCTATGGATCTAGCCCTGATCATGGTCATTCTTCTATTTTTTTTTTTTTTGATGTCTAATTATATACTTTTTTTAAATTAATTTATATAAGAAATGTGTATATAATATATATATCACACAGTATTATTCATAGTTTTGGGTATCTTCAGAAAGGCTTGAAATCAAGTAGCAAAAAATATGATGAGTCTACTATATAGAATACTTATCGAGAATAATTATATTATATCACATCATAATAAATATCACTGCTTAAAATAATTTATTCAAACAATATTTATTTGTTTTTCAACAAGGTGTATAAAAAGATAAAAATTATAATTTTATGATTCTGGCAGGAAAAAAAAATATTGAGGAATAAATTTAAAAAGTTGATATTATCAAATATATTTTAAAGCAGTTCATATAATAAAAAAAGGAGTTTAGGAGAGCAAATATTTGAAAGTAGATTCAGCATTGTATTGGTTGATTTGAAGCATCAAGGCATCTGAAACTTCAATCCATGCCCTTATAAAAAAAGTTCCTCTATTTTTTTCAAATCTGATATATTTATATAAGGAAATTGCTATGAATTTATTTAAAACTTATTATGGTGACACGATGATAATCTATAGGTTTTCATCATAATATATAATACAATAAAAAATCAAGGATATAATGTAATAAATAAAAAACATGGTATCATTTAAAGAAATTTTCTACCCTTGTTGAATATGATCATTTACGTTCCTCATAAAATTACACTTGAAAGATTTATAGGTTTATCAAAAATTAGTAAACTTTTGAATAAAGAGGTTCTTCATGACTGGGATCACATTTAACTTATTCCAGAAAGATCAGAAGAATAAAAATCACACTGTTATATGATCAAACTATGGATAACATATAGTAATGCGCATTATTTTAGCACCAGATCATTTGTGGTAAATGCAATGTCTGTTCTATTTACTTTTAATCTTTCTACCAAGTTGTATAGAAGTCATCATAAAGTGAAGTATTAATGATAAATTAAAATATATTTGCTTTTGAACTATAGTACCAGAATAAAATCTTCACATCAAATCATTTGTTATTATGTATGATCAAAGCATGTAAATCCAAATGAAAATCTGGACAATAAAAGTTACACTTACCTAATATGTATGATTTTAATGCATAAACTGATATTGTGATACTTTTAACAAAAAAAAAAAAACAGAAGATATTTTGATTTCAAGATGGAAAAGAAAGTGAGAAATTACAAACATTTCTATTAGTAAAGAATAAATAAATTTTGCCAGATAGTCAATTCCTGCACTCAGAGTTAACAAGGACAATTGTTGCTGTAGAGAAATTGAAAAAGAAAGTAATGATGGTGAGATTATGGGAGATAATGACTCCCCATGCAGAAAGTTAAAATTATTAGATTTGATTTATTTTCTACTATGTTTGAATACTTTCTATTATTTTTTTAAATAGAATTTTATATTTTTGTATCATTAATGATTTTTTTAATCATTGATTTTCTTTCCAACATTTTTATTTCCCAGAAAATATTTTCAGTTTTAATTTTACTTACTTATTTTTAAATCAAATAACATTATGCACCGAAAAAAACTAATAACCAATTGAAATATTGAAGAGAAAAATTATAATAGAAAAGAGTTTTTAAGATTAAAAATATAAAATTACAATTTTATACTTTTTATTTTAAAATTGCAATACTATATCATGCCTAATGCAGCTAGAGAAAAACAAGATTTTTTTTCTTAACAGATGAAATATAGGAAAGATATCAGTTTGTCATTTTATAATTCACTAGTGATAATTTTCTCAGAGATGTAAGTACACCATATAATAGTTAATTCATTCCTTATGATGCCCATAGTCTGGAATTCAAGTTCTGGCTGGATGAACCCCCAAAATTTATTTAGGTCCTATATTAGCAGACATAATATTTTTTACTTAGCTAACTTATACATAAATGAGTATTTATCTATTAAATTATCCCAAATCATCTGAGGTGCATGTGTAGTCTTCACGACTAATTAGAAGTATCATACACCTATGAAACTATTGTTAGCTTCTACCTTTTAATTTTTTATGATATTACTTCTAATGAAAGTGAATAGCTTAATGCAAATTATATGAAGATATAAAAATTAGGCCTAGTGGTGAAATTGCTGTTTTATTAATATTTCTAGTTTAGTAATCAATTGGGTTTTATTACTCATATTACAGAGAACATAACTGGTTATAGGCAAGTAAAAATTACAAATTTCTGTTTTATAGGAGAAAGGCTTCTCTAATTTTTCACTTGAATTAAAAACAAAATGAGGAATCTGAAAATAGTTTTATTAGTAATTTTGTTCAAGAGCATGTAATTATGATCAGAATATTATGACTTAAACACCTGTAAAATGATAACAATGTCAAAAAAGTCACACTGACATTACAATATGTGATATTTAAGCTAAAAAATTCTCTTAAAATAGAAATAGGCATAATTTATCTAAACATAAAAAGTAACTCAGCAATCTTTTTTCTGAGATTATTTCTTCTTGCTCTTTATCTAGATGTTGAAGAAAGTTTTAAGGACAACAGAGCTTTTTATTGAAAGTCACAACTAAACTAATACTGATGTGCAAATGTGTGAAGATATATTGTTATTGTAAACATGTAAAAACAGATTCAGAGTTAACACATTTCCAAATGTTGTTTTTAAACAACATATAAAAGTCTCAAACTAGGGATGTTTAGTTGTTACATTGACATTTCTTATATAGGAGATTAATCTAGAAAATAATAACTGTTAGAATGCAATTCTATTCCTAGTAGATGTTAACCACATCTAAAAAATGTTCAACTCAAATTCATATTTCCAAGGTGGAATGGAGTTGTTAAGTACTAAAAATTAATACTAGAATTATAAATTTAAATCAAACTTAATCAGCTGTGGTTAACATTTACTATGAATTGAATTTCATTCTCACAATTGGTTTTATCTAGATTAGTTTTCTTTATAAATAAGTTATATCACAGATAAGAATGGATTCTTTTTCATCTGTATAGCAATCAGATCTTACTGCTGATATGCATGCCATTTAAATACAGATTTGGAGATGTCTTACACTTGAATATGTTTAAGTAATATTTCATGCAGTAAAGTTTTTATTATATATATATAAAGATGATTTGAATGCTATCTCTTGTAGTATTTATCAAAAAAAAAGAGCTTGTTTAGAGCTATTGAGATGCTCATTATATTATATATATAATAATCAAAATATTCTGGAATAAACTCTATAATATTCAATATACCAATATAAAATAATCAATAATAGCTTCAGCCAGTTTAGAGCAGTGTCCTGAGTTTCGTTTAACAGTTAATTTTTTTAAAAAAAGAAAACTGAACATTCAGTTATTTGTAATGGAGATTTTTGCTTTGATAATATTTTCATTTTACATGAGGAAAACGATTTTAAAAAATCAATCATATTTTATAAATATGATAAGACAACATATTAAGTAAACAATATAATTGTGTGAATATATATAAATTGTGAAAAGTTGGTCATATGTGAGAACGTTTGTGGATGTGTCTTTAATGAGATTTTTTTGTTGTTGTTTAAATTTTAACTGTTAAATGCTGCTCATGATGGGAACACTGCTGTAAAGTGGCTATAGCTATTATTGATTTTTTATATTGGTATATGGAATATTATACAGTTTATTTCAGAGTATTTTGATTATATATATAAACTACTTTAAGGCTATAACCTTAAGACTCTGCATTTAGATGTGACAGTAGGGACCTCTAACAAATCTTAAGGTTATATATAGCCTTAATATATATTTCTTATGCAATGAGTATGTTCTTAACAAATTATTAATTATAAACTACTTTAATAAAAAAAATTAGGTAAAGGTTTACTTTAGCGACCAGAGCATATTCGCCATCTTGTTTTTAAAATTAGAACTAAAATATTCTAAAATCTTACATATCTGTTCCTATATTACAATTACAGTAAATATTTATAATTAAAACATAAAAGATAATTAAAAAAAAGCATTTACCTTTTTAAGCATAATTACGCCCTATGCATACTAGGAAGTTGGAGAAAAAGGCGGCAGTGCTATATCTACCACAGAAGGCAAATCCACATATTCTCAAATATTCTGGGTATGTATGTCTTGGTCTTCGGGATTCACGAAGTTGTCCTAGTGGACGACAACCGATTGCATATGTACCTCATTTCTGAGTCTGCTGATATTATTGTATGCAGCCCAGCCATCTGAAATTATGTGAGTACGTGGTAAAATGTACCACTGGATTAGGGCCTCCAATGTGCCAGCCATTCTATCCACAACTTCTGTCAAGAAGCACTTCCTTGACACTCTTTCAATACTGCCAAAGACCCAATGCCCTCTACATATAGTCCCCCTGTGGTATTTTCTGTGGAAATAATAAGTTTCGTCGATTTCGAAGACTAACTGCTCCCCATTGTTATCCATTCCGCCGAGAACCATCGGATTTGTGTCTAAATATTTGGCACACTCTTCACGACAAAAATTTGCCCAGTCAATGACTATTTTCTTGCTTACGACATCGATGTTTTGTTTTTTTTATAATAAGTGCTATAAATCTAGATAGTTTAAATTGTTAAGTTATAAATGTAGATAGTTTGAATTCTTAAGTTTCAAATAATTTAAACTATTTATTTTAATTAATCTAGTGTAATTATTTCAATTTCTTTAAAATGGTAAATATTTTTTTTATTATCTTTTACATTTTAATAAATTGTAATATAGTAGTATGTATGTAAGATTTTCGTTTAATAATTTACTTCTAATTTTGAAAACTAGAGGGCGAACATGATTTTTATGTTGTGGTCGCTAAAGTAAACCTTTACCAAAAATTATTTTGAGAACCAAACTTCTATTATTATTTTTCTCATCTCCTAGGTGACTGAAAAATGTCTGTCTCATATATTAACATTTTAAGTATAATTTAATTGCTATAAATGTTTTTATTTTATAAAAAAAACCCACTGTATTTAAATATATATTTAGCTTTTCTAGTTGTTTTAAGAATTCTAAAAATTAAATCATATAAAATTCGTTATCATTCTCATCATTTCTATATATCATATTTAGCAGTCTTTTGTTTTTTCGTCAATATGTAAAATCATTGTTTTCTTTTAATATTTTTTTTATAAGTTATCCTTTGATTAATAGTTTTCTTCAGTCAAATTTACGTTTAAAAAAAAATATTTTTTAAAAAAAAATTTTTTTTAGCTCTTTCTCTAAAAGTGCTTGCTCAACAAGGAAAGCTTTTAGTTATCTATGATTTAACTTCTAAGTTTATGTTGTTCGATGTTTTAAAAATTCTGTCTTACCTTTTTTTAATTGTATAACTATTTTTAATAATCTCTTTGCATTGCTTACTCTTAAGAAATATGCAGAATTATAATTAATGATAGTAACTGAATTTGCCTTACTGGATTTTTTTTTTTTTAATACTTTGAGCATATATAATAGTTCTAAGAACATAATAGTTTTTTTTATATGCCAATTGTTTAAGATCATTATCTCAGAAAATAATTTAGATCAATTCTATCCAGAGTTATGCAAGAAAAAAAAAATCTCATTTTGATTGGCTGAATAAAATTGTTGTGGTCTCTCTTGTTTTTTTGATATTCAAATATCGTATAACTTCCTAAATAATTAATTCATATCTTTATTAATTTTATGCATGTCATTCCATTTCACATGTTATTGCTTATATTCATTTCTATATTAATGTTTTTTAAATGATCTTTGTATTATTATAGTTGTAGTAAGATACATCTGATTTTTATTTTTTCTAATAAACCAGTCTTTGTTACACTGCATTATTTCTTGCATGATTTTACTTTCAATCTAACTAAATAATCTTATTGAGTTGAGAGTCTAGAAATGTTTTACTTGGAACTAGTTAGTTATTAATTTATTTGTCATGTTTTGAAAGGAACTTTTTTTCACACATGCACTCTCTTTCATCTATAATTGTTTTAAAACTATAGATGGTCCATCTATGGTTAAAGTGTATTCTTTAAATGAACTAACAATTATTGGCCATGTTTAAATTAAGGTTTGATCTTATTATCAACCTGATTATTAAATCCGCACATTACTTGTAGTTTCTTTTACAATATTACAGACATATAAATCGCTATATTATTAATTTATTGTGTATAATTTTATTTTAGTACTTCAATTATCAGTGAGTAAAGTAAAAAAAAAAAAATCAACTGATCATATTATGTCCAACCCGTTGCTTGGCTGTTTAAATATCATACATGATTAAAAATCATTAAAAATCAGTCAACACTAGACAATCTCAATATTAATAATAATCAACAATCTCAACTGTTGTCAAGGCATCCTTCTTTTAACAATAAAGATGGAATCCCACCTTTATTTATGGTCCAATATATTTATATAGATACTAAAGATTGCAACTTGACCACAGAGATTGAAATTATTGATAGAAAGAAGTTTAAATAAACCTCCTTTAACAGGTAAATGTAAGCAATTATAACATTACAAACTGCAATTATAATTTTCAAATTTAATTCAAAGTATTACTTACCTGTTTAAGGAAATTTGTTGCAATTTTTAATGTCTATATAAATATATTGAATCATAAATAAAGGTGGAATTTCACCTGTATTGTTAAAAGGTGGTTGCCTTGACAAGAGTTTGAGATTGATGATTAATATTGATATTAGGATTGTCTAAGCTGACTGGTTTTTGATGATTACTTGCAAACCATTTAGCTTTGAGCATTATTATATTTATTATTTAAATGAATAGTAATGTATGTAATATCTTATATTACCAAAATATTACAACAATCAAATTAAGATAAAGTTAAACTTGAATTATATGTTCATCTCTACTATTATTAATAAATACATTATTGGAATATAGTAATGCCATAATCTGAAGTTTAAATATTGTACTTATTAAATTGGAAATTATTTTTTTTTGTGTCAAATAATTTTAAGAGCTAGATCTAAATCAAGCCTGCTAATCATTCAGTTATTATTGATAAATGTGGATCAATTGTTTTTTGAATAAAGCAGGAAATAAAAACATTACTCTTCACTATCTAGCAGTTTGAAAACCTAGCAAATAATCTCTTTTTTCATCGCCTTTTTTTTTTTAGAGACTAGTCGGAGAGAATCTTTTGCCTTTCACTCTAATTGCAATTTTAACATTTTCATAAATATATATAGACACACATTAGGTCATATATTTTATAAATTAAAAATAAGACAATGTAAAAATCACAATCCGGCAACAGTAAAAGGTTAACCATGTATATATATATATGATATTTACATAGATGGTACGTATAAGTAACACATATTTAAATTGGACAAAATAAAAAAAAATTTTCTAGTTACCATTAGGATGGTGAATAAAAATCAATATTTTATTTTAATTAAGAAGAGTGGCAAATTGGAGAGAATTTGTTTTGCTGTGTCAAATTTAATTTTAATATTTCATTTTATTTTGATATCGTTGTTGTTAAAAGACTAAAATATTAGCCTTATTACGAATAGATTTGGAATTGAAATCTCTAGTTGTTAGAGTAAATTCTTGTTGTTTGATAAAACATAATTATAGGATTGTGTAATTAAGCAGTTTATTAATTCACAGTACACATCTAGCAATATTGTGATCATAAAAACAAGTAAAATGCCCAGTAAACTTATAAATATTTAAAGAGAGTTTTTCTCCAGATTACATTAGTCATATTTTTATTCTTACATTTAGTCCTATTTTTCCAACTATAAAGATGTAGCAGAAAATTTTTTTAGATTGTTAGAAATCCAGTAGAGATTTATCAGAAGGCAAAGTAAGCCTAATATTGTCAGCAAGTAAATGATAAAAAAAAAAAAAAAACAGCCAAACTTCTAGCAGAAAATGTATAAGTAAAAGTACACATTTTCTTTTGAGATGGTAAACAAAACTCATAAGTTTCAGATCCAAGACCCACAGATTTTGTGAATTTATCATGCTTGTTTTAAAAAACTGCCTTACCATTGTAACTGAAGTATAGAGTTTAACATCCATCTAAGGATCATTTGACATCTACAAATCCAAGAAATCACTACACATAAAACTTAGGAGCACAGTGTGAAAACAAATTTTAATCTCAGTTCAAGTATCATTACATATGATGAGAATTGAATTTAGTTAATCCATATGTTTTTTTCTTTTGATATATTTTCTATATAAGCCTATTTAACTTATTTTATTTCCATTTAGCATTTCTATTTCTAATATTATATTTATTTATTTTAGAATTGTTTATATACACAATATATGTCAGTAATTTTGTTGTTTAATGGCAAATTATATTTGTATAATTTTTTTCAAAGTGCAGCACTCAATCAATATGTTGGTTTAAAATGTGTTTAAATTTAAATTAATAAATTATTTTCTTACCTAGAATAATGAACAATATATAGAATTAGTGGAATTTGATTCACAAACTTTTTTATGTATGCATATTTTATCATTATTGTCAATTTAACTAGGATGTCTGAGCTTTTTATTCTTATATGTTTTATACTTATATGTGCATTTGATATATATATATTTGATTATGAAAATCTTAAATATCATATTCTGAAGAGCTGTTTTAGAAAAGCAGGGTTATAAACATATAGACATATGGTGGGAGGATTTACTCTTGAGATGAAGCCAATCCATTTACAAGACTAGATAGCCATGCATTTAAAAAATAACTGAGGTCATGCCTTGATTTATATATAAGTAAAGCTGGTTTTATACCTATTAACTCTTCTCTATCATTAGAATACTAAAATGAGCAGGATTATCTGCACCCCATTACTACATATATATGAATAGAGAATGAGAGATACAGATGGTAATATCTTAAATATTTTTTTAAAATCTACATAAGATTAAAATGTAGCAACTTTTGACAATGGGTTTTTTTTTTTTTAGGATCCACTTATTTCGGGTCAAAGTCTATCTGCAATGCCACTGTCCATGACTACACCTGCCATTACGCTAGCTCCCTCGTCAGTGTCCTTGGCCAGTCCTAGCAGTTTAAGTAGTAATATAAATGACCAGTTGCTAGTAGCTGTTCAATCCATGAATGGTACTGACAATAGCAGTGATGACTTTAAACAGGATCAGACCAGTTCAGGTATGGTATTATTTGAAATAAAAATATTGAACATTCAAATATTCTGTAGCAGAATATGTATAAACATATAAACATAATCACTATTGGTAAATATATATATACATTTAATGTTGTTTAAAAATTTTAAATTATTTGCAATAATTTCATTAATTCTAGCCATGAGTTTTTGAAACACTGTAATTTTAATTATGGTTAAAAATTAATTTTTTTATTGACTATTTGTATATATTTCTACATACAATATTTACTTCATAACACTTAAAAAAAAATTTTTTTCTATAAAGTATTTTCATCATAAAATATAAATATTTAAACAAGTACTCAAATAGTTAAAAGGTATAGATATATATTAGCTTAAATATTAGTAAAACATTGATGATCTAGTGACCTTGGTTTTAAACTTTATTGTTTTAAAAGGTGATATGGTAGTAATTCAACAGTGTACAATTCATAATATATATATTGGTTAACTTTTTGTAATTAAATTATAAGCGCTATGAACTCTAAATAAGAAAAGTTTAAATGTTCAAGTTTATTATAATCATATGCTTTGTCGCTTTTGATACCCTGATCTTGATATCATTTTCATTGCAATAAATATAATATCGAAAGTGGGTTAGCATAAGATTGTAATAAATTGTACATTTATATTTTTCTTATTTAGTGTTCATGCGTTTATAATTTAATTACAATTTAACTTCTCTTAGTATACTTTTTAAGCAATTTTATTTACCTTTCATTTTTTATATGTAAATATTTTTTAATATTACATAGAGTTATAAAATGCGGAATAAAAATTTCAAATATATTTTTGTTTTTATATTTTAAATGATTACAATAGTATATAAACATATTCTGTAATAAATAAAACAAAAAATAATTTTAAAAACTTTATTATATAAAAATTAGTTCTTAAAATATATCTATTTATTTTTGTTGAACTTATAACTTATTTCATATAATTATATAATTTTATATATTTTGTTACATAAATAACATTTTTATATATTATACATTTAACATATATTTTTCTCATTTTTTATGTAATTTTAGTTATAAGGGAAAATACGATTATATTTTAAGAATGTTATTAATATATTTTTATAAGTCATGTGACATCTGACTTTTTATTATTACACCTGGGTCTCTTTTTACGCGGACTTATTTAACACGATTTTGAAGTTCACACCGGAAGTCAAACTCCGATAATGCGCTATTACTTTAAATAATAAATTTCGCGCACTTACGTTATATTGAAAGTAATCGCACATTATTGGAATTCGACTTTTATCTTAGTAATTTCAATATTTTCAGTGCTTTATAATAGTAAGATTTTATGCAATAATAAAATTAAAATCATGATTTCCACATTTTATGTACACATATTAAATTTTACAAGATTATGATGTAAATTTGTTCAAACATTGTGCATGTTAATTTTGCATTTTAAATCACTTTCTATTTTTGCTTTTTTAAAAAAGAACGTAATCAATTATTAATCATTTGGTGTAGTGTCCGCAAGTTTATTTTTAAATTTTACAAGATTATGATGTAAATTTGTTCAAACATTGTGCATGTTAATTTTGCATTTTAAATCACTTTTTATTTTTGCTTTTTTAAAAAAGAACGTAATCAATTATTAATCATTTGGTGTAGTGTCCGCAAGTTTATTTTTAAAAGGTGAGTAATAGCAGTGAAACGAAATTTGATTTTTAAACGGAATTGAAAATTAAAGACAAAAATAAGAATTTAATATTTAGTTGTTAATTTTAATTAAATTTTTCCCAGCAGTGGTGAATAAATGTCTTTTTATTATCGTAAGTCTAAGTTCATAAACAATTGATAAAATCATCGTCTCAAAGATTAATTACTAATTACGTTGTCACCAGAAATCCATTGACCTAACATGAGTGTGAAGTTAGCGCTAGTTGTATTTCCTCAGTTTGCAAACGAACATGTTTTCGGCAAATATCGATAATAATTAAAACGTGTATAAAAAAAAATGTAAATTATGCATAAAAATGTATTATTTTGAATAAAATTAAATATTATAGTTAAAAAAAGTTTGTCTTGTGTCAATTTTTTTTAAATTTGAAATTTTTTATTAGTCATATTTTATTTCCTTATTTTTTTTTTTTGCGCGAATTTTAAAGTAATTTTACGTTGGTGCTTTGCTTTTACGCGAATTTTGAAAAATCGCAGACCGCATCCCCCCTTTTTCAATGTAAGTTACGTCTATTTTTGCGCGATTTCGTTTGCGCGTGTTTTCTGAGGAACCTATCTATCACGTAAAACAAGACCCAGGTGTACTATATTCTTTATCATTTATACAGATGGCAGTTTAATCAACTTTAAATTTGATCTTTTTGCATTTTGTTTACATTTTACATACTCATATTTCTATTAATATATATCACCAAAGTTTTAGTTTTACATTATAATTGAAAATGAAAAGTTCAAAATGATTTATAAAGCAGAAAACAAAAAGAAAGAAAAATAAAAGAAGCAACATTTATTTAAAAAATAATTTAAAATTAAATAAAAATGAAAGTCCCAATTTTATAATAATTGATCAGAGAGTAGACTTTGTCTGTGTTCTGTGTTCAAATTCTCTTTAATTACATCGAAAGTTCAGTATTTACATTATACTTATAGTCAAATAATTGATCAATATAAAAAAAATAAAGAATTAATGTTAATTAAATGTAATTGCTTTCAAAAGGGAAACTAAATACAAGATGTACCTTCTCCTTTATCTAAGTCAGGAATCTCTTAGCCACTTTATCATTTCCCATCCTTTTACCCATATGCTTCTCTATCCTGCTCCATCCCACTTCCATAACATCAACTTCATTTATTCTTTGACCTTTACATCTAGATCCCCCTTATCTTTTTCCAATCCAGCATAAAAACCAAGAATCCACTTTCTGTCTAATCACTTTTGTTTATATTTATTCTTCCACAACTTCATTATTTGTACTCTTTCTGTTTGTAAGCATTTACATTCAATTAGCAGATGCCTAATATTTTCCATGCTTTTCTTACATAACTTGCAGACTAAATCATCTACATTTCTCAATTTATGTGTATATTTCCTTGTTGCTATCGATTCTGTTCAAGCCTTAAACAGTAAAGTACTTTTTGTATTTTTATATTGGACTATTTCCATCATCTAATATGTGTGTTGAATGTCTTTAGAACAATTTAATTTTATTTAAATATTCCAAGTACATTCAACTGTTAGTAATATCACAGCCCACAGGTTAGTATATGCGCCAGCTGTTAATAATATCACAGCAAACAAGTTAGTATATGCAGAAACTGTTAGTAATATCACAGCAAACAGGTTAATATATGCAGTAACTGTTAGTAATATCACAGAAAACAGGTTAGTATATGCACAACATTTTGAGAGGTATTGTTCTCCCCTCTTCTTCAGGTGTTTCTGGCCTGACCAGTGACAATACTAGCATGGGATTAGAACCTGGGTCCTTAGATTTTTGATTATTGAATTTTTAAGGTTACACTCTAACCAACTCCACTAGGAAGGGATTAGAACCTGGTTCCTTAGATTCTTGATTATTTAATTTTTAAGATAACACTCTGGTTTGTTACCTTAAAATTCAATAATTAAGAATCTAAGGACCCAGGTTCTAATCCCATGTTAATATAGTTGGTTAGAGCATTACCTTAAAAATTCAATAATCAATAATCTAAGGACCCAGATTCTAATCCCATGCTCAGTTGATTAGAGTGTTACCTTAAAAATTCAATAATCAATAATCTAAGGACCCAGATTCTAATCCCATGCTAGTACTGTCACTGGTCAAGACAGCAACATCTGAAGAAGAGGGGAGAACAATACCACTTAAAATATTGTGCATATACTAACCTGTTTTCTGAAATATTTAAATAAAATTAAATTGTTCTAAAGACATTCAACACACATATTAGATGATGGAAATAGTCTAACATAAAAATCTAGAACACCATCATCACAAACCTTCAGAAAAACAGTAAAGTACTTTTCTTGCTATTATTGTAAAGTAACTCGCACCCAATATTCTGTTTACTTTAAACTAAAACTGGTAAATACATTAATGTAGTATGCTGAGCATGCTTTTGATTAACTGGTAATGAGTATGACTAGTTAATCGAAAGCATGTTCAGCATACTATGTTGATGTATTTAACATTTTTAGATTAAAGTATTAAACAACTTTCTTAGTATACATGTTGTATATATTATTTATATTGAATTACATTTTTTCAAAAAAAGTTTAAAACTATTAGAATTATATTATTATTGATTTTAGTTAATTTTATATATATATTGAAGTGGAATATTCACTCTGTCATATTTGTTTCACCTAGTTATAATCCTACAACCTACTCTTTGTCAAGTTTACACTCCTAAAAAGTACCTTAAAGAATATCTATATGGATATGTAGGTATAATCATATATATATATATATATATATATATATATATATATATATGCTAGCGTCAATGTCTGTAACCTAACATATATAGATTACACTTTATAAAATCATATTTTCTGACTGAATCCATACCAGTTTAATTTTAATATACCTGAGTAGGACAGGCAGGAGTTGCTGTTCTCCAAACCTGGGAAATGGTGATCTCCTTCTTCATCCTACATACTGAGGGCACCTAGCCATTATAGTAATGGAAGATATTCCTATTATGAACCTGCTGCACTGATGTTTTAACTTGAGACATTCTGTATGTCCTAAGAACAATTGTGGCTACCATACCTACCACAAACAATATTAGCAATAGACAAGCTTCTACCAAAGAGTTGAAGGTAAAATTCCTAAGACTATGGAAGGAGCTCTCAATTAAACTTTTAACTCTTAAATTTAAAGCTATAATCATAAGTTTAAATAAACATTCAAAGTTTAATTTCTAAAATCGTTATCTAAGTAATATGTATAGAGGCACCATGTAATACTTGCCTTATTTTATGTATTTCTGAAATCTGTAAAACCTCTACAATTACATGTATTAAAATAAAAAATTAATAATCATTTGTTAATTGAAATCTATCTTTTACTTTCATGCTTGCCATGATGCCTATTCTATTTTATAAATTTTAGTTCTTAAGATTTTATTTTCTGATATACACCTGGGTCTCGTTTTATGTGGATTATTTTAATGCAATTTTGAAGTTATGTGATTCATGTTTCTTCTTAATATCTTTCATATTTCACTACATTTATTATATATCAAGAAATTTAAATTATTAATAACTTATTTTGACTTAAAAAATATAATGTTATATTAGCAGCTAATGTGAATATGGCCTGAAGCTGTATTTAGAATCTTAGCTTTTATGTAAATAGCCTACTTTAACTAACGAGTAAATAATAATAATAGATTTATATGTATATATAAAAATCACTAAACATCACATGATCACTATCTCATACTAGCACAATAATTGTTATTAAACAATTCAAAATACAGCAAAACTCTCCATATAGTAGTGCCATCTTGTGCTAACAAGAGCAATCAATGGATGCCAGAAGGCTTGTGCATAAAATCCCTATCTAGTGCCTACTCATCCAATATCCCCAGACTAGTTTCTGGCTTGTGGCCTTCATCAGTGAGGAGCCTTGGATCTGAGAGCACTGCACCTAGATCTTAGGATCTAAAGCAACCCTCCAGCACCCACCTTTTAACTCTATTTAACTACAAAACTATGAGAATGAAATTGAAAACATTATTAATATTTTCAACCCAAGCTCAATAGCTTATATAGTCATATGGGTCTGAACTCAATTCAGTACCCTTACATTTTGGTGTCTTTGGCTCTTTAACAACCATAGCCACCACTATCCTATTAGGCAGGATTGGTGTTAAACCACTAAACATCACATGATCACTATTTCATACTAGCACAATAATTGTTATTAAACAATTCAAATACCACCCTCCATTTTGGAGCCTGCGTCTTGGCCCACCCTTTACTTACTACAAAACATGAGAAGAAATGAAAACATTATTAATATTCAACCCAAGCTCAAAGCTTATATCATAGGGCTGAGAAGTGACATGTGATGTTTAGTGGTTAACACCAATCCTGCTAATAGGGGTGGGTACTGAATTGAGTTCAGACCCATAGACTATAGCTATTGGCTGGGGATTAATAATGTTTTCAATTTCATTCTCATAGTTTTGAGAAAAGAGTAAAAGGGGGGAGGGTGCTTTAGACCAGACTAGGGCAGTGCCCCCCCCGGCCCCCCCAAACGCGGGGTTGGGGGACTAGAGGTTTGCACACCTCGCCCATGATTTTGGAATTGTTTAATATAAAAAATATCACAATAAATATTCAAAAATTTTAAACTTTCAAAACATTTTGTTAGATATTAACTATATCATTTTTTTAGATTTTTAAAATAAATAATAATGAAGATTTTATTGATTTTATAAACTGAAAATAATCTTTCTAATGATAATGTATAATCTTTTTGTTTTGATTGCAATCTTATTTTTTTAATATGGAAACAGAAAACCATTAACATAGCACTAGACTGAAAGTGGCACTAGTTGTACATCATGTCACGAATCTGATTTCTTACTAATTCACAAACAAACACATATTGTCAAATAGCAGTAACAATTAAAATATGTATGAAAAATGTAAAATTAAATATTGTAGTTAATAAAAAAAAGTTTGTCTTGTATTAATTTTTTCAAATATTTGAAATTTTTTATTAGTCATACTTATTTCCTTATTTTTTTAATTTAAATTTTAAGTAATTTTATGTTTTTGCTTTGCTTTTATGCGATTTTTGGAAAATTACAGTATGTAGCCCCCATTGTGCGCATTTTCTGAGGAACTTATCTACCACATAAAATGAGACCCAGGTGTATATGATAATATGCCAAATGTATCTCGAAACAGCAAGCATATTATTTTTAATAATATTGTACCAAATATATTATTATTTCTATCTTCAACCTGACTCGCTGTTTCAAAATTAGATTAATTAAGAATAATATTTGATCACCTCATGATCAGTGTAAAATAATCCAGATTGAATTTAAACTTAATTTTTTATTCTTAATTATTCTCGTTTGCAAATATAATTATAAATTTATGATTTTAAAAATAATTTGGTGGAATTTTACCTGTGAAGATTTATTAATTAAGGTATATTTTGCAATTCCCAATTAATTATAACCCCTTAGAATATACCTCCCTCTATTAAGATCTGATTAGTGATGCAAATTAATTTTTTTATTAAACGCGATTATTAATTTATAAATTTTGCCCTTTTTAGCATAACATTAAGTTTAAATGTTTAATTTATGAATTGGCTTTTGTTAACAGTGCATATATTAGATAACTATTTTAAGGCACAAATAATTATTTTTTAACATATTATATTGCCTTTGTGCATTGCGGATATAACTTTACGATATATGTATAGATATATCCCCTCTTGCTAATGCACATAAGCTAACTGGGGACATAGTGGATACAAGTCACACCCAGGGCTGTATTGTTCAGGTAAGAACACCAAACAAGGGTCCAGGACTGTTGCGTAGTCTATCTGAGTTCTGAACTTATAATGTTCATATTAATTAATTCATTAGCAAGTTCAGTTTAAAGTTATTGCACATCTGCACCACCATCTTTTCAGTAAAGTTTAGTAAAGTGTCTATAGTGAACCATAGGCAATGCTAATTTAGCCCATTCTTCCTTAATATAATAGATATATTCATAATTTATCAGAAACCATGAGAATCTCTGGTTTGAAGAATTCTGATTTGCCTCATTCTCGAGTTTTATGATTGTGCTCGAATCTTATTTAGCCTAATGTAAACAGCCACCACATTAATGCTGTAGTAACTAATATATATATATCTGGCTAGCATTGTTAATTTATCAGTTAGCAGACCATGATATAGAAATAAATATGACTTGGCATATTAAATTATCATAGGTAAAAATTATTCACTGGGTACAGGAGTTATTTAATATACTTAAACTATATCATGCATAGTATGGCTCTTAATTAATCTCACTCCATTGTACAATACCTAAACATATTAAATTAATTGTACATTGATTCCTAACTGAGTGTAACATTTTATTTTTCATTTTTATTAATTATAATAAACTTATTTAAATTTATATCATCTTCATTATCATTTTACATTATCCCAATCTGATTAAATATATTTAGTATGCATTATAATTAATATATTAATATTGCCTTAAGTTCTACTTATCTGTAGTTTATTAACCCACTTATGTGTGCATATGTGGTTGAGTCTCATGACTCCCTGTTTGGAGATGGCTTGCAAATTAAAACAAAGCCTAAATGTAATCTCAGAGATGACATTCATAAGGTGTTAACTCATGGAGCATGGCCCTGAGCAGATTGTTTTTTTTCTGATTATGAGACACCAACGTGAGCCTTATGCAACCCTGAGTAGATTTTTTGTTCGATTATGGCACATGAATTTCACTTGCAAATTTTTTTGGGGTTATATATACAATTGTATAATAATTTATACAGGATGCTTAAGTAAATTGTTTAGCATCTGATGTCATATTTAATGCATATTATTTTAATGCTTGGTTTTTATTATTTTTTATTATGTAATTTCTTGCCTATTGATGAAATGGTACCCAAAGGTGACTTGATTAGAATAAAAGTCATCTTCTTTATAAATGTTGTCATCAGGAGTAAGGAAATTTAAAAAGGGATGACCTATTCTTTGCAATTTCTTATAAAATTGGATTGGATATAGGGTAGTGGAGATTATTAGGCTATATAATTGTTTATATACATTCCTAAAATAAAGTGAACCTGTCAGAGAGAACATAAATATAGTCATGGATCTAGTAAATTTTGCCAGAATTGGGTAAAAAAAAAATTTTATTATTATTATATTGTAGATTACTGTTTGAGTGTTAAGATATTATTCAAATAGCAATGAGGTGAAACATGAGAATGGTTCAGAGTAACACATGGTAGGATAGGATAGAATACACAGAGCAGTTTGTTAAAAAATCAGGACATTTGGAGAGACCCATAGAAGGGCAAAAGGGAACAGTACCTTGTCATATTATAAAATTTGTCTTTATAAAGTTACCATTTGAAAGGTTAGAATATGAAAACAATGAAGAGATCCAAAATTAGTATTAATATGGATAACAACACAGAAGAAAAAATAGGAGAGAGAGAAAATATGAGTCTATATGTACAGAATCGATGGAAAATCCCATTTCTTTTAAGAAGCCATCTAGGGTACTTCAAGAGGAGGAACCAATAAGGAAAATAATGTGAGATAATGGGAATCTGTGAGTAATCTTACAGGAGATGAGAAGGATGAATCTAGAAAGGGAGATGTCAGAAGCAAAAAGGGTAGTTTGGATATGGAGGCTAGAAGCAAAAAGAATAGATTGAAAATGGTAGTAAGATTACAAGATCAAAGGATCATAGATGTGGAGATTAGAAGGATGGTGCCCATTAAAGGAGATGACAAGTCAGGTCAAATGAATCTCTGAACTAAGATCAATATTGTAGATGATGGTGAGAATTTCAGAAATGGAAGGTGGACCTATTGTTAGTGGGCTAGATAAGCACCTGCCAAATTCCCAAGTTTTGTAAAAGAGGAAAACAAACTTACCGGATAGTATGCCCAAGATACTTGAGGGAAGTACAGAGTGTTTGCATACTAAGGAAGAAATAAAGGAGGGAAAAGGAAACCCCCAGAGAAGTAGCTTAGATACCATAGGATGAATAGGGGTAATACAAAAAATCATCAAGGTAGATCCTAAGCCAGGCCCAATAAATGGTCAAAAATAAAGTTGATATATTAAGGAAGCGATGATGATTCTAAGGAGGGAGTGGAGATAGGCATTGGTGTTAATGGGATAAGTTATAACATGTGGAGTCTTCATGCTCCAGATTATAAAAGGATCATCCTGGGGGGTAATATATCCAGGAACTTTGCAGGGGATCCAGATTTTAAAGCACAAAGACCAGGAATGGATATTCGGGCCCATTTATATAGGTAAAAGTTTTTAAAGGATACATCCTAGAGAGTCTGAAGATATACATTGAAAGCTTACAAGAATTGTTTTCCTTTCATCAAATTGAATCGACAGATCAAACCACTCTCATGACTTACTATCTACAGGGCTACATCAAGTCATGGTGAAAGTATTGCACTGAAAAACCTCTTACCTTTGAACAATACTGCTAAGCCCTCTTCAAAAGCTTTTGGAGCAAAGAGTGCCAGGATGGAATTTCCTGCACCATTCTTAGAAAGTCATATGGATTGGATATTAAGGAAACTCATACCCAGTTTTTCATGAGGTACATTGCTCAATTTTGGTCATTGACCATATTCACCTTTACAGATACACAAATTATTCATGTTATTTAACAAAATATGCCTCCGCTGGTGCAATAGCTGGTGATAGAGATGGCCAAATTCCTTACCAAATTGATTTTTTCCCTTTTTCCAAGGAACCATCAGAGAAAGTACTTAAGGTTGAGTCTTCCAAGTTTTTAAGTACTCATCATTTATAATTACCCCCACAGGGATCACCAAGCCAGACTCAAGTCAAGAGGTCATCTCAGAAGGGGCTGTCATTAAACTGCTGAGGGTCCAGTTGAGACATTTTTCATACTGATTCTCCTTTGACTTAACACAGAATGAAAATGAATTAAACCCCATGGCCAACGTCATGAAATTGGCCAATGAATCTAACCTCAGTATTCAATTTGGCTCTTTTCCAGCAGACTGCATTTACATGGGTATTTGGGGGGTATTTGGGGGGTATTTCACTATGGATACTGGTGGCCAGATATCTTGCTTCTCCAAAGGATGGCTGTTGCAACTGGGGATAGTTGCCAGCAGGGACAATCAAAGTATCCATGGATAACAGAAAGAAGACTGAAAAATGGAGAGATACCAGGTTTGGCCATTCATTTTTAGTGATGATGGCAGGATTGGCATGTAATGTCATGACCAGGATAGATTTTCTGAGCTGCCATGAATATAGTATTGATTATGATGAAATGGTATCTTTGTACCAGGAGCAACATTAAATTGGATAAAACCAATCATAAAGGTTGGGTTAACTGCTTCCTAGGAATCCATAACTACATTAGGAACATTACAAATGAGTGTAAGTTTTGCTCCCTTGTGACCACTCTCTAGTATACCATGTCTGAAGCTGATGTAGAATGAAGGGTGGAGAGAAAAAGGGCTTGCAATTTTTTCACAAAGGAGACCAAGTATGAGTTTGATCCCACAGCACTTTAATAAAACACTTGAGTATAAAAAGTTCTTCCCATTATATAAGGTCTCCTATCAAATCGAAAACAATTATGGGAATAAGGCATACATGTTAGAAGCTTGAGGGGTCTGATTGGTATATATAATGGCCACAATCTTAAACCATTTGTAAATTCCTGATCCAATATAATGGTCTTAAACCATTTATGGATCTGTCCCATAAATCTATATAAATAATAAAGTAACTAACCCACCACAGGGGCATTAATTTTTGTAGATACATATTAACTAACCATACTAACCATTACTATTTATGAGCTGACCTAATAAGCATGCTAGAAATTAATAGAATTAGGGGTAGAGGTAAGACACAGCTAGATATGATTGTTTGTGATATAGTATCATTTTGAGAATTTGGCTTAGCAGATAGTACGATAAATCACTTCATTCACCACTATTTGACTGTACCTTGAATCCATGATTATATTTTGTTATTGTGAATTTTAAACATATGTAAAATCTTCTTTGTGTGTGTTTTCATGTTTTGTAACTGTGAGGAACTGAAGTGGAATATTTACCCTGACATATTTGTTTCACTTAGTTATATTCTACAGCCCATTCACCACTATTTGACTGTACCTTGAATCCATGATTATATTTTGTTATTGTGAATTTTAAACATATGTAAAATCTTCTTTGTGTATGTTTTTTTTTTTCATGTTTTGTAACTGTGAGGAACTGAAGTGGAGTATTTACCCTGACATATTTGTTTCACTTAGTTATATTCTACAGCCCACTCTTTGTCAAGTTTAAACACCTAAAAAGTACCTCAAAGACATCTATGTGGATGTGTCTGTAATCTAACTGTTATGTATAGATTACAGTAATATATATATATTTAAAAGTAATGCATAAATTTAATTCAATTTATATTTCAATTTGCTTAAATCGCATGTATATATATTATAAGTATCACCATCATATATATATAGCATCTTGTTATTTGATTATTTACTGTATTTTCTAAATTTAATTTAAAATAATCTGTAAAATAAAATCGTATGATGCAAATCTGTTTAAAATTATTAAGACAATAAATGTTTGTCAAAAATATTTTTTATCATGTAAATAAAAATTAACCAACTGTGTTATTTGCTAAAATCTTGTGGGAAAATAAATGATCAAATCTTAGAAAACATCCTGTTTAAGGAATAATACAAAAATCATGAGTTATTTTTGGTACTTAAAAATATAAAATTTAAAGGTACTAATTGCTTGACTTGCTGGAACAAATTTTGTTATTAAAAATATAATTTAATGGAAGGCGAGTAAAAATAGGCTAACTTTTTATATGTGAAATACAATTTGTAAAATCTTGTAAGCATTTGCTGATGGAATACATGTCTGTTTGATTTTTAATATGCTGATGGAATACATGTCTGTTTGATTTTTAATATGGCTGGGTAGAGCAGGAAGGAGTTGCTATTCTCCAAGCCCAGAGAATGGTGATCTCCATTTTACATGCTGAGGGTACCTAACCATTATAGCGATGGTAGGCATTCCTGTTACAATCCTGCTGTGCTCATGTTTCAACTGGAGAGATGCTGCCTTTCCTAAGAACAATTTCTGCAACCTTACTCACCACTAAGAATAATGCCAACAGACAAGTTCTACCAAAGAGTTGAAGGTAAAATTCCTAAGATCACTGCAAAGAGCTTTCAAATAAACTTTTAACTTTTAAGTCTAAAGCTATAGCTATCATAAATTTAAACGAACATTCAAAGCAAAGTTTAATTTCTAAAATTTTTATCTTAAGTAAAATGTAGAGTCCCCACATAATACTTGCCTTATTTTCTATAATTCTGAAATGTGTAAAACCCCTACTATTATTTGAGTTAAAATATAAAATTAATAATCATTTGTTAATTGAAATGGATCTTTTACTGTGGTGATACCTATGTGATTTTATAAATTTTATTTTTTAAGATTTTATTTTCTGATATATGTGATAGATAATATGCTAAATGTATCTCAAAACAGTAAGAGTATTAATTTTAATAATTTTGTACTGAAGTTAATGATCTTCAATCTAATAAATATAGGATAACCTTAGTTATCTTAACTGATTCATTGTTTCAAAATTAGATTAATTAAGAATAATATTTTATCTTCTCACAATCATTGTAATAATCCAAATTAATTTTAAATTTTATTTTTTTATACTTGGTTTGCAAATATTATAAATGTAAATTATGATTTTAAAAGTAACATTACCTAATAGTGGAATTCTAGCCGTGGAGATATATTATTAAAGTATATTTTGTAGTTCCCAATTAATTATAACCCCTTAGAATATACCTCCCTCTATTAAGATTTGATTAGTGGTGCAAATTAATTTTTTATTAAATGGGATTATTAATTTATAAATTTTGCTTTTTTATCATAACCTTGAGTTCAAATGCTTAATTTATGAATTGGTTTTTGTTGGCAGAGCACATATTAGCTAACTATTTTAAGGCACAATTAATTATTTTTAACATATTTGTTATATTGCCTTTGTGTGTTGTGGATGTTAATTTATGATATATGTGTAGGTATATCTTCTCTTGCTAATCCACCTGGGCTAAGGTGAAGGTCAACTCATGACCTAGCTGCCTGCATAATGGTGAACACAAGTCACACTCAGGCCTGTATTGTTCAGGTAAGAGCACCAAGTACATTACTGGGGTAAGGATCCAGGACTATTGCATAGCCTATCCAAATACTGAACTTATAATGTTCATATTAATTAATTCATTAGCAAGCTCCTCATTTTAAAGCTACTGCATATCTTATAAGTTAAAATAACTGCATATGTTATATGATGAAATAATTGCACATCCGCATCACCGCCTTTGCAGTAAAGTTTAGTAAAATCTCTATAGCAACTATAGACAATGTTAATTTGGCCTGTTCTTTAGTACAATAGATATATTCATGATTTATCTGAAACTATGAGAATCACTGGTTTGATGGATTCTGATTTGCTGCATTCTTGAGCTTTATGATTGAGCTCAAATCTTATTTAGCCTAACATAAACAGCCACAACATTATTGCTGTAGTAACTAATATATGTATCTGGCTAGCATTGTTACTTTATCAGTTAGCAGACCATGACATAGAAATAAATATTATTTGGCATATTAAATTATCATAAGTATAAATTACTCACTGGGTACAGGAGTTATTTAATACACTTAAATGATACATGCACACTGTATTGCTCTCAATCTCACTCCACTGTATAATGCCTGAACATGTTAAATTAATTGTATGTTGATTTCTAACTGAACGTAACATTTTATTTTTCATTTTTATAATCAACTTATTTAAATTTACCTCATCTTCGTTATCATTTTACTATATCCCATTCCAATTAATTATCAATTAAATATGTTTAGTATGCATTATAATGAGGATATTAATTTTGCCTTAAGTTCTGCTTACCTGTAGTTTATTAACCCACTTATGTGTGGTTGGATTTTGAATCTCATGTTTCTCCCTATTCGGAGATGGCTCACAAATTAAAACAAAGCCTATATGTAATCTCAAAAATATAATTCATAGGGTGATAAATCACAGGGCACTGATAAATAGGTTGAAGCTTAGTTGGACCTGGGACCTTCAATCCCATTTCCATCAGGTTTAGTATGTTTTACCAGGAATCTAGGTTTTGTTTCATGAGTGTACAAATATATATATATATATATATATATATAGATATCAATATTATACAATGTAAATTGAAATTTTAATATGATTTGCATCACATTGATAAGGGCAAAAATATTTGCCAAAAATAGCTTTTCAATATTATTCTTATAATATATATATATACAATTATTGTGTTATAAAATATTTTATATTATATTATATCATTTATTTTTTAAATTTACATGTAGTGAACCTTCAGTTAAGTAGTGCTATTAATATTGGAAAAGTTATATAAGATAATGAAATTGAGCCAAATGATAGTCAATGATATTGATTACACTTAACCAATCAGGCATATGTCCTTTAGTTATAAACTGACATCTGATTGTATGAAATTCATAATAATAATTTTGTTTAAATTCAATCCTGCAAGCATATTGACTATCAATTTAGTAGCAGTATTCTTTTTGCACTAGCTGGGAACTGGCCAGCAAACTAACCTGTAATATTACTTATATCAGTCTTTCTCCTTTTCACTTGAACAGTTTGGTGAGTCCTCTAAAACCTTTTACTAACGTTAAATCTCTCATCATTCAACCAATGATCTTCATCAAAGTAGAAATATCTAAGGAAATGATAACAACTAAAATGATCTGATGAAAGCATGGAAAAGTCTTGTTTGCAAAGGTAGATGCAATAGAGATGAAGAAGATAAATTCAACATAAAAAAAAAAGTATATAGTGGCACTTAATGTATTTTAATTTAACTTTATGAAATATATGTTCGGGTGTTTTTTGAGATGTTTTCTTTTTATATATATTAAATTAATAAAATCTCTTTTTAAAAAATAATTTATTGTGCACTGTCCAATGTTTCATCGGCATAATCCATTAACATTTACATTATTGGAATTTAGTTTAAATTTTATTTCTTCTTTACATTCATAGATGACACTGCATGGTAATATATTTTGTTCTTGGAACCTATCTATTTAAAATATAGCATATATATATATACGTTGTAAAATGCAAAATATAATTTATTTTATTTAACAAACTATTAGTTTGTAAGAGATTTATGTTCAAAAGAAATCATTATACCATGTATAAAAATAAAAAATATATATAATTACATTTTTTTTTTTTAATCCTAAATAAAACAATGATAGAGAGAGAGAAAAAAGCATTAATATTTCACATAATAATTTTCATTTATAATAACAAATAAATACTGATAGTAGTGTATTCAAAATTATTCTTTTGGGATGAATCTTTTATTTTAAGCATTTTAAAGAACATTAATTTTTCATTCCACAAAAACATTTCTCACTTGTAACTCAGAATATATATACTGCATATTAATAAATAAAGAGCACCTAAATAGTATTTCCATTTTACGATAACATTGCATATAGAATCAGTTAATTTAAAATTGTAAAGGAATTTTCTAGTTACTATTCTGAATATAAATAATAAATAATTACAGAAGTATTATAAAGGCAGAGTGGAAAATTATAATCAAGATTTATAAAACATCCGTATTACACAGATGTGAACATTGTTGGAAATAGAATAAATATATAGTGATTATTTTCATAAGCACTTTATTTTATTTTTCGTAATATGTGTAAAAAAAAATCTAACCTTTTCGCTATCATTTAAATATTGCAAAATATTAATATTTTTTTTTCAAAACAAGAATTATTTGTTATAAAATATTGAAAGACGTAATAATGGCAGTCTTTTTTGTCTTTTATAATGTTCTATTTTATATACTCTCAATTCTATTGTGAATCGGTAGAGCAGAATCTTGGAAAAGAAAATAAAATGGATTTGGGATGCATTGTTTGAAATTAAGAGAGGAAAAATGGTATGAATTTTATTTTAAAAAAATTATATATAAGTGTGGAAATCTTCCTGTCAGAATCAGAAACCTTGAAAGAAGAAGCAATAGAAAATGATTCCACTCAAAATCACCAGTGAATTCTATTTAGAATACTCCTCGTAGCCTTTTTAAAAAGCTTTGGAAGATTCTTGATGTGAGAGACAATTACATTCTCGCCTTTTTCATTGTGAAGAACTTGGAGCTTTGGAAAATTTGTAAAATGAACATGAATATCGTAGGAAAATCTTATTGATCTCTTGATATTATTAAGTTAGTCTGGAGATACACTGGCAGCTGCTTTTATATAAAAATTTAGGAGATAATGAAATCTGTAAGCATTGTTCATATTTAAGTTTTATTAAATGTCTTTAATTGATATAAGCACCAGGAACGTTGAATAAGAAAGGCTTGAGAATAAAAGTTTTATTATAGTATTCTGAGCAGCTTTCTTAATCCTGACGTCATATATATTTAAATAGTCTACATCTGCTTTGCAATTTAGTGATGATGTAAATGAGATGTTTTTTTTATTTTTTAGATTTCACTGCTTTCTAAAGTTATAAATTAATTGATATCATTTAATTGCTGTGTGTGTGTACATATATAATCGGGAATTGATTAATTCTGTATTCAAAATTACTTCTCTTTTTTTTTTTTCAAAATTCTCTGGAAAATGTGCAAATCTTTTTTAGCATATAATAAGTGATAGCATTACTTATGGCAGCAGGTTGTTATATGTTTTTTTTTTTTTTTGAAAGTTTGGTAACTATAATTTCTATTATTAAAACAGGCAAAACTCACTATACGTATTGACACACACAACAAGCTAGAGTAATCAATGGGTGCCAGAAGACTTGCGCATAAAATCTCCATCTAGTGCCTATTCATCCAATTACCCCAGTCTAGCGTGTGTGGCAATACGTATAGTGAGTTTTGCCTGTTTTTAAAACAGTTATAAGCAAGCATTTAAAACAGTTATAAGCAAGCATAAGAAATGGTGATCATGTGATGTTTGTTTATTAACTATAATTTCCAGTTCGTTTAATGTTATCGTCCTTTGCTTTTTAAAAGCATCCAATACAATAATATTAGTGATTTTTAATTGTTTTACAATTAGTCAGATGAATACGAAATTGTTGGTTAGAAAGAGGATTTCTTTTAAAAGTAATATTTAAAATAATTGTGGGAAGTCATTTAATATTTAAAAATCAATGCTTCAAACACATGGGCACAGGAGTTGTATTCAGTAAATGAAATATTTATTTTTGCTATTTTCCTCAACACTACATCATTATAATTGTCTTTAGAATGATACCCATTTATAAGAATAAAGTGACTAACAAATATTAAATTAATACTGAAATGAAATTACTGTAATTATTTTTATTTTAAATTAAAGAATTATTTTCAATAAATTAGAAGATAATGAACTACTGATTTATATTTTACATAAATTGCTAACATTACAATTAACCATTGCACTACAATAAATGTTAAAACTATAACAACAGGAATGTAATTAAAGCATGACTACCTGTAAAGTTTTCAGTTCTCAAAGTCCAATGGCAGTAGGAAGAATGGTGATGCTGCATTATATCCCTGTAATTTACTATGGCTAATATCAAAGCAGCTCTAGTTATCTTTTTTTCAGGAGGCTGATAACCATGCACTTCATTGAACCAGCATTTCTTTCCATCTCCCTTTTCCTTTTTGTCTTCCTTATCTTTTTTAACAGACATTACTTAATTGAACTAAAATTTAATGATTGAAGTTAAAATTTTAGTTGATTATAAAGAAACTTAGTTTTATATATTAAACTATCAAAATAACTGTGATCTTAGTTTTTCTGACATTTACTGTGGTAAGTTGTTTCTACTATTGTTGCTTAATTATTAACAAAATATCACAAAAGAATTCATACAGATTCCATTCAGGAGATAGACTCACTAGTGGCTTTATTAAAACTAATTCTGTCACTGTAGCCATAAATTTAGCAATAATTAACTATATGGTTCATATATGTTTGACTTTATCTGCTACATCTTTGTTTGTTAAATTTTATTTATTAAGCAACTAAGTCCTGAATCTGTTGTTGAGATTCCTGAAGCATCTAGGAAGATCAAATTCAACTGGCTTTTTTGTTAAGGTAGAAAAAGATATTTGCTTGGAATCTCATAAAAATTCCATATAATTCTTTCATACTAAGTTCTCGGTTAAACAAACAAAAAGGAATATTGATTTTAGACAAGTCTTAGATGGTGAAACTTTTGCATAATTGATGTCCATTCTGCTTACCAGCTTTTGAAGCAACTTCTCTTCTAATATCTTTCAGAAGAATGTATGAAAGAATAGGAAGCTACTGCAAAGTAGGAAATTTGATTTTGTCAATAATATTTCTCATAAAAATATTTGAGTATCCAGAAGTTTAATCCCATTCAAGGGAACAATATTGACTTGCTGAATATGTTAGTACCTTTCCTTACTTTGACTAGTATATAGTTAATGATTGTGACGAATATACTATGTTGATTAAAGGGAGAATTGAATATTTTTGTAATTTACATATTTATTTTCTTCATATTATCTTTAATATTGTGCATAAATTTTAAGCTAAATTATTTGATTCTGAGTGAAAATATGAAGTTAACAAATGCCCAAAGCTATGAGCTGGAAAAGTGATGCTATAAGTGCTAAGAGATATTACATCACCTCAACTTTTTATTATTCGTGAATTGTCAAAATTCTTTTCAGTACATCACCTCAACTTTTGGTTATCCGTGAGTTGTCAAAATTCCTTTCAGATTGTTTGTCTCTTACATATTTTTAATACTTTGCTAACATGAATAAAAGCAAAAAAATAAATAACAATCAAATGATTAGTTGATCAGGAGAATGAGATATTCAAGCATTAGAAGTGACAGAGTTAACTGTGATCCATCTTCCCTCAAGTCATTTTGGATAATCATAAAAGATTTAAGTAATAGCAATAATGGAATAGAACTATGATCCATGGATTTTTAAGTCTCAATTCCACCACCCTAACATTGTACTAAAGCACTCAGATCAAGAACAAGTCAGCGCTATGATTTTTTTCTGCATGCATTTAAGTTTTTGACCATTATTCTTTGTAATCTTGTTTTGGAAGCTTTGTCTACTACAACCATTGCATCTTGTAATCATCAGCACCATTTTCAACTATTACCAAACCAACTTTATCCAGTTTCTCTGTTCTCTAGCCTTTTTTTTTCCACATCACATCAGCAAATTTCCTTATTGCATTCATACATCTCACTTATGTTCTTTGTCTATTTATTTTGCAATCTCTTGGGATACCATTTAAGATATCAACTGTATATCTATTATCATTTCTTCTAGCAGTATGTGCAGTCCAGCTTCACTTCAGCCTCTTAATTCTTTCAATTATATCAATAATTGTTTATTCTTTCACTCATATATTTCATTTTTGATCACTTTTTGTTATCCCTAACATTCATCTTTCCATAGTTTGTTGAATGGTGTGAAGTTGAAATGTGTAGGCATATTTCTTTTAATATTAAATTATCCCTACCAAAAGTCCTACATCTAAATTTAAATATATGATTAATTTCATCTCTAATATTTTCTTATGTAGTAATAATCTTACCAAGATATTTGTAGTTAAATTCTTCTAATTCATCAATATAAAATCTTTATTTTTTTCTGAGAAAATCCATTCAATATTACTTCAGTCATTTTAGCATTTATCATGAGTCCTAATTTGTTACTTTCATCTTGTAATCCTTGTAACAATTTCTGATGCTTTAAACCATTATTTTCAAAAATAATGACATCATCTGGAAAGACTAGATGAGTTAAATAATATCTACTGCTCATTTTAATTTATAAAATACTTTGTAAACTGCTGTAAAATATTTTGGTGATATCAAGTCACCCTGTTGAACACCCTTTAAATGATAATCTTCTTAGTATCACTATGTAATCTAGCTAATCTTTGCTGTTACATTTTAATAAATATTCTTCAGGGTATGGCAATATCCAGGGCCGTATCTTGATGATCCAATGATTTAATAAGAAATGCTTATAGAATGAAATACCTTTTCATAATCTTACAAATACAAAACATAATGGCAACTCATATCATTGGGATTTTCTATAACTTTTCAATTTTTGGAAGTGATTCACTATTTTAAAACTATTTTTAAAATCCATATTGTTCTTTGGTTGGCTAAAGTACAGAATTCACTTTAGATGAGTTGTAATTATCTTGTTAAAAATTTTGTTTAGAACTGATAAAAGATTGATAGGTCTATAATTTCTAATATCTTCTTTATTATATTTTTAATTATAAATATTAAATTGTGCATTCTTTTACTCATCTGATATATCTTTATCACTTAGAGATTTGGTATATGTCTGTCAACAGTTTTTCTACTCCTTTACCTGCTTCTTTTAAGATATCAATTACAATGCAATCATTTTCTGAAACTTTTCTTTATAGACTTAATTATAAGTCTCAGTTCTTCATTTAAAATTGGAGCAATTTAGAATATGCAGTTATTGTAGGAATACTTGTTTTCTTGTTCTTTATTGCTATATGATTTTTATAGAACTCTTTCACAATCTCTCTTTAGTAATAGTTTTATCTTTTCTTCTAGTTGTAAAAATAAGTTTCTTACCAATACCATGATGTTATCTATCACTTTCTTCTTATTGCAGAAATAATTTTTTTACCAATACCAAGATGTTGTTTTACACTTTTTGAGATTTATTTTATTCTATAGTTTTTTTTACTGATTCACAATTATATTTTCTCATATTATTATTAATTCTTTTTTGTACTACTTTACAAGATATTCAATTCTTCTTAATGGATCATTTTTATATATTTTCATATTCCTTCTTTTCTTTACACATTGACTTTTGTCAGTAAAAAATTTACTGATAGGTTGCTGCTTTTTGGTTCCAGCTATCTTTGTTGGACTTTTTAATAATGTATTAGTTAACTTCTTATTGATTTTATTCAAATCTCTGTTAATATTTTAATATGGTTTTCAAGTTGAAATTATATGGTGTTTTTAAACATTTTTAATGTCCATGACAGAAAATGGTTTTATTATTATTTTCTTATGAATTAGTCTCTTTTTCTTAAACACAGCTGAGCGCACTTTTGTTGTGGTATACCAGAATCATAGCTCTCACTGATTGGCTAGGTGTGCTGCTCTATGTATTAAGGAATAATTGTGATAATTATTTAAATTATGTTTTACATATTTCATTTGGTCAAACATTGAATATTGTTTTCTTTCTTATTAATGATATGATTGTGGTTGGTGATAAACCATACTTCCTTAACTTTTTTGTTTATGACATCTCATTCCATGCAAACTAAGTTAATATTCTTTGGATAGAGTTAGGAATATTAACTTTGTGTATTGGGGGTTTTTTCATAATTTTTGTCTCTCAATCATTCATCAGTTCTGTTATTAAAGTCTGCCATAACAATCTTAAAATGTTATTTGGCCTGATCAAAAGTATTTTGTATTTCCACATAAAAATCCTCTACTTCTTCATCACAGTGAGAACTTGTGGCATAAACCTGAATTATCTACCTTTGATATTTTTAACAAATTTGAATAATATCTTGCCACTCTGTTTGATGCACTATCAATCTTTGTAATGTTCTTCCACTTTTTATTTCTAATGAATCATACTCCATTTCTGCTTTCAATATTGGTACCTTTGTAATAAAATGCATATACACTTTTAAATTATTTTTTCTTTTCATCTTTTCTTTTAATTTTATAAAATCCAATATTAGCCCATTTAATATTTCATGGTTCTTTCAATTTGTGCAATCTTATCTACAGTTGCAAGTACCTAAATAAAAAAAAATCAACTGTGAATGGATCTGCAAGCAAGAGATTCTTTGCACTCTCCACCTTCTGTTTCTATCTGCTGATTTGACTAATGTCTTTTGTGACAGTCAGATGATGTGTGTAGATTTAACCCAGTTCGAATACTAGGCGAAAGTACCTCAAGGCCAACCATACGCGAGATATAAATCAAGAATACATATGACCTCTGCCCATTCGCCTGTTCTCGAGGCCTGATCACAAACAAACAACACCATCTGAGCCATGCATAAATTATTTTTCAACCGGCCACAAAGCTTAGCAACAGCGGTAGAGACATGGACGGGAAATCCTAAAGAGCTAAAAGCTAAATGTGTAAAGTACATAAAAGGATGTGTTGGTGTTTGCGTTTTGCGTGCCTGGATCATTGAAAAGTAAAAATAAAGCATTTAATATAACTAAGAAACTCAAGTTTTTGATAATTAACTAATGTTTAATTAATGGCTTTAGAATATGAATAAGGCTTTAATGGGCCTCCGCTATTCCCCTAAATTACTGCAACAACTAATTAGACAATAAAAAGAAAACAAGTTAATAGGTTTGCGGTCAAATTCTTTTCTTCCCAATTTTATAAAAAAAATTCCAACTCGATCTTCTCGATAAAGTACGATAGATAATAAAAACCTTTCCAAAGCATTTCTTATGGCTTTGCGCTAAAAACTCGATGTTTAAAATTGACTTAGAACGTATATAGCTAAATCAAATATACGTGATAAGCAAATGGCGGACAAAAAGAGGTGTTATCAAAGAGATCAAGTTGGCACCCAAAAGAAACTGACTTGGATTTAATTAACAACATAAATAAAATTGGAAAGAGATTTCAAATGACAAAAAGTTAACTATTAAATTTAACCATAACGAAATACTAAATATTTACAATGGTTAGTAAGGAAGAATAGCGAAGGTAAAAAGGTTACATATAGCTAGATGATCCCAAAATATATTTAAGGTTAATTCATAAAATGTTTACATAGCAAAGACATATATTTCAATACAACAATAAAACAATATGAATCAAAAGTAGCATACGAGATAGTTTAATATAGTAGATACGATACCGTCCTTTTCCGTGATGTTCCCTACGGCGTCCGGGGCTTGATCCGACCGACGATAGGTGTTTGTCCGGACAATGAAAATATGAAGTATGGCTTCCATGAAAAGTTCTCCAGACACGGCATAGAGTTCATATGGTTATTGATTGGATGTTAAGGCATTTTTGGATGGTATTTAGGAACCTCGGCGATAGGCAAAGCTATGATTTGCCTAGCCAAGCATATCCATTTTCCTCAAAATACGGTTGGTTTTAACTGGAGCAGGTTCCAACTTCTCCATTGTTTGAAAATGACAGCTGTATAACTTTTTGAAGCACAAGCTAAATGTGAAGCAAAATCTGACGGATTTCTCCCAAGAGAAATCTGAATGCACTTTCCAGAAAGCTTGGAAATAAAACAGCAAGAAAAATCTTAATAAATCGCCTTCACAAGCAAAATCAGAATCAAATGACTCCTTCAAAAAGAAAAGTCTGAATAATCATCTCTTTTGTTCTCCCTACTATTTATACTTTCTCTGCCAGCTACCTTCCATTGTTTGTATGATCTGAGATCTTGATAAGCCCCCCCCCTTGCTGCTTTGTTTCAAAGCAACACGTTCTAAAAATAACTTCAATTTTTTTACTCCAACTTTCTTACTTTAAAGTTGGAATTCTATTAATTAAAAAGCAAGAAAGAAAATGCCATCTTTAATTAGACTTGAACGGCTCACTAATTAAAATATACATTCTTTCAGAAATGTTGGTGGGCTTATCTCAAAATCAAATCATACTAAATATTTTAATAAAATTTGAACAACAATATATTATTATTTTACAATAGAATAAGCATTTTATTTCAGCAGAATTTTGCATTAACTCATATATATACGCTAGATGTATATATATGTTTGACTAATAGGTTAAGCAATTTTTATTAATGGAATGAAATTTATTTAAAACAAAATATTTAAATGTAATACACATTTGATAAGCATAATTATTTTTAACTCTAATGCAAAACCCTGCTGATATTGAACTATAAACTTAATTCAGGTCTATAATACTAATTAAGTTTATAGGAAGATGTGAAGCATGGATCGGGCTTCAGATCCATTGCTTCACTTTACAGTCTCTGAAAATAAGGGTCATAATTCAATTTGCCCATCATAACTGTTAATAATTATTTTTAAAAGGTTCAATCACACACACATTCATTCTGCTTTCAAGAAAAATCATTGACATCCTAGTTATAAACTATCAGACAACTGAGAAGAAAGACCATGTTATTTCTTGATCTTAAACTCAAAAATAAAAAAAACAATACTCATTATACTGGCTTATGTGTATTAGTGAGCCACCCATCCATGTTTGTATATTATATAAATAACAATATAATAATAAGAGCTGTAATGACAAAAACATATAGAATGGAACATTAGGAATTTGTTCTACTTAGCTTTTTTATGGCATCAAAGAAAATTCAAAGAGTCTTCTTTCAGTTAACAGCAAAGTCCTTTCTTCAGCCATCTTCAAATTTAATAATTGATATTTGGTTACCATATATGAGATTATGACCATTCTTAAATATTCTGGCATTTTTCAAAATATATAAAAATTATATTTTTTATAAAAAATATGCCTTTTTTTTATATAGATAATATATCTCAGTTTATTCATAGAGCAATTATGAAATGTTTTAGATTTAACCTGTTTTTATTGATAATCCAATTTTTGCATATTTGATAGTACATATTCCTTGACAATTCTATTTGTAATGAACTTGATATTTACAATGATGGATTTAAAACAATTCATGAGATTGAACTTTACTAATCTTTTATCTCTACTTATTAAAGTAATGTATACCATATGTGTCATCAGTTTGTCTATTTCAAAATCAAGAATTTAATCTTATCTTCATAAAATATTATTTAATCAATCTAATGTTAAGATGATAGAAAACAAAATCTTAAAATGAAGTGCTTTATAATAAAATAAGCTTAAAATACACTATGGCTCAGGAGTGTTAACTCAACTACATATTTAGAAAGATCTATTTAGGATCTTCTCACTTACCATAGATTAGGAAAGACCTAGTAAAGGTAAACTAAAACAGACCAGCACACACAATCTGACCCGATTGTGGTATCTCAGATCATTCATAAAATTTGGATAAAATATTGTAAAACCAGTAGTGCTAGTGGTAAATAGAGCACGGTAATGGTAGTAGTAATAAAGAAACATTTTAATTCTTCAATGCTGCATGGAGTTATGCAGGAATATTCTTGACAACTATTTTATAAACTTGACTTATGGTAAAATTAGCTCATTTTCCTAGTTCAGTTTAAATTTTGTTTTAACTCTGAGTAAAATATAGTTTTAAAGAGTTAGCTGATAATCCAGTTAAGACTATTTTTTGTGACAATTGTAGATTTTTAATTTTTATTTTTGGGGTTTTTTTTTTCTTTTTGAATTAAAATGATTAGAGATAATCAGAATAATAGAAGAACCATTTTGTAAGTTTTTTAAAAAATATATAAATACATAGAATACGCAAACTTTATTTACTGCAAATTTTTTGAGACCTAAATGGGACAATTTTTATTGTTAAAATCTGTAAAGATATATACAGTTGCCCTTAGTGAAACTCACTTTCCAGAGAAAGGAAGATAACTACCTGCTTTTTTTTTTTTTGCAAGTGCAGGTACCAATGAAAAGCTGATAGTATTAATTCTTGATTTGCACAATGATATTTGTAATCATTTAGTAGTATTTATGCTATCATATTAGTTAGATTCAGGCAGTTAAGAGATGGAAAACTTTTATTCCTTTCTGGATGACATTATATCAGTATCATTAAAAGAATTTTTTATTTATTCTTGAGAACATGAATACTCATATTGTAACAATAATATCAAAAATAATATTATTGCTGTAAAGTCAAATGTTATGATAATATTGAACTTTTGCACAACATATGCTTTATCTATTACTATAAAGAAACTCTCTGCTTAAAATAATATCTAATAGATTATATTATAGTTAGGAGTAAGAAAATAAAAGAATTTCATATTATGTAAGCAATTACAAATACAGATTTTTGAACAAATCTTAGATTAGTACAAACCAGGATTAAAATAATAGTTGCATTAAAACATAATTTATATTCATTCAAAAAATTGTTATTCATTCTGTAGAAATATTTATTATTGAAGTCAAATTTCAATAACTTCCAGAAGTATCATTTTACTGAAGTATGTAATTTTTTTAAAAAGTGAACTATGGATACTAATATTGGTCATATGATTAAAAGCAATCATGGTGCTTTTTTTTGCTTGGCAGAACAATGAATTTTAATATAAAGCTTCATAATCAGTACAAAATTTAATGGTAAAAGTTGTTCAACTTTCAAAAAGGCTTAAAAATAATGGGTGAATTGGAGCTGCAATCGAGATGCATATATATATATATTGTAACAGGATGGGGTAATCAGGGTGGTCATCTCTGGGGTGATGGCAAATCATCATCCACTGCAAGTAAAATATTTCAAATAATAAAGTTTAATAAAATGTATAATATTTAAATAAGATATTAAAATAATGTTTAACATCCAAAAATATATATGAAATTTTATCTATTCAAGAGAGCATGTGTTCACCAGCACTACCCAAAAGCATAAGTAATAAAAGAAAAGAAATAAATATCCATCATCATGAATGATCAACAATCAAATAAATAAATCAACAGTCTGTCTTGTGGCTGGATTTGAAATGGGCCTACTGTAGACCAGGCCAAGAATTTAGCCTTTCTTGCCCAGCTTGGGCAATTGTTTAAACATAATTTGGATACACCAACCTAAGTGCTAATCAATCTGAATACATAATAATCTAAAACAATAATACTGGTATATTAAAACATGCTTGCTGATCATCATCAATGCTTTGGTTACTTAGTATTATTACTGTACTGGCCAACTATAAATTTAAATTCTAATAGAGACTAAACTAAAATAAAATATGATGCATGGGATTTAAAGAATATTCTCCTTGCACAAAACCAGGGCAATGTCATACTGGAATGCACCTTAAGCATTATTTACATCCTCCTTTATATAATCTGAATGTTATGCACAAATCTAGCTCAGAAAACACAGGCTCAAATACTGTTAAGGTTACCAAGAGATGATGCAATACAATTTTTAACAATTGAATACAAATTTATTTACAAAAAAGAATGAAATTAAGGTCTTTAGAATAAAGCTATACACATATCAATTAAGTTTTCTGGTTTTGAATACTATACAAATTTCAAATTTATATGAATAATATACACAATTCAAGTTATTACATTGGTTTTGTATATGTTACATCAAGTTTACTTAAAATCCATTCAGCATACAGGTATATGCCTTGATATAAAATGAACATATTTGAATTGACATTTGATAATAAAAAATGATTAAATTTTACATATATGTGTTGATTAACATTAAATCAAAATTCACTTTATTACATTGTGACTTACATATATGTTCCAATATACAACATATATATATATGCACACAGATGCCATTTTACTATTACTTGATATATTTTAATTGACAATACAATAAATAATTAAAATTTTCAGTTATTATATTTTAATAATATGAATAACTTATATTAAATTTACTCAAATCATATATATATATATAATCACAGTAACATATTTGAATTTATCAAAATTATAAAATTATTTTAAAAAATGTCTTTCATGATTAATTCCATTTGAAAAATGTACAAGTTATTTTGTAGTAAGTTCTACTTTTATCGATTAGTTTTTCTTCTTTTTTTTTTCAATAAATGAATTTAAACAATTGTTATATATTATATATTGGTACTGTTCTATTAGCCACCATACAGCACTTGTGTGTTTGCATAGAGAACAACGCTATCATGCAAGCCATAAATGGCTATTACAAACATAGTGTTGTAGTAGTCATAGATTTGGCCACGTAAATGGCATACTTCTATATTTTTGCACAGAAACAGTGCCATCAAGTGATATGCAGTGGCTAATAGAACAGCCTTATTAAAGAATAGATTTTTAAACAGCATCTTCTTGATAATGATACAATAACTGAATAATTATTGCTCAAAAGAGCATGTGGTTCTTGAGCACCAAAATGATAGATTGAGATTCAGTCCAAGAATGTTTAGCTCTAAGTTTTCATCACTCTATTGCTGTGCTTAAGCACCAATGTGCTATTAATGATTTTAAAAAGTGACCATTTTATAGTTTATTAAATAACCTGTTTTTCCAATTCTCATTATCATAATTAGTAATGAAGCAATTGTGGTAAGATTTTTTTAATTTGCCATGAAGAAAGTTAAAACTTTAAAATAATAAATAGGAAAAAAATGTTGAAATATAATACTATTTATATATATTTTGTTTTATGTTAATTAAATCATCATCCATGTTAATTGTTCTTAGGTACCACTCCCACATCGACCACTCCAGAGGTTAGTACAGCCTCATCTTTGAGCACCACACTGCAGGGTGCTAAAAATCTTCTGCAGTCACGGGTAGCCCAGCAACTTCTCCCAGGTATCAATCAGCTGGCCGGCTTTGCAGGTCTTGGACAATTAGCTGCAGTTGTTAATTCTCAAGTCACTGGTGCACAATCATCCTCATTACAGGCAAGAAGATTTTTGTTTCATTAATATTGGTTTTATATTAATAATTTAAAGTGATAAAATTTATGTCTTAAAGAGAAATAGAAAATCACGTGTATAAATTTTTTAAACATTTTAATAATTAAAAAAAAGTATATTTAGGGTTTTAACATTTTAAAATTAACAGTTCTACAGAAAAATATGACGTTGTATTACAATAATTTTGTCACCATAATTCAATGATTTTAGTATATGTCTTTTAGTCTCGGAAATCTGAAGAAGAAAAAAAATTACTTTTTCAATTACTATAGAAATTTACTTCTTTTTTTAAATTTGATCAGAAAATATAATCACTAATTTTTTATTATTATTCTATAATTAAAAGCAGCATTGATTTTAAATTGCAGTTTACGATACTCTGTTTGATGTAGCTCCAGATTTGAAATGCTAAAATGTATTATGTTGGGGGATAAAGAGTATCAAAAATTAACACTGGCAATGATCAAGCAGTAACCTATTGCCTAGTTACTTAATATGCCTTCAGGCAGAACAGACATGCATATTGTAAAGGAATGGGACTTCAATCATAATTTGAATGAGGGCTGTTTCCATGAATATATCCGGATATACAAGCCATTGATCCATCCATACCACTAGAACTATAATTTGATAAAGTTCTTAGATTAATTGTAGTATATGTATACTAGCGTTTTGAATAATGGTTTAAGAAAAGATTATTCCATAATGATCATAGAAAATTTGTTCTAGCTGAACACACTTTTGGCTGACTGAAGCCAAAATCATAGCATTAAAAAACAGTGATGTGTGTAAAAATTAAATGAAATATTAATTTATGTAAATTGATAATTTAAATATTCCACTTTTTAGAAAGTTGCATGCTATTTTCTTTTTTGTTGATTGCATAGAAATTGTTAGAGATATACTACGCATCTTTTACCTTATGTTTTTTGTTATCACGTTCAATACATACAATGTTGGTCGTTTTAGGGTCAAAGGTGTGGCTCAAATCCCACTTGTGTTCAATGAAAACTGATTTGTATTCCAAGACAGTTTTTTTGCATGTTTATATAAATACTTATGTTGTGCAACTCTGATAGTGATGTTTGTGTTAGACTCCCCATAGTATACAGATCTATGGAAGGCATTGCTGCATCCTATTTTCTGCATTATTTGAGGGTTTGATCTTGGGGTAACTTATCCTTTGTGTTGTTTAATAGCCTGTTTAAGTTAATGTGGGAAGATTTCTCAAACTTATGTATGCATTAAAGCAGATTTGTTCATTTTTTATGAAAGCTTTGATATGTAAGGCACCTTTATCCAAGATTTGTTGTCTGCATATTGCATAAGTACCTGGTTTATTTTTTTTTTTTAAATTTTAACAGTATTAATTAATGAATTATAATTATAGCCTATAGATCCTTAATATAGCCTTCAATATTAGCTTTCTGATCTGTCTCTTATTAGCATAAGTGTGAACTTCTATTTAAGAAACCTTTGATCCCAGATAATTTATGCATGGAAGATGTGAGAGACAGGTGATAAATTTCCCCATGAATTTTTATAGATTTAATGACCGTTTTGTAATCCATACAATTGTTATTTCTTTGCATACATAGGTCTAAGAACTTCAGACCTTTGGAGGCATTTTCATGTTTGATGGTCCATTGTAATAGTGTTTTTTTTGTGCCAAATCTTCATGTATCTTATTAATGTACAATTTGGGAGCACATATAAATACATCATCTACAAATCGTTTGCAAATTAAGTTAGACTTGTAGGTTAAGTATTTAAGGATAATAACCTCTTCAAACTTGTCTTATATAATGCTGCAAATAATGTGATTAAAGAGTAGATCCATGGGACAATCATTATTTATCTTGTAGTGTTTATTATTAAATACAGCTATAATATCATTGTCTATCCATTTTAGTGTATCAATAATGAATTTGTTCTTTTTATGGTTGAACTTCATTTTATGCAAAATTTTGTGATTTATATCTGGCAGTATTATTCAAAGTTGATGATCTTGATTGAGACAGTAAGATAAATGGCCCTAATTCTTATGTCATTCTAAATTCACAATCAAATAAATAATCAGATTATTTATAAGACCAAATTTATTTCATAAATTTTCTAAGAGTAATGAATGATAAAGGTGCACTCATTGACAGATGTGATGATGTAAATATAATTAAAGAATGGAGAAAGGTAATGTACTTTCTTGGATGATGATAATGAAAATATAATGCCAATTTCTCCAGAATTATATACATTTTCATTAAATGAGATTTGAAATATGAATTTTCTTCTTTAACCCTAATAAGTAGAATAGAATACATGTAGTGATATGAATATTTAAACATATATCTTAGTGGTCTGGTGCTATTAACTTCCACTTTCAATATATTTAAGATTGTCATACAAAAATAATCATTGTTATATTACCTTTGCCCAGGCAAAATAATGATCCTAAACCTCTCCCAATTAATAATCTAACCTTGATTTATTCTATGAGTAAACATTACAGTATGAAATGTAATATTCATTTAAAACAAAAAATTGTTTAATTTTTAATCATCAGAATTGTCTCATATATGTACATGTATGCTCTAGTATCTAAATCTTGCATGGTCAAGAACTTTCTCTTTTATAAAGTATAAATGTACAATTAAAAATATCAGTAATAATATTCTTTTTTACATTTCATTATTATTTTTTAATAATACAAACCTAATCTTAACTATAAAACAAATTACAAAATTATTTTATAAGAAAATGATATATAAAAAAAAATATTGAAATATAACAATTCAGTTTTGGGATTCTGAGATTTTGCATATAGACAATTATCATTCAAATATTTATTCCAATAAGTTTATTTTCATATTTTTATTTTTTCTAAATAAAACTATAAGTATTATTTGAATATTTAATTGGGAAACTTCTTTTTATTTTATTTTTATTCTGTTATTCCTAATAAATTTCAAAGTATAAGTTTTCTTGGTTTATATTGTTCCTTTTTTTATTGTAAACTGGTTTATTGTTAGTTTGGATGAGATATCAACTTATTCTCATGCATTTCTTTCTTTCAAGAGAATTAAATTCCTAATAAGGATCTTGTTTTTATTTAACACTGAACAACTTCGATCTTTTTTTTAAAAGATAATGTTTAAATATTAATATTTTTATTAGTCATTGATTAAACTAGAGATTATCCAGTTAATGAATATTTCTTTAGTGTAATTTTTACTACATCACTCTCAAAGGCTGGTTTCTATTTGCTTTAAGCACCTTGTGGAAGAATGTAATCATAAACCTATGACCAATTACTACAATAATTGGCTACTATATATACTAAACAATGACAAAGATAGATGTAAGAAATTGTGATCTGGGCCTACTAATGAGTGCTGGTACAGCAAGAAATAAGCTTCTTGAGGATCATTTCTCACATATCTTTGGTCAAATGTTTATAGTTACACACCTCACACATAAGATGTTAAAAGTGGATAGAAACTAGTCTCTATCTTGTGGGAGAGTGATGCAGTGAAAATTATATTTCAGAAATATTATTGATAATCTTTAGATATTTGTCTATCAAGAATAAGGAAGTGAATTCTACTCTCCCCTTTTTAGAATAATCACTGACTAATCATAATTTCTTACTCTTTAGTTAATTATAGATGCAATAATTGAAATTTGATTTTCCTTAATGCTTATTTTATTTGGAATAGAATAAAAAATATTTATTGCAATAAAGGGGGAAATGAAGCATTTTATGTAGTTAACTTATTATGTACAATGTACTGAAAATCAAAAAAAGATAAGATTAATATTATTTCATTTTGTAGGTTTCATATAATTAAAGAATTATAAATAGTCATCCAATATTAAATTTGCATCGCACATACACCAATATCTCCCTCCACACGTCTTAAGGGTTTTTATACCTAATGTCTATAATTATGAAAACAAAAAAATAATTATTAAATTTTGATCAATCAACTATTATTTGGTTATTATAAGGTGTTACTATGACCATGAATTTAATCTACATGCATGCATAACCTTATTTTTTCATGGATACATATTTTTTTAATATATATACACACACCCATCAAGAAGACATGGATGCATCCTGTCCCATATATATTATATTCAATATATTCTTATAAAAAAAAATATTTGTACTATAAATTTTGAAACATTTAAACACATGAGCCACTAAACTTTGATTTTATCCTGAACTATCTACCAAAGAAATATATACACTTCAGTATATCCCGATCATTTTCACTTAATAGCACTATATAAGATCATAATTATCTCTCTTTTTTTAAGGATCATCTTCCTTCAACATTTTTTTCATTAATCGCCAGTCCTTTTGACATGTCCTTTATTCTTTCATCTCTATATATATGTCCATGTAATTTCTATTCTTTCTAGACTTTTTTTTTTTTATTCATTAGATTTGTGTTTCTAACTTTGCCTTTCCAACTAATATTTTCTTATCTCCTTCAAATTCATATCTTAGCCTGAAATCTTTTCAATTTTTAATTATCCAACTCTCTCCTCCATATAAATCAGAACTTCAAACAAACTACTAAGTTTTATTCTTAGTTTGATTTTCAAAAGATTTCAAAATAATTTGCAAACCTTATTAAGAATCTTACATATTATGATTGTCACTTCAAATTTGTTATCTTACTTCCTTCTTCAGTTAACCCATTAACTACAGCATCTTTATAATTTTTTATCTAACTATTAATTTCTACAAATATTTTTATTATTAGAATTTTAGTCGCACTTAATCTCATCCCAAACTAACTACAAATTGTGCCTATTCAACTGTAAATTTATCTACAAGTTTTATTTAATCAACATATCAATAAAGATGTAAATATCTTGTTTTACTCCTCTATCTATATGTATTTTTTTTATTTTGAAAGAAGACTATTTAATATTAACATTGCAGCATGATTCATACACAAGTTTTCTAATAGCATATTTTCTTTCAATCTACCAGTGAAACAAATATTAATTTTTCTTCCTCTTTTTAATTATCTATTCACAATTGTCCCATTATTTCATTTGCATTTCTTGCCCCTCTATCTTTTCCAAATGCAAAGCAATATTTAAATAAGAATTTGTCTAAGCTATTAAAAATATAGCTAATCAACAACATAAAACATTAGAAAGTATATTAATTCTTATAGTCTTTAATTACATTAGGCTTTTTTTAATGAGATTATATTTGAAAGAAAATCTATTGGACATTCGCCTGAATCATAAATTATCTATCAATTTGTTTTCTTTAATCAATAGTAATTTATTTGAATTTTATTCAATATCTTGAACTTAATCTTGTCTACTGATTTTATAACTACTTTCTTAAACATTGCAATTTACTTTATCCTTATATCATCTACTTTTTTTTTCAATCATCTGTTATCCTGGTTTTTTCAATCTAAATGTTTATTCTATCATATATTAAATTAAGTCTTATTGTATTTGATAATTGTCTTCTTTTTATATTTCTTTTCTAATCACATTTGTTTAATTTTATTATTTTTATATCTCACTTTATTGTTAAGCTTTACTCATTTTCTTTTAGCTATTCCAATAATTATATATGTTTTTCTTTCTATTATTTTATTAGATATCTCATTCATAATCCAAAGTTTTTATTTTTCTATAGAAATTTATCACTTGCAGGCTTCTTGATGATACTGCTGCATTGCCTAGTGGCCACAGTACGTGTAACCGACAACTACCGAATTTTTCAGTAGTTGACTTTATTTTTTGTTCAGTTCTTTTTTGTTCACTTAAAAGATATTTTCAATTCTATTCTTACTTTATTGATTATCAAATTTATGTTATGTTTTATATTCCATTATCATCATGAATTTTAGTTATCTAATCATTAATAATTTATTATTTACAGAAGTGCTATCTGTAAAACTTGTGTTACTGAATTAAAACATTGTTTCCTCTGTTATATCTTCTTTTAATTTCATTACAACAAATCCATTGTCAAATCTTTTCACTTTCAATTCTACCAATAAATTCACTATCTTTTCTGGCTTGGCCAATAGACTATTTATGATTAGATGGAAAAAAATGTTAGGCTTACACTTTATTTTAAAAATTTCCAGATATGAAATAAGAATTTATTCACTCTGTTCTTACTCTGAATAAAATAATAGAACTCTGAATTCATAATTGTGACAGTGAAAATGAAAATAAAAAGAATAACAAAAACTATCAAGACCAATAGATTTATTAAGAGATTAGTCTTAATCCTTAACATTAAATTTTAGAATTTCACACCGAATTTGTATCTTTTAATATTTTGTTCTATTAAAATATTATCATTCTGAGTGTTGTGATAAAAAACTTAATCCATATATTTTCAAAAGCATTTTACTTAAAATTAAAACTTATGAATCAATTTAGATATTATAATTCTTAATTTTTGGAATAACTATTTACACATTTATATTTACTAGTGATAATTTGTACTTTGTTTCTTAATAATTTTAGAGAACAAACATTATATAAGCTACTATTTAGAGAAATATAAAAAGATAAACAGTTTATCCAACTATAAAATGGGCATGGAAATTGGAGCAACAAAATCCTGAAATACATGATAAAAGATTGATTCTATATGCACAATAACGATTTAAATACACTATCAAAATGATAATAATACATTTTGCAAGCTACATAACATCTATTTGAAGTATGTTTAAATAAATATAGTCAATGTAGGGGAAGGGGACTGTGGCTCTGAGGTTTGTTGTTTGTTAGCTAGTTCTGATTATGAAATTTAGTATTATAAAATTACTGCAATATTTACTTGTTTATGATATTTAAATATATGTCTATCTATGAAAAGTTATAAAAAACTGTAAGATCATTAATTCAGATAATTCGTGTCTGAGTTATATGGATAGACTTGTGAGGTTTACTCAAACTTATCTCAACAAATAAATTGAGTAAAGATGATTAAAATATAACAATGTAACAATGATAGAGTTTAGTATTTTTTGTGGAACTCCAAATAAAGAAGTCTTACCAAAAAATTAAAAAAACTTAAGTGATAAGTACAGTTTATTAGTAGTCAAATATTACTGAAACAAACATATATGTAAAAATTAAATAATTTGATTTTATTTTTTTAATAATTAAGCATTAATGTAAAGACTGATAGCTTGAGAATTTAAGTTTTGATCATCTATTATTATAAGTTTAGAAGGCAAAAAGTAACTTCAAAGGAGTTTTTTTTTTTTCATATCTAATTTTTTTAATTAAATTAGTCATTAAGAGAGAATGTAAATGAGAGAAAGATTGACTATAAAATATGAAGCATTTGCTTTTGATTTCAAGCCAGCATAAATTAATGGATAGGAAGACTGGTTATATAAAAAGCTCAAAATAATATCGAATTGTTGTAGTTGCTAATCAGGTACATTTTTGTGTGAGCTGCCCTTTTCTAGTAGAAAATCAAAAGGAGAACCAGATATTGTAAGGCATTGATAACTTTCCCAAGAAATAGAAGCAATGATTGCAAGATAGGGAGGTAATATCAAATTTACTAATGCAACCAAGCTAAGCCAGCATTGAAAACTGTAAATTACCATTTACAATTGCTACTATGACCAAAATTACTACTATGGCTACATCATATAAAGATATATGCTAAGTACAAATCTTACATCAGTCATTGTCTACTATCTGGAAATTTAATCACTGGATTATTGGATATAGAGCCTAAGAATGACACATAGCCTAGATCAGAAGTGGGCAAGCATGAAGTCAATGAAAGCTGCATACTGGTTTTTCATATATTGTAAAGAGCCACACTATATTATTTAAGTACACACACACAAAAAAAAAATACATATAGTCAAATTTTATTTAACTTAATTAATATAATAATATATTCTACACAAGTTTTAAGTGCTGTATAAAGTATATAAGAAAATATAATTAAGAGAAAGAAATAAAATACATAATAATTATTTCAAAATTTTAATAATAAAAATAAAATATAATAATAAATTAAAAATTCATTAATAAAAAGTATAACATTTAACAAAAAAGACCTTTGGTCAAATCTTTGAAATTTGGCATTTAATTTGTCAATGCTGTTCGCTGCGATTCTGTAAGATGCTGATTAATCAACTGTGAACAATATTTTGATTTCATGAACTTCATTGTGGAGTGCAATGCTTGTAGGATTTTTAATAGTCATACATTATTTTTACTATTGAAAAAGGATAGTTTGAATAATTATATACATAGTGCCGCACTACATTTCATTTACATATATGAATGACATTCTAAATATCTTTAGAATTAAATATGTCAGTGAAAACTTTACTTGATAGATAACAAAAGTTGGTAATCCTGACTTATAGCGGTCTCGACTGCTATAAGTCAGGATTACCCAAAAGTTAAATGACTTTATATGCTTATTTCTAGTCCAGATTTTTTAATTAAAATATAGTTCACGGTTTATATTCATTTTTTAAATATTAATTCTCTTTTGTATTAGAAGTCTGATGATCAATAAAAGTAAATTGGAAATGATTATCCATCATACAGTTTTCAGAGCTAATAATCATGGACATTTTTCGCGAATTTGGGACTTCTTTTGTTTAGTGGTCAAATATTATTATCACATTTATACGTGAATCTCATTACTTAAAAAGAGGAAGAAGGGTTTTAAGTTCTAATAAAAATTTTGAAAGAAACAAAAATAATTACATAAAAATAATATAATAAATATGATAAGAAGGGCGAGTGGGGAGGGGGTCAATGTCCAATCTTATTGGAAGAAAGCTCTGGTTTTGAGATTACTACAGTCAATAAATTATATATCCTATTTGACGTAACAGCCTATTCTTTTTTCTTTATTACTTTTAATTTTTTACAATTTATTTCTTTTGCTTATTATGGTACTTTTTGTTTTCGTTGTTATAAATTATATTTTGTTTAATCAAATTATTATTCTACTGATGGATCAGTTTCTCTGCGGAATGTTAATAAAGAATTCTTTAAATAATAATAAATAACTGTCGTAAAAATGTATATTATAGTGAATTTGTGTTAGGTATATTTATATTCTGAATTATTTATAAAAGTAATTACAAAATTTTCGTTAAAAAATGTTATTTTTACACTTCCAAATCACGTTTATAAAATTTAAAAATAAGCATTTATAATTTTTTTTTTTCAAATTAGTACTAAACGTTGTTTATTATGTATAATAATTGGAATCACTCCCATGTACAGGCGCCATCTATGAAGCATTTGTTAACTTTTTTTTTTATTTTAACTATTATATATTTTTTGAAAAAATCTTTTTATTATCAAATGTTAGTGCCCTGCGTAGTAGTTTTGTGGAGTAGTGAAGAGTGGCAAGAACTAAATCTTCCAACAACAATTTCTAGCTTTGAAAAGTGGGGGAGAGGTCCTCATTTTATTCAAATGAATGGGACTCCTGTGCTCAACCATTCATTTTGGCATTTAAATGCTACTTTGCCTCTCCTGCAACTAATATCAGATTTTAAAGCAACCAAATTATCTATAAAAAATATATATATCATTTGATTTTATAAATGCTTCTATTATTTCAATTTATATAATAATAAAAAGTATAGAAATTGGCTTTTTTAATGATTCATGGAATATTTATTATTATCAACAATAGCAAAAATGTTTTCAAGTATTTAGTTAAATAAACTGTTTTCAGACTTTCATTTTATTAATCAGTTAAATGAAGAGGTTTTTGGTGATAATTGAAACTAGCTGTTTGTCCACTAATGATTTGTATTGTAGGGCTTGTGCATGATAGAGTGTAGAAGATTTATTAATAATAAAAAGTCTTAAAATCTTTGAAAACTAAAGTAATAGTAAATAGGAGTATGTATTATTTTCAACTTTTTTTTTTATAGTTAATAGCCACTTGGAAAGCTTAATGAAACAGGTATAAATCATAATTTGAACACCTAAAAACAAAAACTTTATTTTCTTGGCTTACCTTTATAAAATGTGGATAATTCTATATATATACTTCTATCTTTTTCTTCTTCAGTAATTTTGCTTATTCATATACAACTATATGTCTTATTAAATAATCACCATCTCCTTACACCTTTAAGCAAATAATGTTTATTATATAATAACATTTTTGGTTCCTCGCAGTCTTCTTCAGATCTCAATCTATTCCTTTCCCTTTCCACCATTTTATTTTACTATCTTTTATAAAATAAAATAAAATGGTGGAAAGGTAAAGGAATAGATTGAGATCTGAAGAAGACTGTGAGGACTGAAACTGTTATTATATAATAAACATTATTTGCTTAAAGGTGTAAGAAGATGGTGATTATTTAATAAGATATAATGTGAATACTTGTATTATTTATGTCAATTCAAAAAATGTTCTATAGAACATTTTTAATGTAATAGTTAATATTAAAAACTCAAGTATTTTATTAAAGAAGAAAAAACTTCAATAACTTTTAAATTGATTGGATTTGGAAATTGAAGTAAATTACAGCCTCCAGTATGCTACTGTTGCCTTAAAAAATAGTGTGTTTCATTACAATGATATAATTACTCTAAATTAGTTGTATAAAAGTCTATAATTTTTTCAGATTTATTATATAAAAATAAAATCTGGACTTCCATCCAATGTAATACTAAAGTCAATGGAAATTTTTCATTTAGGGATTCTCTATATATAACTTTCAATTAGTCAAAGTTACATATAAAAGATATTAAATAATCAGAATAATGTACTAATGTAAAATATGTAGAGAAAGGTTCATGAACTGGATTGAGTAATGATTACAAAATAATCGTAATTTTTTGTTCTTTCTCTTTTTTTTTCTCTCCTGGAATTAGATTTACCATAATTATGTGATAATAATAAATAAATATACTTTTTATTTTTTAAATACTTAGAAAAATTGATCTAAAAATTATATGTTTTGGCAAAATCTAGATAGGTCTCTGTATCTCGTGGTTTTTTCATTTAATCAAAAGAAACATATATAATCTCAATAATGGTAGTGGTAATAAAGTAGAAAATAGTGGAAATAAAAATGTGTTTTACTTTTTTCTAAATATTGTTGCATGGAATGTGCTTATTCTTGCTCAGTGTAAATTATTTAAAGTCCTCAATTTAGGATACCACTTATAGTTAAAGATTGGTGAAAATTTGATTAACTAAAGCACTTAATGAGATTAAAATCATTGCGTGCAATGAAAGTACAAAGTTTTAGCTTTACTGGGATGTTTAATTTAATATCTTCCAATCTTGGAATTTCTAGATATTGAAAATGAAATGTTAATGCTAATAAAATCATTAAAAAATTGGATTCTCGTCTAGTGGTGCATATTATATCAAAGTCCTTAAGTTTCTCTACCTAAATTAGAAAATTCAGAAAAAGTTTTAATTCTTTATTGGATAGTGGTATAGAATTACCATCTCTAAAAAAAAAAATTAAAATTTTTGGAGTCATTATTCCATATAACTATGGCCTATAATTATGGAAAACATGATATTGACTTTGTTAGCTTGAAAAGTCTACTTTGGTTAATGTTATAATTAGAAATCAAAAAGTAAAACAATTCAGTATTATACAAGCTCTTATAGTTTCAAATATGCTCCAAGAGTAAAGTGATAATACCATTAAAAAATAAATGCTTATTCCATATGAATTGATAGGTAGTTCGGTATTTGTTTTTTTAAAAGCAACAGCTAATTGTAAGTATTTTGTCAGCAAGCAAATAGTAAAATAGATAATTTGAATTTTTATCTTTCAATCCTTTAAACATGATATTTGGACCAATTTCACAAATCTTTTATTCATTTCCTCCCTATGATATTTATCCCACCATCAAATTTTTGTTTTAATTAAATTTGTTAAATTTTTAAATTTAAATAATAAGATTGATCAACTTTGCAAAAAAAAAAAATGATGATAAACTTTTCAGCACAAAGCATTTAAATTCTTATTTATCAAATGTTTTTGCTTTAGAAAAATTTCATTAAAATCATACTACCTGACATCATATATTTTAATAGGCTTTTTTTTTTTAATAATCAAATGTATTCAAATAAAAACTATGCATAAACATCACACACTTATTAAGAAATAAATATTTAATTTACAAAAAAATAAAACTTATAAATAGAAACATATATTTATTTTCCTATAAACATTGGTGAAAAAAGTTGCTAGGCACAAATGTATTTGGTGCTGACACTTAGATACAATAGTTGCAATTTAAATTTTAATTATTAAATATTTTTTAACCATGATACCTACTAAAAAATTAAATTTTAAATTGAAAGCTTTCACTGTTAATGATCTAAATGGGCATTTAGCTGTTGGGAATGTATTGGAATACTAAAACTTAATAAAGGTTTTTAAGTTTTTGCTTAGTCATCTAATTTTTTTGTCTCAAGTTTATGTAAATCTGTTTTATTTAGTATCACCATGTTTTTGATTTGAGAAGACAAACTTTAAAACAATCTTGTTGAAATTCAGCATCATTTTTTGTGCTATATTTAATTCTTTCTAGTTTCATCATATACTGATCACTTTTCCAAATGGATATAATGTATGTTCAGAACTTTAACCACTTCTTTTGCTTATTTGTTAATTATATTTTTCTGAACTTCAATCACACATATCAGCAAAATTTATTTGCTTCTTTTTTTTTTATCTTGGAAAGAGAACTCAATTGTACAATGGTATTTCTCTCTGTAGCACTCTATTATGACTGCCACTAATTTTTATATGTCTTCTGAATACATTTCTATTTATTAAGTAGATATTATTAATATGTAATGTATTTTTGTTTTGTTTTTCTTCTGGAATTAGAATGGCTGCCGCTGGCGATTGTACTTAATACATTCTTTTACCACAAAACATATCTCAATATATTATTTTATCTGCTGGTAGAAAAAATTATCAGGAGACTTGTTATAAAATTTAAATATATATATATTGTTAGTGTTTTTGATGATTAAATTTTTTTTAAAAAAAGTCATACTAAGGTTATCTTCTATATTTAATATACTTTTAGTTATTATTTTCATTTTTTTTTTCTTATGATTTGTGCACTATTTTTTAGTTTGTGGAGTAAATTATGATTAAATATATACTTGCACATTTTTTAGCAAATGTAAAGAAGGTTAGAAGTCTTTAAATAATCCACTATAGATTAAAGGTTTCTCAAATAGTCTCTCACAGGATAATAAAGGATTTGATACTATTCATCTTATCTGATGATAAGAGTTTGAATAGTTTTCATCTTTGTTTCATCATCTAGCTAAAAATAGTTAGACATCCATTTATTAACTAATATTAATGTTTTTTATAAAAGTATAAGCTTTAACTCAGACTAATATAATCATAAATATATGAAGATCATATAGAGAAAAGCTTTCATAAAGTCTATTTTATATATATATTAAACAGTATGTGCTTAGCTGACCTTCGACTATTACGTCATAGACATAGCATAAATTGAGAATGGGTGCATACCCCTTCTCCCACTTCCCAATTTATGCTACATCTATGACTTTTGTAACAGTTGAAAATTGGCTAAGCACATAATGTTTAAAAAATAATATAAAAACGGCTTTATGAAAGCTTTTCTCTATATGGTCTTCATATATTCATGATTATATTAATGTTTTTCTGAATTATTTACCTGGAAAAAAAATTCAACTTTATTTAGTCAGATGCCATTGGACATGATAGGTATTGCATCATGAGAGCCTTATAGAATGTGTAAAATTGATTAAATGAATGGAAGAAAACATTTTTTAAAATTAAATATGTATAGTTTAAACACTTTACATTTCATGAATTTTCACTTGTTTATTTAAAAGCATAGAGTTTTTATTTAGTGCATTAATTTAACTTATTTTTGTTTTTATCACAAACATGTTTACACCATTTTGCAAGATCTAATTTACTGATTATTATTTTTAAAATAAATAAATTTATTAAATTTTGCAATTTTATTTTTCAACTTTCATTATTGAATTGTTTTAAAAATTATTTTTTTTAAAAACTGAATATATATATATCAATCAATTTATTTTATTATAAAATATAAAATTATTTATAGAGTGTAGATTTTTTTTGCCTATGTATCATGTTTTATTCTTTTAAGAAAAAAAAATGATGTCTTTTTTTAAAAATTAATTACTAAATTGCATTGAAATTTTTGTGTAAATCCAATTGATCATTATCTAACTGGTTTATGGAAATTTATTTACTGTTACTGCATAAATAGATATAATGTTAAACCATCTTTAATTAAACAATCCTGGATAAAGGCCTTGAAGGCATCTGCCTGCAGAAAAACAGTGAAGGAGAAGTCAGTATTTACCAATTCAGTCAATTACTAGATACACACATAAGGGCTTACAGTTTTTTTAATTTGTTTTATTGCTTACTTGTGTATAATTTCTTGGGTCTAAAGGGCCAAATGAACTCTAAATTCTTCATTACTCTTAGAATTTTTATTTCAGTAGCCTAACTATTCAGTATTGCTCAATAAATGAGTATCTAACATTTTTTAGTTAGAAAGTTAAAACGATATTGGAAAAACTATTCACATTCTCCCCACCTGAAAATCAGAATATCTGGTATTATCATCTTTTCCTTGTCCTCTATGAGTCTATGAAAGATTGTTTAAGAAGTCTTTGCCAATCATTGGGCTTTTTAAAAAGCTATTTTATCTTTTTTTTTCTTTCTATCTTTGTATAATGAAAAGTAGTGGTGAATTTAGTTATGGCTTAATTAAATCTGTAATTGTTATCTAATTATATACATGGCAACTTTAACAAAAAAATGTATGATAAGTACAGTTGAAGATGGAAATGATAGAAAAAGTAAATAAAATACCACTTCAGCAAAAGTCTCTTTCCTTGCATTAAGAACTTCAATTCATCAAACAATCCAATACCTTGGAATGTAAAAAAATAATATAAATTACAACTTTATTTCAAAGAGAACTACATCCCATGTACTAATACTAATAAGACAATATGGAAAAGATATAAAAATTTATTGCTTTAAATATGAAATTGAGTATGGGTTTTTTAAGACCTAAAACAAGAAATAGTTTTATAAATTGTAATAATGCATATGATAATTGCTGGATACTCCTTTTTGAGTGATCATCAGAGTATATATGCATGATAATATATGATAATGAAGAACAATAGATTTTGTATAATGAAGTGGAAAAAATTATTTAAAAATACAAAAATAACTATGTAATGATATTGGAGAATTGGAATATTATATTAGGCTAGGAAATAGGAGAAGTAGAAGAGTTATGGATTAAGATTGAGACTGGAAATTTAAAAACATTGTAGGAAAATAGCATGATAATTATCATTCTGTGATTTGAAGAATCACAAAAAAAAAAAAGGAAATTAAACATGGAAGGCATGGAATTGTAGTATTGCAATTGGAATATACTATTTCCAAGTAATTTAAGAACAGTGTTAAGCATACTTGTGTATAACCTGGAACTGATCTTAAATTCAGATCATATTTTATTAAAGATAAATTCAAGAGAATAAAAAATATTTTAATCCAAATAAAATGGGTTATTAGTAAAAGGCAGAAATTAGATTTTTTAAATTTGATAAAAAAGAAATGTAAGTTTAAAATAATATATATACTGTATACTATTTTATAGTAAACAGAATTATTTACTGTGCACTAAAAAACCAAAAATAATTCTTTTCTTCAATCCCGTTGTATATTTTTATATTTAACTTGGAATAAAAATATGGGAGTATCTAGAAATTAATTAGTTCATATTTCTGGACATCCCACATTTTCATTTCAAATTAAACATAAAAATACCAATTGTGGTTGAAGAAAACAAATGTTTTTTGGTTTCTTAATGCAGAATAAATAAAAACGTTTATTATAAAATATTTTTTATTCATATTATTTTTAATTTTTAATATTTGGATATTTTTTTTGTAATTATTCCAATTTAAAATAGAGAATAAAACTATGTAGTCTGAATAATATTTTAAAGGAAATTTACAGCAAATTAAAAACCAATCCCAGTATAATTTTATTTATGAAATAAGCATTTTAAAATTACAATTAATTTAAATTAAGATTTATTTTTATTTCAATTAACCTTTAACACTTTTTAGTGTAACTTTTTTTTTTTTTTAAATAAAAGCACTTGAAAAATATACTGCCCTCTTGTGCATATCACTGAAAATTTACTGAACCAATATCAACATGTTTGAAATTCAATCCAACATCTTAGATTATATAAACTACTGGACAATACTGAAATAATTGTCATATTGCATTGTCATCGAATTCAAACACAAATACAAAATTTAATGAAAATCCATTTAATAGAAATATGTTACAAATCAATTACAAAATTTATCTTGAACAAACAAACAGAGTTTCTAAGTTTATGTGGAAAATTGTGATTACTCAAGTACCAAGTGGCACGTTGAATACAAGAACTGAGTCAGTCAAGATGATCTATTAAACTAACTTTTTTTTAAAATTTTAATCTGTTGAAAATCAGTCTGAAATATTTAGCTTTTTAGTTCTTCACTCTGCCAATTTGCTAAACTGCATAGTGCAATAATACTGAATGTTAATGTAATCCTAGAGAAAAATGAGAAATGTGTATGAAAAATTATTATTTTAATTATTAATTGTAGTTCATAATAAAAATAATTAAGATTATGTTACTTTTGTGTACCAAAATGAAAGGGTGAGTTTCATTTAAATAATTAAATAGATTTTATCTCGGAAATTGATTTAAGAGCTTTTGAGACTACACTTTTAATCATTGCAGCTGTGTGAAAAGTAAAAAGATTATCAGTGAAGAAAATAAATAGTAAGAAGATGAAAAAATAGAATTACTAAATATTTAATAAATGTTTAACAGATATTTGAAATGTTGCAAGGAATAAAGTTAAACAATGTTGTTAGATGAAGTTGTGTACAGAAAAGAAAGAATTGCAAAGAAAAATTCATTTTGATTTGATTTATAATGAATTAAAAAATTTGGTAGGATTGTAACAGAAATATGGACACAGGAATAAAATAACAAATGAAATGATAAGCTATTATTAGTAGAGAAACTACAGCACTGAAAAAATAGAACGATCATATAAATGATTTGTGTATAGGAATAATATCTTGTTTGTATAAATGAAAAAAAATGCTATAAATGAGAATGAAATAGATTAAATAAAAACTGTAAAATGTGATTTTAAAATCTATAGCTTAGATTGAAAGAATGCAAAGAATTTGTGATATTTCAATTAAATTGGTGAAACTATGAAGGTGGATTTGAGATAATTAATGCATATTTGTAACAAAAGTTATGACTGAAGAATATTTTTATTTTTAACAATTACAACTTTTTGAGAAAAAAGTCTTAAAAATATATCTTTCTTTTTTTTTTAACAATACATTTAATGTTATATACAATTTATGTGTTCTTTCGAATTTTCAACATAAGTAATTATAGTAAATTAAAAAATCTGTTTAGATTTTGAAATGATAGATGAACAAGACATATAATGGAAGAGATTAGAATTATCATTAAGAGATGTATAGAAAGTGTCTAGGAAATTAATATTTGTTTCATTGATTTTGAAAAAATGTGTTAGAGGGAATTTGAATATTTATTGGATATTTTGAATAATAAAGATATAGATTGGAAGGAATGATGATTATTAGAAAAAAATTTTTATAAGTCGCATATTTGCAAGATTTCTACATATAAGAAATTCATTTAAAAAAATATGTAAGACAATCTATATTTTGTTTAATATTTATTTAGATAAATTTTTAAGTGGATTGTTTTAAAATATGAAGTGTGCTTTGGGGTTAAAAGAGTTTAAGGTATCAATTTTGTTAATAATTCAGCAGTACTAGTGAATATAAAGAAGGATCTTAATGTAATATATTAAGTAGAGTGAAATTTGTAGAACAAATGTGATGAAAATAAATACAGCTTAGTCTAAAACAATAAGTTGCATTGAAAGATTAAGAATCAAAGCTATGCAGAAAATTATAGAGCAGTTAGTTGTCTGCTGATGGAAATTAATATCAGCATATTAAAGCTAGTACTGCAATGAATAATTAAACTTTTAATTAATTGTAAATTATTTTATGCTCTTACCATCTTATAAAAATACTTTGTTAGATGTTTTGTTTAAAAAAGATATTTTCAACTAAATTAATGGCTAAATTAAGGTATACAGTGAGATTTCATGGGTGTCTTGAAAGATGGAAATTTTTTAATTAAGCATAAACAATTTGAAGTAAAGGATGATTATACTCATATAACAAAGAAAGCTAGTAGAAATTGACAGAAAGATATTAAATTTAGAAGTGTAATGAATGACAGATTATTTGGTGTGATTTTTTTACTTATGCTAATTAATCTTCTGCATTAATAATTGCAGTATTAAAAAATATCAAAAGAGAAAAACTAAAATCAGTTTAAGAAATGTGTCTATTTTATCTAATGCAAAAAAAAATTATGTTGCATGAAATCCAAACATCACATTGAATATATATATTTATGTAATTGTAATTATTATTTATCAGTTTACTATTGAATATACATATGTAATTAATTAGTTTATCAACAGAAATGTGTACAATTTATTTTATTTAATACATATAAATTATTTCTAATTGCATAAAACAACAAATTATGCACATATAAAGAATATAAAGTAGTGATGTCTAAGGATGAGAATGTATTGATAAATTGGAAGAATTGTGTTAACTATGTTAAATTGTTGAGGAGATTTGCTAAAAATAGTTAGATAATAAAATATCCTTTGTAATTTTTCTATTTATAGAGAAAGAGAGCAGAATCGTGAAGGATATATTATAAATATGTATAGAGTAAGAAAAAGAAAAATATGAAGGAAAAAAGTAATGTTAATTCAAAGAAGCGACTAGTTATGAATGTTTGAAAGAGATATTTGTTAGATCATTCTATGGACCTTGTCTTTGGTACATAACTAATTAGTAAATATTAAAAAGTGAAATAATAAGTTAATTTATTTAAAATTAAAAAATAATTAAATATTTTTGTTTTAATAAAATCCTTTTGACATTTAGCATAAAACTTTTAGTAAGAATTAAAAAAAATCACATACATGGAAATATCTTGTTAGTTAACAAATCATTTTTTTTTTTTAAATAAAAATATTTAAAAATATATTTTATTTGCCAAAAAAAAAAAAAATTTTAGTTTCAATAAACAGAAAAGAATGAAGTTTTACAATAGGAAAGAGAAAGGACTTCATTTACTTCAGGATTTGGTCTAGGAATGAATCCATGAAAATTTTAAGACATATTTTGCTTTATAAGAGCAATTTTAAAGAATATAATTTATCTACAAAAACCGATGAAAGAGGACAATTTATTTTTTTACATTTAATAGAGGAGTCCTTTTATGCTAATATAACCTCAATTTCATTAATTTCTTCAACATCAGAGTTAGCAGTAAAGCTAGATACAGATTGAGTATGATAATTGACAATGAATGTATCACATGTTTTACTTTTAAAATAAACAAGTTATATCATTATTGAAATAAAAATTCCTACAGGTTGATAGAAACTAATTAAAATATTTTTTACACAAATTAATAACAGAAAAAAGATTAAAATATATATAAAATTAAAGTTGTTAAATATAACTTAAATATACCAAAAAAATCTAATTTATGGTATGTATATCACAGTGGTGCTGGAAAAGAGATCAGGCTTCAAATGTCTACTACAATATCTGTAGGAGTCTGTGCCTGATCTCTGATTTTAATTTGTTAAAAATGTAAAATGTTTTGTGTAAACAAATTCTGAAGGAGTTGCCAATTGAAATATTTTTCAAAAGGATAACATATAATTTGTTACTTATATATGTATATATGAGCATTATTACACTTATTATTTAAGTAATACTTTGGGTGCAATTTGAAATTTATAATTGCACTTTGTAATGTTATAAATGACTATTTATTAGTCTTCATTCAGAATAGGTTATATTTACCTATTTAAAGAGGTTTATTTAAACTTCTTTGTATCAATAATTTCAACATCTGTGGTCAAATTGCAATCTTTAGTGTCTATATAAGTATATTGGACCATTAATAAAGGTGGGATTCTACCTTTATTTTAAAAAGGCGGTTACTTTAACAACAGTTTGAAATTGTTGATTGTTATTTCTGTTGGGATTGTCTAAGTGTTGACTGTTTTTTAATTATGTATATATATGAGAGAGAAATAGGAAAGTGGAAAGAGAAAAAATCTAGAAAAGATAAACATTATTAATCAAATATTCCATAATTTTTATAATATGATAAGTCCAAAAAAATTAAAAACGAAAGGAAAAAAAAATGTATCTGAGTTGTAATTACAAACTGAAAATGTGATTGCATAATCCCTTTCTCAAATTGAATGTAAAGATAGGTCCAAGGACATTCAAGATTTACAATGATTTGATTCTATTGTGTCTGAATATCAATTGTAACTGTTGGATAAATATTAATAGTAATATATACTTGAATTTTAAAGAAATTATATATTTTTTATATATAACAAGATCTATTGTTGATTATATTAATATAATATTGCAAGATTGTTAATTTAGTTTATCTTCTATCAAAGTATAAATGTTATTGCAAGTGATTTTAAGAAATTATACTAATGGCTAAATTTTAACTTTATACAATATAGATGTTTTTTTCTTTATAATAGGCCTCACAATCCTCTTCACTTAGTCAAACACAGGTGGCACCACAGTTTATTTTAGCAGGGCAACCATTACAGGGTATCCCAGCAACAGCACCATTACAGACACAACAGATTCTTATTCCTACTTCCTCAGGTAATTATTATGTTAAAAAAAATTAGAAATTGAATTACAAAATATTGTGCGTTATAATTATCAAATTTGAAAAAAAAATTATTTTTTTTTTTTAATTATGAGGAGGGATAACTTTTTCCTCTCAGTTAAGCAGTTTATGTAATTGAAGAATTCAAAGGCGGTTGTTGGTTTTTTTTTCAGTAAATATTTTTTATTTGGAGAATAAAATAAATCTTAAATGGAATGATCAAATGATTCCAATGCATAGATCTTAAAGAAAAATAATGAAAAAAAGAAATAAGCTTTAGCTTTGATTGAAGAAAGACAAAGCATCTTACATCTATAGATACTTTCCCCATGATTTACACTATTATTTAAAAATTAGTATTAGAAAATGGAAGATTGTTTGTGAAATGTCTGTGTATGTATATATTTAAAGTGTAAGTAAAATTGATTAAAATTTTGGAATTACATGCAGACAATACACGTATAATTGTCACCCTTCATTAGTATTTTCACTCTAGAAAAATTTACATACAACATGAATATTCTTGAATGTTATTAAAAAATAATATATTCAAATGACCTTAGATTATGCCGTAGAGATTAATATAAAAACCTGCAATGATCTATTCAGAGTTGTGCTGATATAATAAATATATTTGCAGCCCTCAGCAAGTGTTGACTGAATAATTAATCATCATTATGGAATCATTACACATGAAAGATATACTTTATCTGTGGATTGAAGAAACCATAGTTAATGGTAATACACAGTATATGAATTATGTTAAATTACTTTGGGTGTGTGTGAATAAGTTAATTCACTTAACTGCAGCTTAAAATGCACCTTAGAGATTAAGAAGTAATTTCTAATTGCTTTTAATTATTTATATACATTCATTGGCAAGTGAATAAATTTGTATTGTTAAGTTTAAATTTGTCATAGTCTTTATTTTAATAAAGTTAATGATGCTACCCATCTGGTATTAAAAGAATATGACTATAACAGAATAATTTGCACCAGCATACAGAATGGAATACTTTGATAATTGAAGAATCTTTGTAAACAATTATAATGCCATTATTAAATAACAATACCCATGAATTTGATGTAAATAATGCTTTGGCTTGGAAAATTTATGCTGAGCATGTTGAAAGATACATGTTCATTAATAGACTTAATAATGACAAAGTTAAATAGATATGCTTTTGTTGTTCTCCTGGAAAGATGTATTGCAAATGACAAAACAGTTATGCAACTTCAAAATCCTCAAAGATGTTCCCATACGAGGTGTTAAAGTATAAGTTAAATGCTTTTATTTTCAGCTGGCAACAATTAAATGAATGGCACACCTAAGATTTAGAACAGAAAATATTCACCCTATGTGAGATATTAAGATTATAATATTGTGTTAAGAACACTTGCAAAAGAATGTCATTTTAATTCTGAGTTGGACTGTGGAATGACAGATAACAAGTTCAGGAAAATTTTAGTAAGCAAATTGAATCTTATTTATAAATATACACTGAGAAAATGTTTTGCACAGGAAATAATATTTGGAGAATGCTTTGGAATTTCAAGCTATTACATATGAGCATAAAACCCAATAGCTGTTAATAAAACAGAAGTTCAGAATCCGAGTCATAGTAGCTCAAATGATGTGTTAATCTGTTACTAGTGCAGGACAAAAAAGTCTTAGGAAGAAGTACTGTAAATTTAGAAGAGAAAAATATAGTGTCTGAAGTTTAATATAACATTTAGTTCATGTTTGTTAAAATATGACAGGAATATAAAAACCAAGTAAATTCAGACTTTAAATCGTGGATAGCTAATGTGAGAAGAAAAAATAATCTTAAGAAAATTAATAATACAGACAAGACAAAAATAAAATTGATGCTTGAAAAAATAGACATTAATGGGAATAAAATAGTCTTATGTGGCAAAGTAACTATACTCATTATAATTCCAAAATAAAATTTCTACCATTATATATAGTTAAAATACACTTAAAGCACTTTCCAGATGGGAACTGGTTATTAATACTTCTAGGGATTCATATAGAGCAAAAGAATAAAGATGATCTACAATGGTGGTGTAAATCACAGGGAGGAGTTAGGGTAGTAAAAGTAATAGTAACATCAAAAAATGAAATTCTACAATGTTGCATAGTTCTAAGGTTGCCAGAAAAATGATCCCAGTTATAAAACTTTACAAACTGTATAAAGTATAGATAGCCAAAAAGTCAATCACACTACATGGTGAAATCTATATGGAATGTCTACATTCAATAGTTGCATCCTTATCACTGACTGTGTACTCATACTATCAAATGTCTGAAAGCAAGTACTTAGTTTACTATATAAACAACATCCAGAAATAGTAAGGATGAAAGCTTTAGCAAGGTCATATGTATGGTGGCCTAAAATAGTCTAATATGAACCAGGAAACAGAGCATACAGTGAAGAATTGTTAAGAATTTCAATATACTGCTAACCTGCCTCCAAAAAATTGGAATCCTGGCCAAAATTATTGGAACCATGGGAAAGACTGCTGGGCCAATGAATTGCTACATCTTTTTAATTGCTATAGATTTATATTTCAAATGAATGGAATGTAAGTTCATAAAAAATACCAGTGTGGAAACCATTGTGATCAACAATAGAATGTTTTGCATTGCAGATGTTTAAGGATTTTTACTGGATAAGAGAATATATCAGATTTTGACACAGCTGTACCATCCTGAATCTAATGGTCTATCTGAAAAGACAGTTCAATCGCTTAAATTGATGTTGAATAAAAAAGTATACCAGGATATAAATGAAATGCTAATAAATGCAATGTTTGTTTTATACCAGGTATATTGACAATAAAGATATCAGCAGAATTGCTAATGCATCGAAAATTTTGCTCGCCTCTGTCAAAGTCATTACTGAATAATAACGTAATTGGTGAAAACAATTTAGACCTCAAAAATTTTAATGTCGGCAAGCCAGTTTAGATAAGAGACATTTTAAGAAAAAAATGGCTTCCTAGTGGGATAATAAAAGTATTGGCTAAACAAATCAGAATAATCCAACTGGAAAATGGAAAGCATTTAAAGTGGTATGTCATTCATTTACAATCTCATCAGAGTGAGGTGTCAGAAGCAGATAGTTTTCATGGAGAATTAGCTAGCAAAAAAAGAGAATTCTTATAAAGAAAAGGAGTGCACTGATACATCCCCAGCCATACAAAATGAAGTGTTTCCTGATATGCAAACAGAAGAATCAGATCTCGCTGAATGAAGTATTCAATCAGATGATCAAACAACACAACCAGCGAAGGATCTGTCTCAACACAAGATGACCAAACAGTAGAACCAGTGGAGAATCTATCATTAACAAAACAGCCAAATCAAGAAGATAAAGCAACTGATCATGTATTGTATTATTGATGTATTATTGTATTATTGATGTATATCATCATGAAGAAAATCCTGTGCCGCCATCTAGATATATCCAAGATTGTAGGAAATCTGAAAAACTAAAAGACTATATTTGTAATTAAACCTGTGAACTATTTCTAGAGTGAGGAGAGAGTGGACTGTTTCTGCATGTATAATTTTAAATGTAAATAAAGTTAATAAATTTGTATAATTATGTATAGACAGTATCTATATAATTGTTACCCTTAGTATTTTTACTCTAATAAAATGTACATACAGCATGAATATCTTTGAATGTTATTAAAAGATAATATATGCAAATGAGTTTAGATTATGCAGAAAGGACTAATATAAAAACCTTCAATGGTTACTTCATGATGCACTGATATAGTGAATATATTTGTAGTCCTCAACAAGTGTTGACTGAATAATTAATTATAATTATGAAATCATTGTTTCTACAAGAAATACTATATCTATGTGTGTAAGAAACCATAATTAATGGTAACACATTATAAGGTCTGTATTGAATTACTGGGTGTGTGAATAAGTTAATTCATACAACTGCAGAATAAAATAAACTTTAGAGATTATGAAGTAATTTCTAATTATTAATAATTATTTTATTTATATACATTTATTGGCAAATGGATAAACTTGTGTTGTTAAGTTTAATTTATTAGTCTTTATTTTAATAAAGCTATCAGTGCTACATGGCTGGTATTGAAAAAATTTTCCCAGAATACTGCAGTTTGTAATATATATGTTTAGTATGTATTATGTAGATAGTTTAATTACAGTCAGTCTTCCATTAATTTGAACAACATCCTTAAATCAAAAACTTTCATTATTTAGACAAAATTACAAAATATTGTTTTCATTTATTGTTTCAATTATTACTCTATAAAAGTTTTAGTGCTGAAGTAAATTGTTATGTATGTAAATACATGTATATATTTAGCATGTTAATAATCTTAAACCATGAAATCTTGAACCATTGTTTTTCAAGGGACCACAAAAAATAGATATATAAAATGATAGAATGTAAGTTTATTAAAAATTATAGATAAGAAGCAGTTCAGTGACTATTCGATGAAATACAGTACTAGTAAAATATGAATCAGTTATTATAATTCAAAGCATTCAACATTTATTATTTTCAATATATATGTATTTGGATATATATAAAGTATGGTAAATATATATAAATTTAATACAATTATTTTTTATAAAAAAAATCATGCTAATAATAATTATATATAGTCATTAGATTTTTTTTAATAAATAAACTTTTTTAGTTAATTTATAAAAAGGAATAAATAAATTATTAATGACAAATTTTACTGTTTCAACTATTTTTGAATATATTAAGAAGTTGCAAAAAAAATAGGTAGTTGTCGATGAGCCACCATATCCCACTGGATGGCGCCATTTTCGCGCTAAAACACATAAAAATGCTGTATCCGCAGCTGACACGTTCGAACCCACGTTGTCTATAGTACAACTTTTTTGTTCTGCTACAGATTGTAGGTCGCTATGTCGCGTCGCAGTACAGCATGTATGTCACATCGCAGCAAATACATTTTCCGAATTCGCACAGTTTATAAAATGGTTACGGCTTGAGGAGAGGGTGTGTTTTTTGAATTGGATGGAAATGTTGTTTTCATTGTATTTTTTTTTTATTTTAAAGTATTGAAATGTTCAGATGTTGTAAAGTAATAATTAACAGACTTTTTACACCGTAGTGTATTGAAGTTTTAAGTAGTAAATGTTGATGAGATATATGTATAAAGTGAGTTGGAATTAGGTAACGTGTCAAATAACGTACTGTTCGTAACATTCCATGAGACATTTTAAGATTGTACCGTGTATATATTTTTGAAATAAAAAAGAGCGTTAACACAAAATATCCAGTAAGAAAAGTACAATTGTACTCTGTTTTTTTAAATGTCATAAAAAGCATATATTATAAACATTATATATATATATATTTGTCGTTGTTTAAAAAAATTTTAGTTTCTTTTTTTTCTCCGACTACTGTTATACTTTGTTGAATATAGTTTACGTTTATTGTTATCATTTATTTTATAGATGTTAGTAAAAAAAAATATTTACAAAAATATGATTTTGATATTTTTTATTTTAGCATTACAAACAACAGAACACTAATCCTAAACCTAACTCTAAAACTAACCCTAAAGCTAACCCTAAAACTAACCCTAAACCTAACCGTAACAACTTTTACTTTTAGTTGTCATTCTATTTGAAATAAAAAATAGCAGTAATATCTGTTTGTCTGTAAAAAAAAAAATTTAAAACAAAGACTAAAAAAGTAAAAAATAGCGATAACACAATAATATCTGTTTCTTTGTAGAAATAAAATGTAAAAGGAAGAGTAAGAAATTTTACTTTTTATTCCGATTATGAGTTTTTAACTAACAAAAAAAAAAAAAAAGCCGTAAACCCCAGTAAAAAAATCTCTAATAGAAAATTGATTTTTCTAATAAAAAGCAAACTAAAAAAGACGAATCAAATTGTAATTTGTTTATTTTATTTTACATTTATTATTATCACATTCATATCGGCTTTTTCAAACCAAATTGTGCAAACGCTTTTTGCGAGTGTTAAATAATAAATGAATACCCTCTGACCCATACGAGATATAGAATTTATGCAGCAATAAAAATTCCTTTTATTGCTGCATAAATTCTATATCTCGTATGGGTCAGAGGGTATTCATTTATTATTTAACACTCGCAAAAAGCATTTGCACAATTTGGTTTGAAAAGGCTGATATGAATGTGATTACAATTGTATACAGACACTATAAAAAATAAATGCTGATTTATTATTATCATTTAATTTGTATACGTTAATAAAAAATAATATTTAAAATTAAATAATATTTAAAAAAGACGATTTTATTTTGTTTTTATTTTCGCCTTACAAAAAACATATCAAAATGATTATAATTAATGGCCCGGGAATGATCATATTTTATAGTTTAAGCGTGAAAACTGCGCTGTCGAGTGGGATATGGTAGCTATTCGACGACAACCAAAAAAACTATTAAAGTCTGTTAATAAAAAATTGAAACAACAAAAATATTTTATTTTGAACAAAGTGACAAAAGTTTGGGAATAGAAGTTAAATCTTTTCTAAAGCAAAAACACACAAAAAAATAATTTTTCATTAATGCTTTACCTATTAGCAGGGCCACCACTTGTGGGTGTGCAAGTTATGCAGGGCACCAAAGGTGCTTCATTATGTGTGTGCCATGACAACAAGATAATAAAATTTATATGTAAATAAAAATGTTTACTTTTTCGAAACACTTCATTTTTAGAAATATGTTCTGAGTGTAAATATTTTTTATTTAAATATGAGAGGAATACTTCTTTTCTTAAACTTATTTGAGCTAATTACCCAAGTCTGAACAGGTTGCCGCCATTTTGTCACAATAATTTATATGTAAATGTTAGATTTCTAACTCACTTTATTCTTAGAAACATTGACTGTAAATATTTTTTTTAATTTAAATATAAAAGGACTATTTCTAAAGTAACCAACTTTTTTACAATGAAAAGGAGGACAAATAAATTGAAAAAAAAATATCGTAAATAAAAAATATTTTATTCATTGCAACAATAATACACTATAATATGATATATGCTTAATAAAAACATTTTATATTGTAATTATGTTTACATGCCTGTTAATTATTATTTCAATGAGTATTTTTCCATTGAATTAATATTTTTTTGTCAATGTATCATCTTCTAACAATATATTGGAAATATCTGAACAAGAAATATCCTTCATATTGAATTTTACAGCAAGTGCTGCAGCTAGAGTATCAACATTCAATCTCAATTTCTCACTTGTCCAAAAATCATTGTCAATTGAAAAAACTCTTTCAACTGCTTTCACATAGAATATGTTCATTTTTGAAATGGCTGAAAATATCCACCCATCTTTTATCAATTTCAATGTGTTGATTTTCCCATTGTATTAATTTTTCAGAATTTAAATATACATTCAGTCTTCTAATTTTTTCAAAGAGACAATTGTCATCTATTTTAATGTCTGGCATTTCTTTAGATAAAAACTCAACACAAGATTCAATATCTGTCCAATATACATGCGATGAAGTCAAAAAACACCATTGAAAACTGTTATTTCCCATGATGTTTGTTTCAGACCATTTTTCGATATATTGAAAACATATTTGGTAAAAATTCTGCACTTCTTTGATAAACTTTTTCGTTATGCCCAGATTTGATTCCTCTAAGTCTGACAATTTTCTTTTTATAATTAAATGAAGAAATTTTTCTTCAAATCGGGATTTATAATGAAGGATAAAGTCATTCAAATAAAACTAACTTCTATAGCTGAAATGTGTTCACCTTCAATCTTTTGAATCGTTTTGTGAAAAATAGATGCTTGATTATATACAAAATACATTAATATCTCAGATATTTTATTATTGAAAAATAATTCCAGGATTTTAGGACATTTGTCTAAACTTAAAAAATATGAACGGAGAGGCTTAAATAATTGTACAACATGGTCTACAGCAGGTGTTAGAGCAAGCCATTTAACTTTTGAATATCCTAAAAGTTTTTTGTATTCAACATTCGTTTCTTCACAAAATTGTTTTAAAGTAGCCACACGAATGGTAAAACAACTAAAATATACTATGTAATGGTCAGATTCATCTATCTCACTAACCCACTGCAGAATTTAATCCCAGACACCGAACTCAACACTAGGAAGGGCTGCTTCCCAGAAATCCTAAGTTCGAATCCAAAGTCTAAGCTCCACAGTGCCACCGACGTGATAACACATCTGATGCTACTAATAATATAACCTTTTTCCGGTGCCAGTGATCAGGGAGAAGCAAGAGACTCTATACTACAATATAAACTTAGGTTTGCTAACTAAAGTCCATGGATGGTACAAAAATAGATATATAAAAGTGATGTAGACTGAGATAGTGGTGTGGATCAAGAAAGTAAATAATTAAAATCAAAATAAATAGTAAAATTCAAAAGATTTATTGATTTAACAAATATATCCATGCACTGTCTGTGTATGTAAGACAGCGACGTTGAATACTTAAAAATATATGTTAAAACAAAACATCAGTCAAATTTACATAATGGCTTTGTTAATTAAATTTCTATACCTCGGGTTAATGCAATAACATTACGATAATGTGCCTAAATAAAAATTAATAAAGAGAGTTTGTGAAGATATGCGAAGTGTTTTGAGTAAATATAAAAATTATTGAATTAAAAGATTTGAGATAGTAAAGATTTCAATAAAACATTTATTGAATTCCAGAATAGCGCGGACTGATACTCGTTAAGCTATAAGATAAGGGAAGTGATTAAGATGTGCAAATCAATGGAAATAACTAAATTCACATTAAGAGATCGGTGGTGCTAGTGAGGATTTCAATGACATTTTGTTATAAATAACATAAAAGATCAGAACTATTACCTGCAGATTTAAAATAACTGAAGCTATGGCAAGGGACACATGGTTGAGCACTAAGACAAGTTCTTGCATAAAAATATGACCAGTGCTGCAGCATTAAAATGCTTCTTCTCATTAAATAGTAATAGTGAAGACTTACCTATTGTTTCTTTAAATCAATATTTTTGCTATCAATTACTATCAATTTATTATGGAATTGTTTGCTGCTATAACTAATTTAATTTCTTCTTTCCCTGCTTTGGGGAATTAAATTTTTTTACATGCTCTTTGGTTTTTTTAATCAGTTTATTACAGAATTGTGTTAGCTCTCCTTGAATAATGATAATCAAGGTCTACCTACAATTTCTTTTAATTAATGTTTTTGTCTTCAATTACTATTTACTCTCATTGCTAATTTATTTTTTTCTGGAAGGTTTGTTTTCTAAATAAATTATATTGATTTATGTTTTCAAATATTGTGTACAATTATATTCCATTTCTTTTCAGATGTCTTTTTTTAAAAAATACATTATTTTCCTATTTTCAAACATATTAAATTCTTTTTTGACTTGCAGTTACAACACTAACAGGTAGAACATACATGCAAGCAGCACCAAAAATATAAAAGAAATAGTTTATATATTTCTGAATTATAAGAATTTTTTAAAAAAGCGATAATATCGTTTGTTGTTATTATTATTATTTTTTACTAAAATAAAAAATGTTGATTCAAATTTTAAAATACTATCTATGTGGAAAATGTATGCTCTAAATAGATGGATTATTAAATAATAAAAAAGTTCACTATCTCAAATTTGAAAGAGCTTTTTTTGAGTCAAGGTTTTTTCTAATACTCTAGTGTACAAAAATAGAACTAGTTTCAAATCAGAAAAATTTTAAGATTTTATGAAAGAGGGCAGAATAAAACATATATGTATACTACTAATCTACCATCCTGAATCTAATAGATTGTCTGAAAAGGCCATCCAATACTTTAAACAGATTTTAAATAAAGTCTAAAAGTATTTAAGTTATATTGCATACAATATTATTGTAGCTACATATGATTCCTTAAATTGCAACTGAGAAATTCTCACCTAAAATGGTGTTAGAATAGAAGCAGCATAACAAACTTTCTTTATTTTTACCCATTACTTTCTAAGAAGTATGGATATAACATATGAAAGGAGAGAATATGAAATAAGTAAAAAAATCTGAATTAGATATAAGAAAGAATATGTGGATAAAAGAAAAGATCCTAAGAAAACTATAGAAACAGACAGCAACAATCCATACAAAGTCAGTTATTATTTATGATACATAAATCACATTTTTGACAATCTATAGATATCACACTACTGAAAATTACCAACATCTAGGAGCAAGCTACAAAAATTTGAGGAAAATCTGAAATAGCTGACTAGCACAAATCAGCAATGCTGACTGTAAAGTTAAAACAGTCCAGAAAAAGACGACCTCCAACATACTACAAAATTATGTAGTAACTCTGAGAATCCTGTAATCTTTGAAATAGGAGCTTGTGAGTGTGTACACATCATCATCATCATTTTCAACCATTATCAAATCTCTTCAGGTTGAAAATCTCGCCACACTTAATCCATTTTTTACAAACTCTAGCTTCTCCATATTATATAAGCAAAGTTCCTTATTTCATTATCCATCTCAAATGTCCCTATGTAGATCTTTTAAAATCTCTTGAGATCTAGTTTAAGACTTCAAATCTCCATTTATTATAATCTTTTCTAGCAATATGTCCAATCCAACCCCATTTTATACTCTTTTATTTCTATGATATAAGTGATTCCTGTTTGTTCTCTCACCCATATATTTTCTGTTTGATCCCTGCTTGTTACTGCTAATATCATCTCTCCATACTTCATTCAAGTCTCTTTTTCACGGTCCTATCTATGCTAATAATATCACCATGACTTATAATGCAATAAATTCTTTCCCTTAATGCAGTGAACCATATTTTACTGCAATAAACTCTCAGGAACAGCATTTGTATTAAGAGACTTATCAAAAAAAAATTTTCAAATAATTACTAGGCCTTTTTACAAATGATTACTTCATTGACACTATCAATTGCCACTTACTTTTAATTAATCCATATTAGCAAATTTCCCTTCATTCCACAATGCAAAAATGTGAGCTGCTCAATCTGGAAATCTCTTTCACTATCTGTGCACTTCTTAATTCATCAGTTTTTTTTTAAATGATATAAATCATTGATTTAACCATGTCATATCCTGGACTTAAATTATTGATCATTTTACACTTTTCTTTTTTAGAAATAATCTTTTTTTTATCTCAATACTTATCAATTTCTAAACACTACTTTTCTTATTCACAATTAAAATTAATATTTGCATGCATACAAATTAGAATTTAAATGTTAAAAAACTAGTAAATTTGACTAATTTGCAGAAGAAAAATTAAATGCAAAAAACTCACAAATCATGATAAAATGCCTGATGCTTTATTCAAAACTAAAATCTCTAAAGTGTTATGTACATGGTATCTGTAACAGCCATATATAATATTTTCTATTTCATCCATCGGCATTAGTTGATTTAATGATTTCATGTATAACATTTAGATTTCCACTATTTAGTTTTTCATTTTGATTTTATTTTATTGGTGTCACTTTTTTTATGATTCATAGCTAAAACTATTACAGTATACTCACTTAGGAAAATACTTTTAAAGAAAAATATGGCAACATTTTTACCATTTTAAGATAGAGACACAGAAATTAAATTGATAACTAAATTTTAGCGCTTAGATTTCTTCCATTTTATTATATTTTCATTTTGAAATATTTTTTTGATGTCAACATCAATCAGCTTTCAGTATTCTGTCTTTATGGTTCATGGTTAAAATTGTTACAGTATAATTATCTAAGAGAATACTTTAAAATATGTACATTTTTATTACTAGAGGTAGAAAAAATTAAGTAGGCTAAAGTAACAACTAAGTTCTTGCAAAGATGTCTGCTATTATAATGATTATTGTATGTCTTTGCATTTATTGTATATATCTTGTTTGTTCTAAAGCCTTCGATATATCGGACCTCACCATATTTTATATAATGGGTGTAATGTATCTTTTTTTGAAGTACTGTACTAACATCTGATAGATATTGACACATGATCTAAATTTAGTTTTGGAATTTAATGCAGTTAACATTTTTTTATGATATATATATGTAATTTTTGTAACAATGTAAAAAAAAAAGCATTGTAAATAGAATTTATAATAATTACAACAAGCTTATTTTTTCATATAATATATGTCGGGTTTTTAAGGTGTTACCACACAACAAGTCCTCACACTTCCGGTGTCTCTTCCTGGTGGTCAAACAGTGCAACTCATAGCATCTAATGGTCAGATATTTGCCACAACTTTAGCAAATCTTCAGGCTCTGGCTCAGCCTCTACCACTCTCTCTGCCAACTTCAGGTTTGACTTTTATATTCTATTTTCATTAAAAGTATTATTTGAAAAATTTTGATCAACTTTAAGATTCGTTTTTATAATAATTTTTAATACTTTTTTTTTTTAAAAAAAAATTTGTTATAATTGTTTTCTATATTCATACTCTAAAATAATTTGAAACGGAGATTTTTTTTATTAGTATAATTTATTTTTTAGTTGCAAAATAACTAAAAATCATTAACTAAGTAACAAAATAAATTTGAATTTTTAAAAAAAATCATTTTTATAAATGCGTATACAAAGAAATATGATTAAAGCATATGTTTTGTTTATACTTACTTGAAATGTCCATTAAAAAAAAAAAAACAGATTTGAATGAGGCTGAAAATAATAAAAGATTAAAATCTCAGAATGTTGACAGTTTTTTCCCTCTTGCGTACGCCATCGTGAATCTAATAAAATTGTGTTGCATATTGTGGAAAAAAATATAAATAATACATATACTCTTTATTAAACAATTGGCTTAACGAATAAAAAATAGACTTTTTGGAGAGATGTAGAAATTTAAAATGGTAATAAAATGCAAACAAAAGTGAACTGAAATAGAAAATGGAAAATGAATTTTCATCATTTAGAATTTTAATCTTCCAATAATAAAAGAACATCTGCCAAATACTAAATGACTGAATATTTAAACTTTCTCTTTGAAGTCTTATGTCTAATTAAAAAAAATTAACTCCTTTTATAACTTTTCTATTTAGCCATTTACCTGCTGAACAAAAAAAAACATGTTTTTCAAAGTTGAGAAACTAATCCACAATTTGTGCAAGATTTTTTTTTTTTTTTTAAATGTCTGACCTTTTACCTTTAAACATATATCTTTGACAATTATATTATTTAACTAATAAAAATTTTCACTATAAGATAAGCCAGTGTGTATTTATAAAGACCAACTCTCTGTCTTATATAATGCAAGAAGGGATGGTCTTTGCAAACACACACTATATAATTTATATGGCTTTTAATGCTAATGTAAACATTAAATATGAAAATTGTTTCAATTTTCAAGCATTGACTAATTCTGATAATTTCTTACATCATTTTTTTTTAATAGAGCCAAAGTGTTTTAAATAATAGAACAAACAGTCATTAGAAAAAAATTTTATCAAGTTATTTTCATAATTTAAATCGTTATATACTTTTGTCTTATTTAGTTTTAAATTTGTATCAGCATTTTATCTGTTCATTATCATCACAATATCCTCCAATGGAATGGGAACAAAATATGGTTGCTGTATCACTATTTATCTTTTGATTTCTTTTTGACTGGTTTTTCTTCTACTTTCACACCCATGTCTTAAGCTACACTGATTTAATATTTTATAATATGGCCATATTGTCATGTATATCTTGTACTATTTTAAACCTTTCTGGATTTTACATATCTTAAAGTTGATCCTACACATGTAACTTGTTTGTCTTCTTGTTTGTTTATTGTCTAGAAAAAGATAAGATCTTCATTGAAATACTCTGATAAAAATATTGATTTGGTTTCTTTAACATTCAGCGATTGTTTCAATTACTCTCTATTATGATAGAGAGAGCAGGAATGACTATTTAATCTCTCCAATCCAGCAGTTATCTTTATACCACACTTATGCCAGCAAACATAACCTTCAGCCAGTTGTTTTTGTTTCAGAATTGTAAATTAATGCAATATTAATTATGTCCTCATATGTGCTTGTTATCCAGTGGCATTGATCTTTGGAAAGCTTAAGTGTATCAGGAAGATTGTCATCATCAATTTTTTTTTTTAATAATGCAGGTATTATCTGTCAGGCAAAATGAATTTTTGCTTTAATTTCAGAAGAGTGTGTCATTTCTTATAATTTGATAAATATTTTTAAAGAGTATCATGACTAGCTTACTCATAGAGTTCAACAATCTTCACTGAACAAGTGTCTCAGAATTTCTCTCCAATGAGCTCTCAGTTTTCAACACATTCAATTTCATTTCTTCAAACATCATTAAACAACTAATTTTTTTCATTCCTCTCTTTTCAAATTTGTTTCAAATATTTATAACTTTGATTGGGGTCAAAATGTTTGGATTTGTTATTCTAAAATTGGTATTGAGGCTTTTCTCAAAATATTACACTAAAGCTTTTTACTTAGAGATATGCTCTTACTTTTACTGTATAAGGCTTTTTTTCTCCAACTGCACTTCTAATTTTTCATTGAAGTTTCAGTTGGAATCAAAATCTCATAGATTCTTCCAGATGCTGATAATTTAATTTCATATGTGTGTTCTTCCAATTGTTGATAGAATTATAAAGCCTCATAGAGTTTTGGATTGATTTTGTTTACCTAATCAAGTTAGTTATTTGTCATTGATTAGTTATTACTTTTAGAAGTAATTCATAGTAAAATTCAGTTTTGTTCAGTATATAGCTCATAATGCTTAAGCCAAAAATTAATTTATCAGAAGTAAATATATATCTTGATTAATCATCTATACAGCTGACTTAAATGTTTCTTCAAAGATGTCAGTGTGTTAACTCTTTGTTAATCTTTCCACGGGGGTTTTTTTTTTTAATTGAACTTGAAGTCATCTATTCTTCTATATCCTGGATCTGACTTATTGATAGATATTCTTTCTCTTAGCTTAGGCTTCTGAAAATTTGAATTTAAATTCATTCTTACTTCAGATACCTCAATCCATTCTCTTAAAGATGTGGACTTCACTTGGATTTCTGAACTTATCTCTCTTTTTCTAAATGGATTATGAGGGGGTACCCTCAAAAAAACAGAATTTTGTAATCAAAAATTGTGTATTTATTTTTATGTGTTATAAATTAAATCTTCTTCAAAATAATGCCCATTTGATGCAATACACTGGTCTAAACATGTTTTCCACTTTCCAAAGTAATCCAGAAACTCTTGCATAGTGATTCCTTTCAATGCCTATCATTTTGTCCCCACCTCTTCCAAGTCTGCAAACATTTTCTTTTGTAGCATTTTTTTTTTTTTTACTTTTTAGAAGTCATATGGAGCAAGATCGGGTGAATATGGCAGATGGATAAACTTGTTCATGTTATTTTTAGTTAAAAAAATTGTTTCCCACTCAAGGCTTTGGACATTGTTTTGGTGAATCCACTTTATCACCATGATTGTTGTGTTTTCATCTCACTGCATCACACAAACATTTCATAAGTAAAATGGCTAATTAATAGTTTGATTGTTAGGAATAAATTCTGAATGAATAATGCCTGTTTCATCAAAAAAAGAAATTAGCATCTGCTTAATATTGGACTTCACTCACCATGCTTTTTTGGTATGTGATGAATTTCGTGTTCTATTCGCTTGACTGGGCATTTTCTCTCTGAGTTATAGGTATAGCACAAGCTTTCATCATCTGTTAATAATTCTTGAGAAAAGGTTAAAGTCAATTTTCAAATGTTCTTTCAATTCACAATGCACATGAATCTGGATTGCTTTTGATTAACCTTGAGCACATAAGATACAAATTTTGCTGCCTCCTTTTTTCATTTGCAATTCATTGCTCAAAATCCATTGCCATGAACTCCAGGATACACCAGGCAAATCACCAAGTTTGTCAGTTATTCTGGGTCAGTCTTCCAAAATCAGTTCATGAATTCTCATAATGTTTTCATCATGGGGTCAGCAATTGACAATTCATTGTTACTGAAGTGAGAAAACCATTAATTTGTGTTTTTCCCCCAGAGCAGGGTTCCTTGTAAAATGTTTCAAGCACTAATCTGTCAACTTTTCAGCATATAAAAATCATCAAGTAAGTGAGACATACTTAACAAAAAAATTTATTACATGCTATGATTTTATACGATAATGTTGGTTCTCATACTAATGCAGAAGGATTCTTGCAAGATGTATCTAGTGGTGGAAATATGTAATATGACAGGAGACCCACCAGAGAATCCATTTTGGGGGGAGGGGTGTCCTCAAGTATAATATTATATTTCCAATGGATTGTTTACCTCTTCATTACAATGGAGGCAAAAATTTTCTTTTCTGATTTTCTCAAGAGTTTTTCTTTTTTTTTTTGTTTTTTTTTTTGTATGTACATGGCATTCACATGAAATTGCTATTTCTTTTTAAGAGAAAAGTTATTTGGGGTTTAGACACTTGACTAGGGTAGTTATACCTCACTATTCTTATCTGGCTTTTAACAATGAATTGGCTATTAATATTTTAAATTGTTTTAAGAAAAATAAGGTCTATGCTTCTTGAGGTCTGCATATGTCTAATACTCTTTTAATAGTCTTCAGTCCAAGAACAATTTAGGATTGGTTATTTAATTTCCTAAAAATTACTAGGTCTTCTGAAAAATGAATCCTTCTAGCTCTTGGATGCCTCTGTGAAAATGATAACAGGAAGCTAGTAATTTAATTTCTTTAGCCAATGGATTTAAACTAAAACATCTGTCTAAACTTTTTAGATTTTTGAAAGAAGCCTCTCCAGTGTAGTCTACAATTTTTTTTATTTTTAAACATTGTTTAATAGTGTTAGGTATATTAGTATGTTGGTTTGAACTAATCTCTACTTATCATTTTTCTGAATATTATTTATTTCCATTTTAAGAAAGTTCACAGATAGACTTCTCACACATTTTCATTCTCTTTTTGGTTGGCTCAGTCTTTTTTATTTTGGTCACTATTTTTCTTGAGCTTCTTCCATATTGCTTCCTGCTCACTTATATCCATCTTGATTTCAACCCAGCAACTTGAATCAGTCCCTCTTTCCTTTTCTACTATTTGATTTGTACTTACTCAATATAGTGTATGATTCCATTAACTTAATAAACAGGCAAAAAACTCTCCATATAATAGTGCCACCTTGTGCTAACCAGAGTAATAAATGGATGCCAGAAGGCTTGTGCATAAAATCCCTATCTAGTGCCTACTCATTCAATATCCCCAGACTTTCTGGCTTGTGGCCTTCGTCAGTGAGTATTAATTTCCTTCCTTATGATTATGTATGTATCTAACATTCTAAGATATAAAACTTAGGTTCATAATGTGAAGGAAATACCAACACTTTGTTAAATATGATTTATGAGATGTTTGAAATTATTTTAAAATTTACTTAATCTTGTCATGTATTTTCTGACTAGATTAAATAATCTATAATGTTGAGCTATATTTTGTAGAAAATATATTAGACTTTAGTAACTCAAGAGCTATAAGTTATAAAGCTAAGTTTTACTTCTGAGAAAAAACAGTAATGAAATGTAAATGCTTATCTAGTTTTAAAAAAGCAATAAAAACGCTGATAATTAATGGAAATGTAAATAGATATGTATGTTTAAAAAGTAATGAAAAATAAATTCTGTAAAAATAAAGAAAACTTTATTTTGATAATTTGAGTTTAAGTCTAATTCAACAAAGAAAGATTGGTTTGCAGATAAATTAGACTTAAACAGATAAAGATTGTAACTTAAAAGCATTCTATAAAAGATTGCCGAAAGATAATGCAAATGATTATTTTCAAGCCAGATATAACTCATGAATTTAAAATACCAAGAAAACTGTGTATTTCTAAAATCAAACCATTAAACTATTTTAGGAGAAAACAAATGGAATAAATATTTTACTGTGGAATGCGAATAATAGTAATTAGAAGCCAGATCCTTATCGTCATTGTAAAAATACATTAGTCAAATGGATTTATTTTTACATTGGAATGATAGGAATTTATCAATGAATTCAAGCAAGGAAAAAACAGTATAAATAGTGTGCGCAACAAAAGAGCACTGTTGTCAGCTTTCCTCCACTCATCATGTATGGTGTTGTTGCTGTCATAAGGACCTTTGAGAAAAGCTGAGGGGAAAGTTACCCTAGACTTTTTCTACAATGATGGAAGTGTCCCAGAGCCCGTGCCTACCCCACCGGTCTTTTATTATTTGGGTATGTCTGAGAAGGCCCAATGAGGATTGTGTTTTAAGTACTGTGAGTATTCACTTAGGTCCACCACTATTGCAGTGGCAATATTTTTTTGCTTTGTGGCGATTATAGCATTGAAGATTTAGAACTTTAAATCAAGGACTAATTGTTAATGTATATAAAGGAACTAATAAATGCTATTTAATTAAATCTTAATTGATTAGTATATATATTATATGTAAATAAACATATTTATTCTTATTTAATAATGTTTTGGGTAATTAATAGATTTGTGATAATTGTTGGTAGTCAGCTTATAGCTGAAATATAACAGTTTGTATGAAAGATAATTAATAATATCAAATACTGTTGAAAAAAAGTTAAAATTAATATGTAAGAAAAAGTATACAACTTTAATGTTAACAATACATATTTCTTTTTCATATCATATAAACTTAAGTGATATTAACAGGAATGTAATTTCCTGAAAGAAAATATATTATTTCTAAGTCATTGATTTTGAAATTAACATTTATGTTATAAAAATGTAAAACACTATAGAATAATTTATACTGGCTGTATAATTAAAAGTTTTATTTTTGAATCCCAAATTTAAACTTATGTAATTGTATATTGCAATCAAATAATTAAAAGAATCTTAATTTATTTGATAAAATGCAATCATTCGATTTTTTTTTCACATGGGAGAGCACTTGATAGTTTATCTTAGAAGCTATTGTCTGCAAAACATTATTTTAGAGTAGTAACATCTATCCCCATCTTAATTTGTTTTTATTAGGCAATAACTTAATAACATTGGCCATGAGACATAATCAACATCTGCAAAATTCCATGATCATTTTTGACTATGTGGATTTAAATATGACTCGATAAATTATTGGACAAAAACTATAACTATCCATTGTCCATCAAGGTTTATAATTTGACATTTTCAACCAATCTAAAATTGTTAATAATCTCAATCATAAAGACTATACATAAGCTAATTGTGCACCTAACTTTTGATAAAGCAATAACTCGTACCAAATGGAGGAATCATTTGTTCTTAATTAAGTATAATCATTGTCAAGGGCTTGTTTGATTATTAAAAAATTGGCTCAGAAAATGATTTTATTTCTTTTTATACACTTTCAGAATAAATATTAATTGCCAAGGCATTATATATTTAAAAACACTTAACTAGAAAAGATAAATAATGCTTGAATTAGTAACTGTTATAAATGATGTAATATTCAGCAACATGTTATTTTAATTCTTAACTATCAATTATTATTCTTGAGTAATATTGTTTGGCCATAAAACAATGCATAAATATCTTAATTTCTTTTTGTGTAGAGAACATGTACCATCATCATCATTTTCAAATTATATCAATCCATTTATGACACATATGTATCAATAAATGTTAAAACTGTCATTAATGTACTGGTTATTATAACTATCATTTATTTTATAAGTGTTATTTTATATAAATATAATGAAAATTTTTTTTGTATATTATACACTAAAATATTTCAATAGCATCTGCAGCCGGTTCTTCCAGTGTACAGCAACAGAATCCTCTAGCCAGTGCACAGACTCTGTCTAACCAGGTGGCAGCACTACCTCAAGTGTTTACTAATGCCGCCGGACAGGTGGTGGCCATTGGTCCACAGGTAAATTGAATTCTCATTATATATATGCTGAAAATATTTTTTATTATAATATATATCATGTAAAATTTAATTAACATTTTTTTTATTAAAAATAATATATGAAAATATTGATGCATATATTTCTAAGATATGTATGTAGGTGAAATTCCTTTTTAACTATTCCTATTACAATTAAATTATATTTTATTTTTACATATAGATACAAAAATTTAAATAATAACCTTAAAAATTAAATAAATGAAATCTACTTAGTATAAAATAAAATTCAAGCTACTGCAATTTGTGGTTACTAGTGATGGAAATTGGCACCACTGATGGAGTTCCTTTGAAATCAATCCTATACATTTTATATTGTCATAAATTAACAATTCAAAACTTAACTATTATGTAATATCTTTTATTTTAGTTAAATAATGATCTAATAGAAGACACTTAAATGCATCCATTTATAAAAAATAATTATAATAAAACATTATTACATCATTGGTAATTTTTTTTTTACTTTATTTTTATAAAATATTTAGATTTATGAAATAAACATTTATGGGCTGCTCACCAACACGCATTAGCCAGCGTGGTGAGTTTATTGGCTTTTTACCTCTGAGTTTAAGATCAAGAAACACCATGGTCTTTCTTCTCAGTGCCTGATAAGGCAGAATAAATGTTTGTGTAAATGATAAATATTTTTCCAATACATATATACAATTATGACAGACAAAAATAAAGCATGGCCCTTATTCCCAGGAAGCTGTAAAGTCACCAACCAAGGCAGCGGTTGGTGGCCGAAGGCGGAGGGTGCTAAGAATTCCCTGATTGCGGACCCAGGCTGCCATTTGATGACGACTTTTTATTTAGGTACTTACAACTGCAGATCACTTTCAAGTGAAGGAAGATTGCAAGAATTAGAAGAAGAACTGTCTTATATTAAATGGGACATTATTGGACTTTGTGAAGTTAGAAGAAAAGGAGAAGAAACAATTGATTTAAAAAGTGGACATATACTCTATTATAAAGGCACACATATTGGAAATACAAGTGGAGTAGGATTCATTATAAATAAAAAGTGGAAGAACAATATTGTGGAGATTGATGGTGTATCGGACAGAGTGGCAAGATTAGTTATACAACTTAATAGCAGATACCAAATGCAGATAATTAAGGTTTATGCCCCAACAAGTTCTCATAGTGATGAAGTAGTAGAAGATTTTTATATGGATGTACAAAAGGCTTTTGATCAGAGTAAACAACATTTTAAAATTGTTATGGGAGACTTTAATGCTAGAATTTTTGGTAGACAAATGAAAGATGAAATTGCTGTAGGTAATTTTGGTTATGGTAATAGAAATGAGAGAGGACATAGACTTGTGGAGTTTGCAGAAAAAGAAAAACTTTATATTATGAATTCATTTTTTGAGAAAAATGTTAAAAGGAAATGGACATGGAAGCATCCAAATGAAGGTACAGCAGAATTGGATTATATTTTGACTAACAGAAAATACATATTTCAAGATTGTAATGTTCTTAATAAATTTAACACAGGAAGTGATCATCGATTAGTAAGATGTAAGTTACATGTTAATGTAAAACTAGAGAGACAAAAATTATTAAGAAAAACAATATTTACAGTTGATATTCCTAATCTTCAGAAACATTCTAATGAATTTAAATTAGAACTTACAAATAGGTTTCAAGTGTTAGGAGATTTTGAACATGATACAGATTTGAATGAAATTAATATGAAAATAACTGATACACTTTTAAAAACTGCAACAAACATAGCTGATAGAAAAAAGCAGCAATTGACTAATAAAATTTCTACTGAGACTAGAGAATTTATGAAGAAAAGAAGGAATATGAAGATATACAAAAATGATGTATAAAAAGAATTGAATATCTCGAATTTTGTAAAATGGTACGGAAAAGAGTTGAAAATGATATAAGAAAGTATAACTGTGAAATAGCAAGGAAAGCTGTAGAAGAAAATAAAAGTCTCAAAAATGTTAAACAACATTTTGGTATTGGTAGGAAATTTATATCTGCAATAAGAAAAAAAGATGGAATTATTACTAAAAAGAGAGATGACATCATGAAATTGGTAGAAGATTTTTATCAAGAATTATATAGTAATAAAAAACAAGTACCTCCTATATCTATTACATCTTCTGAATTGCCCAGAATCTTAAATGAAGAAGTGAGACATGCAATTAAGTGTATGAAGAAAGGAAAGGCTCCAGGAAATGATGGAATTATAATTGATATATTAAAAGAAGCAGGTGAAGAAATAGAAACAATTTTAGCAAAGTTATATACCAAATGTCTAAATGATAAAGATGTACCGGAAGATTGGAAGAATGCAGTAATAATATTAATATTTAAAAAAGGTGATAAAGAAGATATTAGAAATCATAGACCTATCATCCTTTTATCAGTTTTATATAAAATTTTTACCAAGATAATTACAACTCGTCTACAGAGAACTTTGGATTTCCACCAACCAAGAGAACAAGCTGGATTTAAAAGTGGTTTTAGTACAATAGATCATATCCAGGTATTGAGAGAAGTCATAGAAAGGACAAACGAATATGAGTTGTCTTTATGTTTTGGATTTATAGATTATGAAAAGGCATTTGATTCTATACACATTTCTTCAGTGATTAAAGCATTGGATCATCAAGGTATAGATCCAGGATATTGTCATATTTTAAAGAATATTTATAAAAACGCAACAGCAACAATTAGATTACATAATGATACTGGAAAAATCAACATTGAGAAAGGTGTAAGACAAGGTGACTCCATATCTCCAAAACTCTTTACAGCAGTGCTGCAAGAAGTATTTTGTGGATTAAAATGGGAAACTAAAGGAGTGAAAGTAAATGGAGAGTATTTAAGTCATTTAGATTTCGCAGATGATGTAGTTGTTTTTGCAAATAATGCTTCAGAGCTGCAGGAAATGTTGCAGGAGTTAACAGATGAAAGTAGAAAAGTAGGACTAAAGATAAATGTTAAAAAGACTAAAGTAATGTTTAATCGATTTGCTCAAAATATGAAAATAAAGATTGATTATGAAGAATTAGAAGAAGTTAACAGTTACAAATACCTTGGTCAGATTATTAATACAGATGGAAACATAATGGAGGAAATTAATCATAGAATTAAACTTGGTTGGAGTGCTTTTGGTAGAAATAACTTGATACTAAAAGGAAATATGCCTATGTGTTTGAAAAGGATGGTTTTTAACAAATGTGTTTTACCAGTTCTTACTTATGGATCTGAGACTTGGACACTTAATAGAAGAGCAATACAGAGACTTCAGACCACTCAAAGAAGTATGGAGAGGTGTATGTTGGGAGTAATAAGAAGAGATCAAAAACGTAATGTATGGGTAAGACAACAAACAGTTGTTACTGACCTTATTGAAAAAATTAAAAGATTGAAATGGAGTTGGGCTGGACATATTGCTAGAAGAGATGATAATAGATGGACAATTGAAATTTTAAACTGGATTCCAAGAGATTGTAAAAGACCCAGAAAGAGACCACATGTGAGATGGATGGATGAAATAAGAAAATGTGCAGGGGTGTTGTGGAGAAGAGAAGCTAAAGATCAGAGAAGATGGATTAAACTTGGAGAGACCTTCATCCTGCAGCGGATTGATAATGGTTGATGATGATGATGATGATATAAATTTAAAAGTAGAAAATATATAATTAAAAATATAGTGAATGCTAATATTTTTTGTACTTGATCTATATTTAAATTTTTAAAATATTTATTAATATTTTTTTTAGGAATAATACAACATATTGTTTAGTGAAATGGTATGATAAGTAATAGATTAAAAGATGAGGAAAGTGAAAAAAAAAATGTCTTTCTAGTAAATCAAATGAAACTTGTGGTCAATTTGTTAATTTGGTGCTTGGAAGTCATATGGCCATTTAAGTAATTGACCATCCTATTACTTATTACGGTATATTTGTAGGATTAATGTCAAAAATAATAACCATGTACACTTGGATTTTTCAATTGCATTGTTACTAATTGTTTTTCGGTTGTTTTATAACTAGTGATTATTCAAGAAAATTATTAATTTTATCTGTAATAACTATATATATATACTCGAGTCATACCAGATAATATAAGATAATGACAGATTTTGTTTTGATTAAAATATCTCCAACAAACTCAATAATGTAATACTGAGGAGTTTTAACAATGATATGAACACAATAAGATCATATTTTCTTTAATTGAAATATCTCAAACAAACTTAATAACATAATACTAAAGAGTTTAAACAATGATATGAAAACAATAAGGTCATATAATTAGTTTCTTATGAAATAGTATAGACTAGCAATAACTTGAGTTAATTGATCAAATTGAATTTTTTTTTTTGTTTTGTTTTGTTTTATTGAAAATCAATCCAGGATTATTAACACTAAAACTGTTGCTAAACCACTATGCTAAAACACACAAAGTGATAGGAATTAATTAAACATAAAAGTTTTATTTTGAAAACTAAATCATCAACAGAATTCTTTATTAATTAGTCTTTTATTTAATATATGTTATTAAACTATTATCAGTGAGATCTAATAAAACGAGTTTCAAAATATCTATTTATATATATATATGTAACTATGTGTATATAAATATGTATATATTTGTTGGGAAAATAGTGTCGTATAGACAAGCAAAGATATAGCGTAACTTGAAAATCATCTAGATTGAGTTTTCTTTGCAATCCATTATTATTACTCATTCTTTTTTTTCCTTTTATTCTCTTTTACTTTAAATACATTTAATTTAATCCTGTAAAATTATCTATAGGTGGCTATTTATTTTATGTCCTACTTTATTTATCTCTAAGCTGTATACCTTTTTATAGTAACCTTACTTCTGAATGTTTTAGCTATTTTATCTTTTCTCCCTAAAAGTAGACATTCTTGTTCCATTATTCAGTATATTGATGCAATAAAAATTGAGTGCAATATTTGTAATATATACATTCTTCTTATCCATGTGATTTTCCATATGCTTACATTTGTTTCTACAATCTTATTTATTTTTACATTTTCTCAAGGTCGATGCATCTGCTCTTGACTTAAAATTCTTATCATGGGAAAGATTCAATGAATAATGAATACTTTTTTTCAGTCAATCACCAAGCTTTATATCAAGACTGACATGGATCTTAGTACGGCAAATTGAAAATTTCTTGTAAAAGTTGAGTATCTGAAAACTAATTATGTTTATAATATTATTTATGCCCCTTAATGCATAAAAAAAAACAAAAAGTGGAAAGCAATATTAGATTATGCCCACTCACCCACATAGTGCATTATACCAAGAACGTTATTTCTAGTAAAATAATTTTTAATCCAATCAGAGACTATATGTCTGGCATAATTCTAACTATATACTGCATAATAAATCTATGTTTATATACAAAGAATGACATTTCTTACTTTTCACAGTTTGTAAATTGGCTAATTCAACATTTTTTGAGAGCATACACTTGAAAATTACAGATTCATTTTGAAATAAAATAGGAGTAACTGGTTGAATCAAAAACGAAAAAGATTCTTTTAAACTTAATTTTTTGGTTTCTAAAAATAAATAAAAAAGTGCTTATGTGTTTGAAACTCTCATAATTACAAAAATCATTGCTGATGAATAAATATGAAAAGGTAGCAGTGTTAATAGCAGTCTTAATTCGACTTTCAGTTTATGGAAAATCAAGTCACATGCTTAGACAACAAGATTTTAAAAATATTTACTATCCCTCTTTATATTTTTAAGTTGTAAAAATAAAGCAAAAGAACATGCAGTAGTGGGAAAAACTTTTCTTGTAAGTCTAGCAGTAATCAATTAATGATTAAGGCCAGTTCAGCAAATCCAAAACATTACACAATTAAATAATAACTCATTTGCAGTTAATTTTTAAGTTTTGTGGACCAGCTGCACTTTTTATCAGCTCTGGAAAGTAGTATTTTGTACCCTTATTAATTAGAACAACTCCTGATATATTTTCCACTTCATTCTTTTTAATTTTATATCAATGAGATTCTGTTTTTAAAAACTTATTTTGATTATTCACATTATTTGGTTCCAGAATTTTTCATTAGTACTGAATCCACAAGAACTGCTGAACACTTTATAACATATACATTTAGCATGTATATACACAGTATAGGCTTTTTAAACTTGTATACGCTGTATTTACTTATTTATTATGCAATTTACTTTTAATATTATATGCACTTAGGAATTAACAAAGGTTAAGAAAAAAGGGAATATGGTAATGCAGCTATATGTTGGGAAAGGAAAGAGAGCGCACATTCAAATATGTTTGTATTCTATTCAAATTCCAAATAAGAATGGACAGTATGGGAATATATCACTCAATCATTCTTTTTCTCTCTCAAAAAAAAAAACTTATTTTTCTTTCCTTTGTATTGTTCTTTTGATAAAAATTGATAATTATGAATGATAAATGTTATGTTATGAGATGCAGTGTTTGGCTATTGATCTTCTAATGATGCATCAGTACAATTATCTTGGAGGACTACATGATCTTTATCTTTTTTTGTGTTGATACTTTTTTAAAAGTATTGTGATAAGAAATTGTTTCTGTTTTTCTTTGGTGAATATATTTGGGTTTTTAACACTACCCATACAAGGGCTATATTCATTTATTTTACACTACATTCTATATAATTTTAAATACTTAACAAAATTTTTCTAACAATTACATTGTTAGTTATTTTTCTTTCTCTTCTTTTCTCTCTTAATCTACTATTAAACTAGTAAATTGTTGTAAATCTTCACTTATTAAAACTTTTTCCTAACCTTCCTTATATTTTTCAGTTTTTTTTATCAATCATATTGATAAGTCCATCAATTTTTAAAAGCCTTTAAAATCATTCACAGTCTCACTTCTTATAGTTTTCTAACGTGCATTAATAACTTCTGGTTTTAATTCATTCACTGGTATTTTTATAGATGTTGTTATATCTGCAATAGTAGATTATTTTCATCTTTTATTAATTGAGCTCTAAGATTGTCACCTTTAGCTTTTTGAATCGAATAGTAGCTGAATCTATATATGTTTTTTGTGATGTACTGAATATTATTTTGTTAATGAGGTGATATTTTGATATAAAAATTTAATCATAACATTTTTATTTTTAAAACCAATTCATAATGATCAGATGTCATTATCTAATTATCAATAAGAAGTAGCAAGCTTTTTATTGAATTGCTAAAACATTAGCAGATGATTTTATTTATGGGTGTTCTAAAGCACATGGGGATTCTCTTATCAATAAATAATTTATAGTTTAATCATATGATCTACAGTTTTACTCATAGCAATGAAGTTCATCTTTTCTTCTAAGCTTTAAGGTCTTTATCTGTTTTATTATTTTGGGAATATATATACAATTTAATATCTCTTCCCAAAACAACTCAATTTTACATGAGTTAAATACTTGTTTCAGAAATTTTTTTAAAAAAAAAAAAAAAATTCTGCCGGAAATAAAATGGCATCCTCATTATCAGCAGTTGTTTATAAGTTTGTAGAAATTTTTGATAAATTTCACTTCCTGATTTTTTTTTTTTCACAACTTTTTCCGGTGGATTTTTTTTATTAAAACTTGTATATTTGTAATACTTTCTGATATTACTTTTTCTTGTAAGACTCTTTTTGTTCATATTTATAAATTCATTACATTTTCAATTTTCATTAAATAGATATTATGTATTATGGTTGTTAATAATTTTAGAAGCATAAGCAAAATTGAAAATATAAACAATTTCATGGTTGATTTGTTCTTATTGAATAATCAGCCAACTTCAGTGTATGATTTTTTTTTCTTTCATAACCAAATCAGTTATTTTTATTTAGATATGAAAGAAACATTTCAAGGCTTCTTTTATAATATCTATCATCATTAGTTTTGAGACCATTCTAAATATACTTTTAAATATTTAACAGAAGTTAAAAAATGCATATACAATACTTTCTTTGAGATTTTAAGAATATGATGAATGAGTTTGTGATTTTAAAGTGTATGAGACTAGAAAATGGCTGCTATTATGTGGTCAAATGTATTTTACAAATTTCCTATTAATTTTAGAAATTTCTTTTTTTTATTTATGTAATATTTTTGTTTAATTGCCAGTTTTGAAGCAATGAAGCCATGGGTGAACTGTAATTTTAGCTGTTTGGATACTGATACTACCTGCCACACAAACACCAATAACTTGATCTTTTTAATCTAATCAACTTATTATATTGATGACAATTTCCTGCCAGATACTACTAACATTTGTTTAAGATTTTTAGTGGAAAGAAAAAAATATGTATTACATTGTTGTGTATTTTTCTCTCAGACTTTTGATACTGATGATATATTCTTGAAATTTTCCTACAGTTCTATCTATAAAAAAAAGTCAATATTAGTATGTATTTTTATTATATGAAACATCAGAAGTATAATGCTAATAAAACATTCATTCCAATTCATTTTTTTAACTCCTTTATTGCAATTAATGAAACTGTTTTTAAAAGAAGGGTGCAATGTTCATTTAGTAATTTACTTTTAGTAACAATATTATTATTCAAATCTTTTTAAACTTTTCTTAGAAAAATGCAATTCACAAAATAAATACATACAACATGTATACTAAGAAAAGCTTGTTATTACTATGTATTTGTATTGCGTTATAATAATATCAGCAAGTAATAAAGTTAAATATGTTAAAGGTACATATCTAAAGATAAGAAAAGAGATAAGCATTTCCACCGGGTTTGTTTTAATTAAGCCTAGATCTTGCGTAAATAAGTCTGGGTATAATTTTACCATTTCTTTTTCTGTCGAAATCATTTTTACAATGGAAAATTGTATTCCCAGGTATCTAAACCATTCTCTCCCTATTAACGGGCTTATTTTTTTCTTAACTACATAGACTGGCAGTGTAAATTCTTTCTCTCTAAACCCTACTCGAGCATCTACTTTTCCCATTATTTTAATAGGATTCCCATTAACATCTTTTACTTTGATGTCCACATTCTGTATTTTTACTTTTGTGTTGGCTTTTGATATTTCTTTCCAATCGTTTATACATAGTAGCGATATACCTGACCCACTATCAACTTCCATATTTAGCTCATTATTACATATTTTTACTTTTACCATAAATTGGTCTTGCATAGGCTTTATTATATTTTTCCTAATATTAGTTTCTTCATATCTATATCCCTTTTTCTTGTATGTATCTTTTTTACAAGGCTGATATTATTATAACGCAATACAAATACATAGCAATTGTAAAGTATTAACAAACTTTTCTTAGTTTACATGTTATATGTGTTATTTGTTGAGGATATTGTTGTGGTAATATTCATTAGAACTGATAATTATAGATTGGAAAAGTTAATGCATTTATTTTTTCTAATCATGTCTTTTTATTAACAATATGTGAATCTTAGTTGATAGCTCAGCCAATGGTAACAACTGGTCAGAGTATGGTGTCGAGTACCTTGCAGAGCCAGCTGCATAATCAAGTATCTCAGAAGGCGCGAACATCCCTTGCCACCTCATCACTAGTGACAGGGCAGTCGCGGTTTGTTCCTAAAACTCCCACCACCACCACTACCCAAGCCACCACCACCTCCAGTACAGCCACATCAGTCACTACAACAAGCAGTTCAGTGGCTAGTGGGCAACCTAAACTGGTTCAACCTGCCATGCAGCAAGCGGTCACCATCACACAGGCAGCAGCGGTCAATAGCTCCCAGCCAAGTGTCAATCAGTTGATGCCCAGTAAGTTTCTGTTGTTCATGCCCAGTAAGTTTCATTAAATGTTTTTTTTTAATTTACATTTCCATACAGTGTGAAGTGATATTCAAATTATTAATTGCTATCAGTTTACTCAGCTAAAATTTATTCACAAATTATATATGTATGTGTGTGTGTGTGTGTACATTTGTCTGAATTTAATCTTTTCTCTTTGTAATTGGCTGAGAATATATTTACTACCAAAAAAAGAACAAAACATACAGATAAATAGTCAAAATAAGAGTCGTAGATCACATGACCCTATTCTCTTAAGCTTGTAAGTTATAAACAGTGAGGGATGCCAATTCCTCAACAAGCTTTGTGTTAAATGCTTAGCCAGAGAGAGCATTTAAAATATCTCTGTCAGCATTTAACACAAAGCTTGTTGAGGAATTGGCAATTCTCACTGTTTAAAACATACAGATCACTGATAATTTGAACATTTCTTAAACTGCTTTATTATTTAATAAAATCCGTATTTTTTTTTTTTTGTTTAAGTAAATACTACTACTATTACTAATCAAATATTTGTTATTCAGAAGATCACGTGATATTCAAAACCAGAAATGACATTAATCTTTGATCCAGGCATCTTTAGCTTTCAAGAACACTACTCTACCTTATTCTAAACTTTTCTGGACAATATATACATCTTAATGATATAAAGAACTCACTGAAGTTTATAATGTAGTCTAATATTAGAATGGCAAACAATGACAAGTTGTCTATTAGTCTAGCTTCTTAAGAAGTCAATTTAATGTATTACATACAGATTATGACAGAAAATTAATTTGGGAAACTTATTACATATAAGTTAAGCATGCAAATATTTCTTTCTTTATTTTATAATTTATTTATATGGTACAAGTCATATTCTGATAGAAAAGAACTATCAAAAAAAAAAAAGTGGTCAAAATTTGTATTAATACATATTTTATTGTCTCTTTTTAAAACATATATTTATACTTTAAAACGTTGTTGATATGATAATAATAAATAAGTTTTTGTAGCATTGCTCCAATAAACATTCCAGTTTTATTTCCAAATTTCTATTCATTTAAGACAATAACATTATTTATGTGTATGTGACAGACTTTTATTTCCAAACATTTCAATGTAAGCATTGAGGGGTTATATACTAGAATTGTACTTTCTAGCTATGTAAAATCATGTAATATAAATAATTAAAAGGAGATTATCATGAACCTATGAAAATAATTATAAGTAACCCTCCTATAACACAGTAGATAGGTTTTTAGAAAATGTTATGTTGTGTGAAACGATGTTATATGAGACCTAAAACCAATACAGAAAGGAGGGTTAGGTTTTGAAAACTTATTAAAAACAATTCTTCTTTTTTTTAAAATCTATACAAGCAATTTTATTTTTATTAAAAACATTAACATATTTATGTATAACACAAAACAAAAAGAAACAAACTATAACTATTTTCACTTTAATAAACTTAGTTTAATAATTTTCTTCCTCATCATTGCTCAATGCAAACAAACATAAATGTTTTTGTTTTTTTACTCAAATGATATCATTTCATTCAATGAATCCTTTATATCATTTGCATCTTCTGCCTTTTTTAAAAAATCTGTAATTTTGATTTGTTTGCTGGTCCTTAAAAAGTCATAAGCAATTTTGCACCCTTTTGAATTTTTGGATTTTTTCAGCAGATAGATTTGCATTCAAAAAAAATAATTCTAGATTTTACTTAAGCTTAGATCTTCCCATAATTTTTTAATGTTAATTTATTAATTTCACAGATCTTCATTGGTGCTGCTTTCTTCAGTATTGATTTGATTTACAATTTCTAATGCCATTTTCACCAAATCCGCTTCACCAATTTCTTCTTCCATCAATAAATCTTGAATCCCTTGAATAGATTTATCCTCAAAACCATCAATTCCGATCAATTTAACAAGTTCTAATATGCCACCAATTTCATTTTCTAATGATTCAAACCTATCTTCTATTTTAACTGATGATAACTAAAACTTTTTTTAACATACATTTGATGTTGATGTTTTTAGTTTTTTCAATGATAATGATATGATTTCAATACAGTGCTTAATTGAAAATTGCTTCCAAGCTTTCATTATAACAATTGATCTCAATTAATTTACGTCTAAATACATTGCAATGATCTTCTTATATAGAAAGATTTAAAGGTATAAATAATATTTTTATCCAATGGCTGGAGCAAAAGAAGTAGTGTTTGGTGATAGAAACACTATTTGGATGTTGGAATTATTCAATCCTGTGGGTGACTTGGAACATTATCTAATAGTAATAGCACCTTGAAGTTCAAATACTTCTTTAAATACTTTAAAAACCATTCTTTAAATAAATCTCCAGTTACCCAAGTTTTTGAATTTGCTTTCCAATTTATCAGTAAGGTGTTTTTATTTACACTTTTAAGTACACAGGGATTTGAAGATCTATGAACAAGCATGGGTTTCGTTGTAACATATCCTGTTGCATTACTATATAAAAGTAAAGTTACATGATCTGTAGATACTTTAAATCTGGATGTAGTTTTTTCTTGTTTCAATATAAGGGTTCTATTAGGCATATTTTCCCACCAAAGCCCAGTTTTATCGGCATTGAAAACTTGATGTGATGGGTAACCTTGCTTTTCTATAATTTTTTTAATTTTTTCTGGATACATCCTGGCATCTTAATAATCAACAGATGCTGATTTGCATAGAATTTTTGTATTTTGGATTACAAAACATTTTAACCTTGCTTTTCTATAATTTTTTGAATTTTTTCTGGATACATCCTGGCATCTTAATAATCAACAGATGCTGATTTGCATAGAATTTTTGTATTTTGGATTACAAAACACTTTAACCTTGCTTTTCTATAATTTTTTGAATTTTTTCTGGATACATCCTGGCATCTTAATAATCAACAGATGCTGATTTGCATAGAATTTTTGTATTTTGGATTACAAAACACTTTTTAAATTTTTTAAACCAACCTTTACTTACCTAAAGTCTGGGCAGACAGAACATTCTCCATTTTCTTTAAGCTCCTTGTAAATTTTAAGACCTTTTTATTTAATGATATTGCTATCCAGTAGAATCGTTTTTTGGCACTATTATCAATCCAAATGCTGAGTGCCTTTTTAATTTTCTCAGTTATTGGTGTTTGGGGATGAGCTGCATATTTGCAGATATCAAAGATCCTACAGCACAGCACTTCTAATTTTCTTTTTACTTTTCTTAATGGTTTGGACTGTTGCTTCATTTAAATTATAATTTTTGCTATGTATGATGCTTTTTCTCCTTTTATAAGATGATATAAAATTTGTAGCTTTACATCCAGAGAAATAAATTTTCTTTTAGATGTTTTTGTTTTTTTTATCAGACATAGTTTGGGACTGAAATTTAATTTTCCAAACATTAGTTTTAAAAATGAAAATATACTCTTTAACACATATCCAAAAAAAAGTAAGTTCCTTTCAAAACCACAAACACCAGAATTTCTTAAAATAATATTTTCTATAATTTACAAACTGAATACTTGAAACACACAATATAAAATGATGTGCCCATAACTTAGATAAAGAGAGAGAGAGTCTTGATAAAATAAAATTAGGATATTCCCACAATTGTATGTATTGAATGATGTGATGGTAAAAGTATGGTATTATCCCAATTGTATTTTTTTTTGTATGTATGTACACATATGTATTGTATGCCCATAGTGCATAATTTAGATTTCTAAATACAGTATATACTGAAGTAATGGAATTTGAGTTTAAACCTGGTAATTTTAGCTACAAAAAGAAAAAGTAAAAATTCCTTAGCTTGATTTCAACTCTAAAAAGTTATTTTATTTATCTCACAGCAAAATCTTTAATAATTAATACTGGATATTCTTAGTCTAAGGACAGTACAATAAAACTAATGACATATATATCATTAATAATTTTTATTAGTCATTTATTAGACTAAAGATTATCCATTTAATGAATAATATTTCTGTAGACTAATTTTCACTAGCGACTGTTTTTTTTTTTTCTGCTTTTAACACTTTGTGGACGTAATCATAAACATATGACCAAAGACATCTGAAAAAGATGTATGATCCCCAAGATACACAGTTTATGCTGAACCAGCTCTCATCACTTGGCCCAGATCACAATTTCTTATGCATATCTTTACTAATATATTTGTGATATTTTAATAAAAGTATACAAATAGTTTTATGTGATAGCAATAGTAATGTAAAGGTCTTATTGATAAATTTATTTACTGCATAAAAAATAATCTTTAAATATCAATAAGTAGGACATAGTTAAGGTTTGTGTGTATGTGTATTTATACTTCAGACCATTCAAAGAAGTATCGAGAGATGTATGTTGGGAGTAACAAGAAGAGATCGAAAATGCAATGTTTGGGTAAGAGAACAAACAAGTGTTACTGACCTCATTGAAAAAATTAAAAGATTGAAATTGAGTTGGGCTGGACATATTGTTAGAAGAGATGATAATAGATGGACAATTGAAATTGTAAATTGGATTCCAAGAGATTGTAAAAGACCCAGAAAGAGACCACATGTGAGATGGATGGATGAAATAAGAAAGTGTGCAGGGGTGATGTGGAGAAGAGAAGCTAAAGATCAGAGAAGATGGATTAAACTTGGAGAGACCTTCATCCTGCAGTGGATTGATAATGGTTGATGATGATGATGATGATGTTATTAAATTATATGTATACAAAAGAAAATATTATTTTAAAATATTTAATTTATTTAAAACAAGTATTCAAATATTAATTATCATATGTAAAATAGATGAATAGGAAGGAGTGTTAACTTTATGTAAATATAATTTGAATATATTTTGTATTCTAATTTGTAGATTTATGCTATATTATTTTAAAACATATTGTAAATTATTAGAGAAAAAATATAGTTAGTAATAAATTTAGCCAAATTTATTACTAACTATATTTTTTCTCTAATAATTTACAATTAAGTATTTTCATTTTTACAAATAAGGAGAAATTAAAACCACATTTAAAACATATTGTACAAAAAATATATATTTTATAAAGCTCAGTATTGCTATGCATATGAGGCAACCCACCTCGAAAGCGCTAAGCTTTTAATATTTTTGCTCTTTATAGCTTCTCTTTCAAGCACTTCACACGCTTTTAATTTTATTTATAAAGTTTTGTAAAAAGCATTTTAACAGCATGGAACATCAGTTTGTTGGAAAAGAACTTTCATAAAGTGACTGAATGAATGGATTAGATTCTGAATACGGAATTACTATGGAAATGGATATAATTAAAGATTAAGGAATAAAATGACATAGAAACAATATCCAGGACATGACATATCAAGTAATATTAAAAAACATCGATTACTCTCTTTACAGATATATAATATTTACCGGATGCAATACATTTGTTAAAGAGTAGAAATATTTGTTATATCAGGGTTTCTGCAAATTTCTGATCATGTTAGAGTGAAACTGTTGTCTATATCTAAGATTAAAAGATTTATTTCTCCAATAATAAAAAGTGATTCATAACCATTTACATATTTATTGAAAGTTACTAATTGATGAATTATTGTTTATTAACATGTTAACTTATATATAATTTTTTATAAAGATATTAATTTACTATTATTTGTAATTAATTATAAAAACAAATGTGAAAATTTTAATGCAGTTTACTATTTAAAATTTTTCAGTTTTGTTGTAAAATGTCTAAATATTTTGCAATTAAATCTACTTTATTCTAGTCTCATGGTCAGTTGCTAGAATAGTCATGTAATGTTTGGAGAGACCAAGTAATTAGCTGACCATGTAGCTTCATTCAATAATTATAATTTTTTAAAGTATAATATCAATTAATTTTTTAAAAAAATAGGAATAATATAGGTTTTTCAAATAAATTTTATAATCTAAAATTATCTCTTTTATAATTATCTTTTTTTTATAAAAAAAAAAAGTTTAATGTTACAATCCTTATACTAATTAATTTTATCTAACTATTGAGTATAATAATAACTGCTGTTTAAATAGGAAAAAAAAAACTATTAAATTAGCAAAGGAAAATCAGTAGACATGATGTAGTATTTAATGCATCTGCCTATCATGATGTGAGTTTAAATCCAAATGAAACATGGAAATTTCTTGATGAAGCTGAGTTATTTCAAGTAAGCTTTAGATTTTTCTTTGAAGACGCCAGCTTAGTTGGCCATCTAATTATTAAGCGATTGTCTGAATTGACTGCATTTTATTTTCTAGCTATTCTTGAAAATGTTTTATCATAAATTTCTCTTTTTATTTTGCATTGATGGTTTTGATAAAACTTTATAATGCATGATTAATTTTATACCTTTTTTTTTTTTTTTTATCAATGTGTTTTATTTTTATTTTTCTACAATATATTATAGTTTTTTAGGGGTTATATATATATTTAAATAATGAGTGTTTGCCTGAAGATTTGGGATGATGGCATTTTAGTTGTATATATATGTTGGATTTTTTATATTTTACATTCACTAATTTTATTTTATATTATATTCGTTTGTGTTCTGATCTATCATGTCAGCCGCTATATGGCACTATTTCTAGCTTAATTTCTAGAAATATGCTGTTTCCGCAGCTGCACTCAAGCATCTTCTTTCTACAATAAATCCTAGAAAGAGTATTAACTCGGAGTTAAGTCTTCTTTCGATGCTAAAATCTAGAAAGAGTGTTAACTCAGAGTTAAGCCTTCTTTCTACAATAAAACCGAGAAAGAGTGTTAACTCAGCTGGCGGCTAACGCTGTGTTTCCTATGCTAAAAGGAGAGGAAAATGTCGTAGTTCCAATATGTAAGTTCTTGACTACTAGAGTCATAAAGATAATAAATAGAAACTGATGCTTTGTTTCTAATTTTTTAGTTACTTGTCATTATTTTTATATAAAGAAAGACAATAATAATAATCCAATTGTTTTAATAGTATGCTAATTTTTTGAGATGGTTCATGAAATTATTTAGATAAATCATGAAATACCAACTGAGTTTTAATCAGATCCATCCTCTTGCCTCTTTTATATTCCAAAGGAAAATTTGATCACATTTTATAGATTAAAATTTGTTGCTATTTGGGCATTTTGCAAAATTTTAAACTTAAGTGGATATTTTATTTAAAGATAATATTAAAAAATTAAAAATTGTCTATGCCCCTACATGTAAACAATATTTATAGATATATTTGTTAATCTCTTTTTATCTTTAGTTGTACTGGATTATCATAAACTATTATATAAAGTTAATTTTTAAAATTCAAATTTTATCTTATAAACAAGGTTTTAAGCTTATATATCCTGTTGTTAATCTTATCTTTATCTACCTAATAATCTTAATAACATTTATATTGTTTGATAATACTATTCCTGTAAATGTTTTTTTATTAATGAAAATGTTTATATTATTGCAATTTTTATTTGTGATGAAATTAACAAATCCTTCATAATAGTAGGCAGTTATATTATGATAAATTTATCAAGCAATAATAAACATATTGGTGATGTTTTTTGGACTTGGCTTTGGCACACAACATATCCAGTATTTTGATGGATTTTTAACAATTATAAACTTGAAAGTTAGTTGTGTTATTGAAAGATGTTTTTGTATATAAATACGATTTATCTTTGATTTTAATAATAATTTCATTGAATTTTTTTAATTAGCAAAAAAAAAAGTGAAATGATCTTTAGTTTTGGAGTGAACATAATTTTTATAAAACTCTAAACTGCATTTCGAGTTGAACAAGACCTTTTTGTTAATTTTTTTCAGATACCATTAGCAATTCTGATAGTAACACAGTAGATGGGATTAATCTGGAGGAAATTAAGGAATTTGCCAAGGCATTTAAAATACGGCGGTTGTCTCTAGGCTTGACCCAGACACAAGTTGGTCAGGCTTTAAGTGTAACTGAAGGTCCTGCCTACAGTCAAAGTGCCATTTGCAGGTAAATTGATTTTTCAATGCTTTAATATATATAAACAACATCACATGATCTGATTTGTTGAAATAAATTATCTACATTAGAAACTTTATTTTAATCCATTTTATTAAGATACAAATAGTATTAATAAAAGATCTAACGAATAATTTTTGACAAGACCTGCAATCATGATACACAAAAATCTTTATTCTTTCTTTTTACATAAAATTTTAGTCTGATTTTGATTTTTAAACATTTTAAAGAGAATTAATAATAATGATAAATTAATAAATTGTTTTTCTCTTCACTAGTAAAATTGTAATTATAAATATGCGACTTTTTTTTCCACATTAAATAGTGAAGCTATAATTTTAATTTAATTTATATTAGCTTAGCGCTTTCGAGATTTCATGTTTGAAGCTTTATATATAGCAAATGACATCAATGCCATTAATAGAAGAGAGGCATGTTTTGCTCTCTCTAAACAATGGACTAATTGAAAATTCAAACGCATTTGCATAATCATAACAATCGTTAGTTACAAGCTATGAGTATGAGATTCAAACATGAAATCTCGAAAGCACTAAGCTATTATAAATTAAATTAAAATTATAGCTTCACTATTTAATGCGAAAAAAAAATCGCATATTTATAATGATAAATTAACTAAACATGTGTAATTGTATATTTTTTAAATTAACATTCTAACTTTTTAAAAGAAAATAAAAATCTACACTTATTGAAATATTTTAATTTGCAGATAATTATAAAAATTTTGTTATTAATATATATATATGTCAAGAATTTAAATTAATAATTATTACATATTGTAAAAATTAGGTGAATTAACTTTATATATTATCACAGTAGGAATTTTGCTTATGCAAATCATTAATTGGTTAAATTTTATTTAAAAATTGCACAAAATTAATTGTCCTCTCCCTTTTACTTTAATTCTTAGCATCAGTTTATAACTAATTTGTGCAATTTAACATCTTTCATCTACCTACTTTAACAAATCTTTTCAATGGGTTTTTGTCATTCATTTTTTATAGATCTTTAAAGTAAGATTTTAAAAAAAACTAGAAAATATTTTATAATAAATACTTTTTTTCTTATTTACTGTGCACTAAAAAGCTAAAAATAATTGTTTTCTCACTATAATCTGTGTAATATCTAAAAAAAAATCATGCATTAAAAATCAATTTTAATATTATTTTGTTTATGAAAGAAATGATTTAACAAAAATAAACTTTTGCAATCAAGAGAAATTAATTTTTTTTTTTTATTCCTATTGAATTTACCATAAAACTTATTATTTTTAGAGTTTTTGATGTAATGTAATGATATTTTTAAGATATATATAAAATGGTGCAGAAAAGATTGAAAATGATATAAGAAAGTATAACTGTGAACTAGCAAGGAAAGCTGTAGAAGTGAATAAAAGTTTCAAGAGTGTAAAACAACATTTTGGGATTGGTAGGAAATTTATATTTGCAATAAGAAAAAAAGATGGAATTATTACTATAAAGAGAGATGACATCATGAAATGGGTAGAAGACTTCTATCAAGAATTATATAGTAATAAAGAACAAGTACCTCCTATGTCTATTATATTTTCTGAATTGCCCAGAATTTTAAATGAAAAAGTGAGACACACAATTAAATTTATGAAGAAAGGAAAGACTCCAGGTAATGATGGAATTATAATTGATATATTAAAAGAAGCAGGTGAAGAAATAGAATTTTTTTTAGCAAAGTTATACCAAATGTCTAAATGATAAAGATGCACCAGATGAAAGGAAGAATGCAGTATTACTATTAATATTTAAAAAAGGTGATAAAGAAGATATTAGAAATTACAGATCTATCAGCCTTTTATCAGTTTTATACAAAATTTTTGCCAAGGTAATTACAACTTGTCTACAGAGAATATTGGATTTCCACCAACCAAGAGAACAAGCTAGATTTTATAAGTGGTTTTAGTACAGTATATCATAGCCAGGTATTGAGAGATGTTATAGAAAGGACAAATGAATATGAATTGCCATTATGCTTTGGATTTATAGATTATGAAAAGGTGTTTGATTCTATAAACCTTTCTTCAGCGATTAAAGCATTAGATCATCAATGTATTGATCCAGGATATTGTCATATTTTAATGAATATTTATAAAAATGCAACAGCAACAATTAGATTATATAATGATACTAGAAAAGTCATCATGAAGAAGGGTGCAAGACAGGGTGACTCCATATCTCCAAAACGTTTTACAGCAATGCTGCAAGAAGAATTTTGTGGATTAAAATAGGAAGCTAAAGGAGTGAAAGTAAATGGAGATTATTTAAGTCATTTAGATTTTGCAGATAATGTAATTGTTTTTTTCAAATAATGCTTTAGAGCTGCAGGAAATGTTGCAGGAGTTATCAGAGGAAAGTAGGACTAAAGATAAATGTTGATAAGCCTAAAGTGATTATGATAAGTTAGAAGAAGTTAACAGTTACAAATACCTTGGTCAGATTATTTATACAGATGGAAACATAATGGAAGAAATTAATCATGGAATTAAACTTGGTTGGAGTGCTTTTGGTAGAAATAACTTGATCTTAAAAGGAAATATGCCTATGTGTTTGAAAAGGAAGGTTTTTAACAAATGTGTTTTACCAGTTCTTACTTATGGATCTGAAACTTGGACACTTAATAGAAGAGGAGTACAGACACTTCAGACTACTCAAAGAAGTATGGCGAGATGCATGTTAGGAGTAACAAAAAGAGATCAAAAATACAATATATGGGTAAGAAAACAAACAGGTGTTACTGACTGCATTGAAAAAATTAAAAGACTGAAGTGGAGTTGGGCTGGACATATTGCTGGAAGAGATGATAATAGATGGACAATTGGAAATCTTAAACTGGATTCCAAGAGATCTGTAAAAGGCTCTGAAAGAGACCTCATGTGAGATGGATGGATGAAATAATAAAGTGTGCAGAAGTGATGTGGAGAAGAGAAGCTAAAGATTGGAGATGGATTGAACTTGGAAAGGCCTTCATCTTCCAGTGGATTGATAATGGTTGATGATAATGGTCCTGTCTTTTCATGTGCATTACTGAAAACTTATTATACAGTAAATAAATGGGAAGAGATTCTGAAATATTTTATTGTCATATTGCACTGATATCAATTTCTAACACATGCACAAAATTTAAAGGAAGTATATTTGATAGAAGTATGTTAAAACTTGATTACAAAATTTATCTTAAACAAACAGTAACAGAGTTTCTAAATCAAATGAAAGTGTTTAAAAAAAATTAAACTGAAAACTGTTTTTTTTCTATATATATTTTTGAACTATTATTAACTTTTATTTATTAAGATTTAGTTGAATTATGGCTGCTGTCTGTCTCATTTTTTTTTTTTTGTACTTTTTCTGCTGTAATATTACCCAATATTTTATTTTGTAGTTTATCTATGTTCTTCATTGATTTTAATCTGCTACAGTCATCTATGCCTATTATAGATTCTTATTTGCTACATATTTTGCCTACAATCATTGAATTATGGAAAATCTGTTTAGAGTATATTATCATACCAATTATCTATAAATTGAAATTAATTTAAAGTTTTTAACATTTTGATTATGAAAGCAAACTTATAGACAGATAATTAAAAACCATTAGAAATAGAAAATTGTTTATTACAGTCCATCAATGCTTAAAATCTCTCAGAATTTTTTCCCATATTTTACTTCAATAAAGGCAGCAACAATTGAAGTGAAATTACTACATAGGTAGTTTAGCAAAACTTATGTAGATTGTAACAGAGTTATCAAGTTTTTAAAGTTCAAGTAAGTGTAAATATGTATGGTGGTAATATAGCTTGCTGGGAAGCAAGATTCACTTTAAACAATAAAAAAAATCTTAGTTTGGGCATTTGAAATATAACAGTAACTTAATTATCAGGAGAATCTTCCACACCTTTAGATCTCAGAAATATCTAAGTCAATGAAAATAAACTATAGTAAAGTGTTGCAACAGTGCTATTAAATAGGCTGACTATATCAGCAGTATTAAGGACTGAAGATAGATATAATACTTTTAGAGTCATTTTGCTGCAATTTGAAAAGTCTTTCATTACATATTAATCGTAGACTAGAAAACAGAATATCTACCATTAGCAATCTCTTTAATCACATCTTTATGTAGAGATTTATCGTAGATCAGAATATAACAATATAGTTATCAACTACTAATACAATAAACATTTTACTTGTATCTTTAGATTGAGTATTTCTTCACACTTAAAATAAATTTTTATTATAAAAACAAATGTCTTCAAATTAGAACAAAATAAATATTTTTATTTTTCAAGTAAAGAAGAAAATTTATTTTATGCAGTTCAACAATGCTAAAGTTCAGGACATACTTTCAAATATTGAGAAACTGGAATGTTGCATTAAAAGCCTAGTGGTTAGCATAGCTGCCTTCCAAGCAGCTTGCCCGGGTTCACTTCCCGATTAATGCATTTGACATATGAAAAAAAAAAGTATGATAAGCAATGCAGACTTCCATCATCAATAAATAAGTACTATTGCTTCATTGTAATACCCTGTTATCTATATATTTTCTTTTTATTTGCCTTGTCTAGAAAATTAGGAGTTGAACTTAATGATAAAAACATAAAAATTTAAAAGAATTTATTATTTACATATTAAATTTAAGGTATGAATATGTAAAATTGTCAGCTCAAACTAACAATCACACAAGTTTCCCACCTATATCTGCAGTGCAAACAATTCATTAACTAAAAAATGTCTTAGAACTACTAAGAATATATTGCTTTTAATTACATTTAAGTTTTTGTATGTTGTGAAATTTATTTAAATACTTAGCTTAGAAATCCTTAATATAAATATATTGGACTAAAAAATATTATGATTTTTATAAAATCAAGAAAGTCTCTTTCAGATGTTGGCTATCATATAAAGAAAATAACGATATTGTTTTGCTTATTGTATAATCTTACAATAAAAAATATATAAAAAAAAGATTTTATGAAGTAATTTGCATGTAGTTATTTTTATCAGAAAATTCACAAAAATATATTAATTGTTATTATACTTCTCTCTCCCTTTTATATATGAAAGGAAAAGAAGCAAAATTTATTAGATTATTGTTAAGTAATTTTGCTTTTTTGATAAACAGAATGGCAGAAAATATATAAGTTCATGACATTAATTGTTTTGATAATTATTAATATATATAATGCTGTATATTGGGTATATTGACTAAATTGTATAAATAATAAATAAAGTTGTGTGTGCATAACTGGTCAATATAAAAGATTTTAATAGTCACTATAGAAATATTACCAAATAAACCTGGATATGCTAATGTGTAAAAAGATTATATAAAACTGTTTATGCAAATTATTTCTCAAAAATAAAATGGACTATCAAAAATGTCAGTAGAACATTAAGAACATAGCCATTTACTAATTTTGTATTGTATATTGTGAGCAGCAAGATGCTTGTGAAGCTAGCAGTCCATGAATGGTGAAATATGCTGAAGAGATCATTTTGATGAAAAGTTAATGAAGAAGCATTAACAAAGTAACATAAAATACTGTATAAGAAGGGAAACATTGTAGTTCAATATTAGAAAGAACTGTGCATGCATGACTAATTCTGAGTTTAATTTAGTAAACTTTGCTTCCTCTTTTATGGCAAATTGAGTAAAATTAAAATCAGGGGCTAGGGTTTAGAACCTGTAGTCATATTTGCAGTGCCCTGGAGTTTGATGACATCTGCCTGCATCACTGTAGGTACTGTGCAACCAATATATTCCTTTTACAATAGATATGTATTTATGTGACAATGTTGTTATGATGTTTCAATGAATTTTAAAAAAGCATTTCCTTATTTTGATGAATTATCTATAAACTAAAATGTTTGTCTTATTGTTTCATTTAATAGAATCTAATTGTAACTAATATGCCAATAAATTTTTTTTAAAAGTGATTTATGGAGTTCAACCAGCAAACCACTACTTTAACAAGTTTACTAATATTATATATTCTGAGTAATAAACTCGTTAAGTTTAAAACTTTCCCATGTATTATTTTCAAAATAAGTTAATGAGTGTACTAACTGTCTTATGTCAATCTGGCCCTGTACACATCAATTGGCACAGTTCAGAACCTGTAAACATCAGTTGGCATAGTCTCAAGAATCTGAATTAAGTGTCAGTTAGTAACATGGATGTAATTGATATACACACTAGGAACACCGAGTATGATATCAGGAATAAAACTTTTTATTGTTAAACTTTTTTTACTCAACATTTCTAGCACTTATATTAATTACAATTGTATAGGGGAAAAAACCAATGTAATATAGAATTATAACCTGGGTGTATGAAATGTCAATGAAGGACAATGGCAAATATATGCTAGTCATGTTAAAAGATACATGATAATCAATAACATTACTGATAGTAAGTTGAAGGTTTCTATCTTACTATGGATGTCAGGAAAGGATATGCTGCAACTAGCAAATCATCTCTGTGACCCAAAAACACCTGAAAATATTCCTTATGATGAGTTGCTTCAAAAGTTATAAAATCATATTTTAAACTAATCACTTCAAAATACATAGTATGACTTTGCTTCTAAAACAAAATGCAATCACCAAATGAAAACATACAGGAGTATGATATAGTACTGCAAGAATTATTGAAGAAATATGAATTTAGAGACTAGCTAGAAGAGATACTATTAGACCAGTTGTTATAGTGCATACAAGATGGAAAGTTTAGACAAACACTACTAAGTGAGTCTACACTAAATTATGCTGCCACTACTCAATGAGGATTAGTTTACAAAACTGTTCTAGAACGTAGTAGAATTTAAAAATGTAACAGATGAAGTTAAACCAATCTCTCATATAAACTAGATGAAATCACAGATTATGGTGAAGAATACTAAACAAGCATCCATCATCTGTTCTTGCTGCAGATGGAGAGGACACATAAAAAGAATGTGTAAATTTATAATTGTAAATTGACAATTCATGGGCCAAAATTTTGTACAAACAAATGACTAAAGTGGATTTATCAGCAAATAGTAAATCGAGGAAAGGATTAATTATGAATGTTGTGAATGTTAAATAAAGGAAAGTGAGGATACATTGAATTTTTGTAATCATATCACAAAAATGAAAATTGATAGTGGGACAAAGTATATTACTTATCTCTTTTAAGGACTGGACAACCATTAATAGAAAATTGATTGATAAGATCTAAATTAAAAATACAAATTTGGCAGCTACAGATGTAAATGGGAATCCTATTAATATAAAAGGAATAATGATAGTACTTGTAAAAGTAAGCAAACACATAAAAAATTTACTGTTATATATAATAATTAAGAATGTTAGCCCTATATTGGGAAATAACTTGTTCCGACCTCTGTGAATAAGTATCAAACATGTCAAGAGGACCAAACTGAAATTGAAAGTCAAGAACAAATTTCTACTGCTGTTTAAGTCAAGTCTAAAGTGACTGAAAAGTAAAGTTATAGTGGAATGAGGAAGAAAAGATATGGGATCCCAATTAGTTAAAGATTGGATTAAAGAAGTATAGCAAAAGTGTGACTAAACTATGTAGTGCCACAAATTTGAAATGTTAGGTAAAATTTGTCTGTGTATCAGAATGTATTCTTATGACATACTGAGTTTTAATTCCAACTGAAGGGAGGAAACATGCTACAATTGCTACATGAAGAATACTCTAGAATCGTATGCACGAAAGAACTAACCTGTTTTGTATATTTTATGGCTGAACATCAATAATGACATTGAAGAAATAATAAAGAAATGTCAAGCTTGTCAGGAAATAGTGAAGTTGTCTATTAAAGAATTCAAGTCTTAGCCTGAAGCTACAAAACCATGGGAGAGGGTCCACTTGGATCATGCTGGGACTTTCCATAGATTTATATTTCTTGTAGTTATTGATTTGTATTTCAAATGACAGAATACAGAATGGTAAAAAATACCAATGCAAAAAATGTAATAAAAGTATTAAATGAACTTTTTGCAACACATGAGTATTCTAAGCTTATAGTTACTGACAACAGTGCAGAATTTTGTTCAGTGCGATTAAAGAATTTTCTCAATCAGAAAGGAACATGGCAAGTTTTAACACCTCAATACCCCTAAAGTCAAATGGATTAGCAGAAAATTCCATTCAACATACTGATATTTATGTACTGCTAACACCAGTGATGTTTTATCAACTCTTCATACTGAGTTCTATAACAAAAAAAATCCTGGCATAACTATTAATGAAATGAAGTGTGAGAAAGCATATTTCTGTGTTGATTCCAGACAAAATTAAAGGAAAGGAAATAAAAAACCGAAAGTATCAAGATTCAATATAGACAGACTATTTGGATAAGAGGCATAGTGAGGAAAAAATGGATACTAGGAATTATAATTAGGCTACTGTCTAAACAAATACATGAAATTAAACTAGATGGTAGAGAAGTAAGATGGCACATTAACCATATTAAAAAAAAACATTTTGTTGAGCCAATAAAAATAAATTTAGAACATTACAAATGCAGTCACCACTCATGTAGAAGATTCTACAGGAATTAGTGAGAATATTAAAATGGATGCATCCACTAATACCTAAATAAGCATAGAAGAAAAATCTTGGAGTCAAGATTCATAGGATTTATCTGCTAAATTAAATGGTGAATCACAGCTGGAATAAAAAAAGATTTTTCCTAAAAAAGAAGGATAAAAATTTGTCTCTAGAAAGGCCAGAATGCAAAAAAGGCCTGCAAGATTACAAGATTATACCTATTTGCAATTAAACTTTATCTATTTCTAGAGTGAAGGAGAGTTGTATTGACTAAATTGTGTAAATAATAAAGTTACATGTCTGTGTACATAACTGGTCAATATAAAAGTCTTCAATAGTCACTCAAGAAGTAATGAAGTTATGCAAATTATCAAATTAACTTGGATAAACTAATTTTCAAGAACATAATAATAAAATTATTTATGCAAATTATTTCTCAAATACAAACAGGCTATTAAAACTGTCAGCAGAACTTTAACACAGCCAGGGAGCAGTTCTGTATTAAGTATAATGCAAGCAGTAAGATACTTGTGAACCCAGCAGACTGTGAATGATGAAATATGCTGAAGAGATCATTGTGATGAAAAATAATGAAGAAGGGTTAACAGAGTAAAATAAGGTGCTGTATAAGATAGTGCAATGTTATAGTTCAATAACTAGAAAGAATTGTGTGTGCATGATTGATAGTTTAATTTATGGAATTCAACCAACAAGCTGCTAGTTGAAAATACTACAAGCTACTAATATTATATTTTCTGAGTAATAAATTTGTTAAGTTTAAAACTTTCTGGTATACTATTTCTAAAATAATTTAATGAGTGCACAGCTGCCTTAGGTCAATTTGGCCCTATACATTTCATATATACTTTAAATACTCCTTTTGTAAATATAAATAACATGCAAATAGTCATTTTGAGAATTTAAGTATTTGAAGAATTTAAAGTTATTTATTCTTTAAAAAATGTTATTACTTAATAATAAATCCGTAATACATGGAATTACAGTACCCCAGATAAAAAAATTTAATTTAATTTTTTGTGAAGAAAAAGAAAAAATAATTAATTTTACGAATTTACTTCGGAAAAAGAAAACATTGGATTTCTGGAAATTAAGTTCTTAATATTCTTCACCGTTCTCAAAGCTAGTAATATTTAATAAAGTTATAAGTAAATTACAAATAAAAAAAATTATTATTTGAAAAGAGTATAACTAGATGAATGTTATAATAAGTAATCTACCAATGTTTCAATAGTTTAAATATTAAAAATGTTTATAATCAATTCAAAATGTATTATTCAGTTTTCAACCCAAGCAAAAATTGGAAATCATTTTAAATGATAATGAACAAGATAAAACTTTCAATTTAATTCCTGAATAATAAACTAATTGAAGAAAATGGTAGCATATCTAAATTTCATAGTGTTGCTAATGCTGCAAGGATCTCTATAAAACATTTGCAATATTCAATAAAATAATCTTAAAATTTCAATAAATTATGGATTGCTTAAAAGAAAAGAAGGAAATAAATATTTTGATATGTAACCTGTGAATTTATAACTTATTTTTGGCTTTTTATATGAAGAAGACATATTGCTTAATATCTATTACTGACTGTGATTTACAAGTTCATTTTTAATTATTGGAATATGTCTATATTTGGAATCTTGTAACCTTAAAATCTAATGATCTCAGATCTTTTATACAATAATAATGATTTATCTTGAAGCCATAAGACAAGTTGATAACTCATTATTATTTTCCCACAAAAGATCTGAGTCTCTACTTATAATGAGAGTCTCTTCATCTCTCATTGTTATATGATGATTGGACTCTCAGTATAAAACGTATTATCATTAAGAAAATTAATGATATATTGTTCAGGAGTTCATTATAAAGTAAGTAGATGACAGAGCTGGACTACAATTTATGGATCTTAAGCTCCAAAATGTGCTACTGCATCAAATAACACAGGCAATCTTATGTGATGAACATTTGTGACTCACTACCAGATATTATAATAAATTTAAGAATTTCAATTATATTTTACATCTCTCTACTTTATCATGCAAGATATATAAAAAAAATGAAATAATAAATTCTTTGTTATACTTTTAATATAACAATGCATTTTATTGTTACTGCTTTTTCTTAAAATCTAAACTGTGTAGCAGCAATTCTTCAGAATTGCAGTTGATAAATATATTTCAGTAGTTGTATTATTTCATCATCATTTATCCACTGCAGAATAAAAGTCTCCCATTTTAATCCATTTTTTCAATTCTCTAACCTTTCTTTTCAAAAACATATCAGCAAACTTTTTTATTTCATCCATGTCTTTTACATTCTCTTGTAATTCGGGTTAAGACTTCAACTGTCCATCTATTAAAATCTTTTCTAGCAATATTCATTTCAGTTTCTTAATTCTCTTAGGATACCTATTTGTTTTCTCACCCTATATTTTATTTTTGATCTGTTTTTGGTACTTTTAACATACATATCTCCATACATTATTGAATTATCTGAAGTCTCTTTATTACTTTTCTGTTAAGTATCCAATCTCAAATCCATAAGTAAGAATTAGTAAATACATATGTTAAAAGTCTTCTCTTTTAAACTCATAGATATATTTCCTTTTAATATCAAATTATTTTTACCAAAGGAACTCCAGTCAAGTTTAATTCTATGATTAATTTCATCCACTGTGTTGCATCTGTATTAAAAATATGGTCAAGATATTTGTAGTTGTTAACTTCTTCTAATTCATGATTATCATTCTTTATTTTCTATTTCTGAGAAAATTCATCAAACATTATATTTAGTCTTTTAGCATTTATGCTTAGTCCTACTTTCTTATTTTTATCTGATTACTTTTGTAACAATTCCTGAAACTGTGAAGCATTATTTTCAGAAATAATGACAACTGCAAAACCTAGATGGCTTAAATACTCTCTCTTCTTTTATTCCCTTAGCTTTCCAATTTGATTCACAAAATATTTCTTGATATAAAAAATTTAGGTAATACAGAAACTTAATCTTGTAGTATCATCTTATAATCTAATTGTTGTTTCATTTTGATAAATATTGTTTAGAATATGACAATATTTTGGGTCCATATCTTTATGATCTATTGCTTTAATCACTGAAGAAATGCTTATAGAATCAAATGCCTTCTCATAATCTACAAATCCAAAGCATAATGATAACTCATATTAATTTATCCTTTCTATAATTCTCTAAATACATGGATATGACCCATTGTGTTAACACCATTTTTATATCCAGTTTGTTCTTCTGGTTGGTTAAAATTTAATTTTTTCCTAAGATGAGTTGTAATTATCTTAGTAAAAATTTTGTATATAATTGATAAAAGAGTGATAAATCTGTAATTTTTAAAATCTTCTTTATCATATTTTTCCATCATTACCTGGAGCTTTTTCCTTCTTCATAGAATTAATTGCAGGTTTCATATTATTTAACATGCTTGGAAATTCAAATGGCGTAATTTGGGGGGGGGGGATACTTGGTTTTCTTGTTCTTTAGCGTATAAATTTTTTTTATAAAACTTTTCCATACATTTCATGATATCATTTTGCTTTTTAATAATAAGTCTACCTTTTCTTTTTGCAGAAATAAATTCATCATTATTTTCAATTTTTACTTACCGACTGTTTTCTCTGATCTCTAGCCTCTCTCTTTTCCAGATCACCCCAGCACATTTCCTTATTTCATCCATCTATCTTACATGTTGTCTCTTTCTAGGTATTTTACAATCTCTTGGAGGTTTAAGATTTCAGCTGTCCATATATTATCATCTCTTCTAGAAATATGTCCAGCCCAACTCCACATCAATTTCGTTATTCTTTCAATGTTGTCAGTAACACCTATTTGGCTTCTCACCCATGTATTTCATTTTTGATCTTTTTGTTATTCCTTAATATGCATCTCTCCATATTTCATTGAATGGTCTGAATTCTCTGCATTGCTTTTCTGTTAAGTGTTTAAGTCTCAGATCCATTAATAAGAACTGATAAACATTCAAACACATAAGTGTATTTCTTTTTAATATTATTTTATATCAAAAGCACTCCAACTAAATTTTATTCTATGATTAATTTCAGCTATTATGTTTCTGACCAAGGTATTTGTAGTTGTTAACTTCTTCTAACTCATCAGAATCAATCTTTATTTTCTTTTTTTGTGAAACTCCATTGAACATTACTTTGGTCTTTTTAACATTTACGTCTTCAATAGTTTCTCTTCCTCTTTCCTTCTTTATTTTTGCTTTTCTAATATATAACATATAATAACCACATTCCACTCTTTTTACACTTTAAAGTAAAATATATTTATTAATTTTACAGTTTCAACTATTCCTAGCAGTCTTCATCAGATCTACAAAAATTTAAACATATCAATACAACCATATTTCATACATATATCTATTAAATTGTTAGAATTTTACCAACTTAATTATTAACATCACTTTATTCATAAAACTTACTATTATATAACTTTAAAATCTACCCTTTATTTCTATTCTTAATTATTATCATATTTATATTTATTCACCTTTTTCCTTTGCCATAATTTTATAAATTCAATGTAATATATATGAAATCTTTCTTATATTAATATATTCATATATTTAACCTTATTTTACATATTACTATATTCATAAATTAACCTTATTTTACATATCACATATCTTAATTTTTAACTATCTTATTCCATTCCTTAATTCCATTTTACCCATATTTTATCCCTGCTTCCATTTACTTATTTTTTTATAAAATTATTTTAATTATTCTAATTCTTATATGTATTTTTATTTTCTTACCTTATTACCTACCAAAACTTTCTTTCCTCCACCATTTTCTATCCCATCATACACTCTAATGTCTTTTTTATCTATATACAGCTCTCTCTATTATCTATTATGCAAACTACTTATTTATTTTATTTATTAGTTTTCACTGTTTATTTTATTTATTTTTATACTAAGATACTTTTTAATAGTTCAACACAATTGAAATAAAACAACTATATAAAAATAATAAATATAATAAGATAGTTTTTAAACCACTTTCTCTATTAATATTTGGATTTATCTTCTTTATTAAAATTGCCTCCCTTATTTTTCTATCCCTCCTACTACTTGCATAACTTATCATTCTAATATTCCTTGCCTTTAATTATCAAAATATTTATTTACAAATGCCAAGAGTAAATAAAAAGTATATTTATTAGGTAAAGAGAGCCATGAGATTGAGATCAAAAAGTCAAGTTTGTTTGGCTCATGAGTGGCAATTTGTTGCCCCTGGTCTTGACTATAAATCTGAAATAGATATCTCATTTATTCATGCATTTCAATGTAAATTACAATGAACAGATGATGTAATGAATATCATTCTGAAACCATTTAATTTGTTATAGCAGATTTTATTGCATTTTTTACTTTAATTTCATTTTCATTGAATTTTTTGTTCCTTCTATGTGATTATTTTTTTTATTGCTGCTGCTGCTATTAATTGCATTTTTACACTTATTTTTAAAATGTATTCATATTATGTTTGTTGTTTTTATTTTTATTTAAATATTTATTATGATTTGTCTTTTTATTAATTATTTTTGCATTTATTTTGCTTACAATATTATTATTATATTATTTGTTTTTTGTTTTTTTGTCATTTGTTTCTATTCTAATATATTTACATTTTCAATTTTTTATTTTAATACATAGTGAAGCCAAGAAATATTCTATGTCTATATGCACTATTTCATTCATACACTATCCAAAAAAATAAAAACATTAAATCTTATAAATTTAATAAATGTTTTGATATGGTAGAAGCCATTTTCCATTTCAGAGTGCCATGTGCGATCACATTTATTAATATTTTTTCCACGTTGATATTTTATTCATTACTTTGATGTGGTACTGTCATAGTGTAATAAAATATTTTCTAAGTGGAAAGCTAAATGTTCTGTAAAATTTAATAAAATTTATGAAAATGTCTTTCTTAAGCATTAATGAAGGTTATTGATTTAGTAATGGCAACAAATAACTATACTGCTGACAATGAGATTGCTATTAATGTTTCCTTAGGGTAAAAACGTTATTAAAGAAAAAGAATATCATCCAGAACATGTTTAATTGTAATCTAATTCTGATATTTTGCCTTTCATTTTATTTTAAAAAATGTAAAGTTGTGGTACAATAAGTTTTTTATTCTTTGAATGATTATGAAATAGTGAACACACAGTAAATATATAGATAATTATGTTCCTTCAATTTACTATTAATAACTACATTATTATTATTTTATTTTGTTTATGTTATAATCTTAATTTATATATGTATTCTATAAGAGTGAAAAACATCTCTGTTATATATATATATATACTTGTTGGAAAATATTGTATACAGTACTTGCAATTCAATAAACAATAAGTATTCTATCATAATCAAATCTTATTAAGAAAATGTAAGCTATTATACATGGTGTACGCTATACATAAGGGGGTATGCAGATATCACAGTTCCTCTATAATTATTGTCTATTTTATTTTCTCTATTTTTTTAATGTTGCCTTTAAATGGAAAATGATTATTTATAAATTCTATGTTTTTTTAAATTTATTTTTCATGCAGACTATTATTTGATCTATAGTTTACAGCTCTCTATATTTTTGTATTCTAACTGCTTCATTTATATTTTGTATCAATACTATATTTTCTATATGATGTTTTTATAGTTATATTGTTTTTTTTTGTTTTTGTGAATTAAAATATCAAAAAATTTATTATCAGTTTTTTTTTAATTTTTTTTTTGTTGTTTTTTTTTTATCAATTTTATTTATATCTTCTACGATTTGTTTTATTTATCCAAATTTTTATTGAAAACCAGTTTACAGTCATGGACTTATCTTATACAATATGAATTTATTTTTATAATATTTAATATTTTTCAAAACTGTTTAAAGTAAAAAAAATATTAAAAAGAATATTAAAATCACAGAGGCAAATCCATGAAAGATATATTGTTTTTCTATATATTGATCTTGACCAAAAATGAAGGACAAATAAAAAAATATAAAAGTCATGAATAAAATTAATGAAAAGATTTTCCAAAAAAAAAAGCAGATAATTTTTTTAGGACTTTTTGTTAGAAAAAAAAATATCGGTGTATAGAAAAAAAATTGAATGCCGTATGTATTTAAAGTTGGTATTCAGATATGTCTGCAAAATATAAATTAAATAGCTTAAATACAAAACTATAAATTATTGCTCAAATAAAAAATAAGAAGAATTTACAAATAACAATTATCCAATTAAATACAACATTAAAAAATAGAAGAAAACAAAGAGATATATTAATTAAACAAGAATAGAAATAAATGATAAAAAATAGCAAATAAAATAAATAACCATGTTAATAAAATAAAGTATAATAATATTAATAAGATAGATAAAAATAATTAATAAAATATGTGAAACATAATCAATATATTACAAAATTAGAATTAAAATTCAAACGTAAAAATCCAATTATTTTTCCAAATTTAATAACTGGTTTTATAACAAATATATATATAATAGATTTTTTTTATTATCATATAAAAAGATTTATATTTTTAGATTATTTTGACAATGACCATATGAAATTAGTTGGAATATAAGAAATATTATAAAATATTTATTTATTACACATATTTTGATTTAATAAAATTAAGAAAACAGTATTTGAAAAGAAATTTACATATATAATAATAATAAATATTTAAATATAAGTAAAAGCTAGAAATATAAGATAAAATAAAGTAAAAAACAATTATACAAGAGAAACAGAAATTATAAAAGTGAGATTAAAATAATATTTTTACTAGGAATATGAAGTTAAAAATAAATAAATAAAATGAAATTAGTCCTTTCAACAACAAAAAAAAAACCTGGAATGATTAATGATTATATACAAAAACAATTACTGAATAATTAATAATTATATGGTGAATATATATATATAGCTTTATTTCCAAACTATATTTATGGATATGTACTTATTATAACTAATTAAATTGCATTATTAAATTAGATAAAAATAATATTTATTGTAACCAAAATTCTTAGATTACTTTTTTAAAAAATAATTGCAATAAAATATAATTGAGGAAGTTCAAAAAATAAAGTTTCAATTTTAACTGTCAGTTATCATTTTTCTAGTTAAAAGGCAGATAAAAGTAATAAAAAACAAATGATAAAATAAAAATAATGTTACAAAAATAAATTAAAAATAAATAGTAATAATATATTAAAAGCAAATGTTTATATATATATATATTTTAATATTAAAATACATAAACTTTGTCGTATATGGTAATTTTGTAGATCAATTATAATTTTTAAACAATAAATCTATTAAAAAATATTATTGATTTTTTTATAAATATTACAATTTTATAAATATATTTACACATATGCATCTGCATTTAAAATACAGGCAAGAAAGAAAGAAATCATTTGTGTGTAGATAGAAAGGTGTGTGTTGTACTGAAATGTTAATATATAGATAGATAGATCTATGATATAATTAATGTAATATATTTACATCCCTGAAGTTAACTATTATGCAATCAAAGCTATAATGAAAAATAGTACAAATAAAATCCATTATTAATTTATGTTTGAGAAAGAGTGAATGTTTAATAGAGTAGTATTAATGAATGAACTCTCATATACAATTTTTTTTTAATTTTCAGTAATACTTGGAACATTTACTTATTATTTATTTTTTGTGCATCTATTTTAATTAATATGCTGATATAAAGTTTATAAATCAAATTTAAAAAATCAATTTATATGAATTCTGGAAACACATGAGAGTATTATTTATTATATGTAATAAACTTTATTTTAAAAATGAAACTTATTATATTTCTATCATAATGAATATTTACCACATATTCTTTTTCTGATTCATTCATAACTTTAATGTCGGCGGCTGGTAAAAAACTTAAATTTCATATGATATTATTCTCATTTCATTCCTGAAATTTATTTAAATAATTAGAATATTTTTTTTATTATTATTAGCATATAAGGTTTAAATAATTGCAAATTAGCAATACTATGTAATTATTTTATTTTTTATTGAAGTATTTACTAATCTTTAATATTACTGCTATTTATGAAATTCTTATTAAATGATAGTGAATAGTTTATGGCATCAATAAATATTAACAAATAAATATTGAAATTTATTAAATGAGTCACAATTTCTGATTATAAAATTTTTAGTAATGTATAAGTGAAAGTTGCAAGCATTGGTATCCCATTCTATAACCTATAGTCCAAATTAACTAATAATACAAATATAAGGAATGGTTTTTTTGTACTTTAAATTGTAAAATTTTATCAATTTATTATGTTATTTTAATTTTTTAATAAATCATATCCTCATGCACTACATTATTTAATTTTGAAGATAGTGTTTAAATATGTGTCTGTGTTTTTACATGTGCTTTAGGTATTCAATTACTGATTTAAAAAATTATTGATGGTAACTTTTTTTTAATATTTCATTCAAAGTATATTAATAATAATAATGTTTATGTTTTAATATTTATGTTTGTCTATTTGATAGCATTAGTTTTATTATAATTTTAATTATTATATATATTTACTATTTTGACTTGTACAATTCTTCCTCTTTCCTTCCTTCTGCTCATGAGCAGAGTGACTTCCTTGGGCATTATGGGATAGATACCATGTTTTTGTTTTTTTGTTTTTTTTTCTTCAGAATTTATACTAAAAGAAGCATTAATGCTTCCTTTTTTTAAGCCTTCGGGCACAGTAAAATATAATAAATTATTTTACTAATTTTCTGCAATCTTTGCATTGTGTTGCAAGGTTTGAGAAGTTGGACATTACTCCCAAGAGTGCCCAAAAGATCAAACCTGTGCTGGAGCGGTGGATGAAGGAAGCCGAGGAACGGTACAAAAATGGTGCAAATAACCTCACCGAATTTATTGGTAGTGAACCTTCTAAGAAGAGGAAGCGGCGGACCTCCTTCACACCCCAGGCTTTGGAGATCCTTAATGAGCACTTTGAACGCAACACTCACCCATCAGGTAACAGTTAGAATTAAATTATAATTTTAAAACATTTTTTCTTAAATAGTTCAAATAAATAATTTCTCAGTGATTATTAATATTTTTTTTATATAAATTGAAGATAATTGTATAACAGTATATTTGTGATTGGTCATTTATTTACATATGTAACATTTAAAAAAACATTTTACTTTTTACATAAAAAAACTAGCATATTTTTTACATTTTAGTATTCTACTTACAGTTAATAAACTGTAACACTATAGCCTTAAATAATTATATTTAAAAACTCCATTGTTTATCATTGTGAGCACTATTTGCTTTCTAGTTTATCACACATTCATTTCCAAACCAATCTTTTTTATTTTTTTCTTTTCTATCATTTCATACTGAGAGTATAGTATGTTTTTGATATAAGGATTAAATTATATGCTGTGTAATAGTGTTTGTTATTTTACATACATTAATGTAAATTAGCAATCTCATATATATATATAAAGAATTATAGCCACTTACATATTGATAGTCAACAATCTTGTTTAACCATTAAGTCACTTGTTTATAATTACTTAAAAATGATTTGAAAAAATTGATTATACCTCTCTCTAGCTTTGTCATATATGTAAAAAAATATGTATTTAAGCAATCATAAACAAATGCAAAATTTTATATGCATATTGAATTATTATTGGTTAAAAGCTTATTTCAAAAGATGTTAAATGAAGTGATTGATGCCTTTATAGCTGAAATTTAAACTGTCTAATTGTAATTTTAATATTTTCAGTAATTTACATTTTTGCATTTGTTTGTGATTATTTAAATATATATTTTCTTAATATATCTATGACAAGTTAGACATAGGTGGAAATATTTTTTCTAGTCACTGTTAAACATTTATAAAAAAAAAGTGTTTTAATGATTGAACTGGATTGTTGGTTTTTGATATGTGGGTAGCTATAAATCTTTGTACAGTTCTCCAATTAGTGGTATGCAGAAATATTTTTATATACTGAGACCATTATGTATCTGATGGCATATAACAACATAGTAGTGGGTGTGCACATATATATATAAAGTTGAAAGGAAAAATAGAAATAAACACAGGCAAAAAATTTGTGTAGATATTTTCTATATTACACTAGAAGAACAGTTAATTTTTTTTATTATTAATTAAGCATTTAAAAAGGTCTAATTAATATTTTACTAATTCTGATTGTGAAATTAAAATAAACATGTTTTTATGTCACAGTTAGATATACTAATAATTATAAAATTCCACTATCTATTTTGATTAGCAAATTTTTTTATAATTAATGCTTGTATAACATATTTTGATAAAATTCAGAAAGTTGTTTTTCAAAGAATTAAATTGAATTGAAAAAGAGTCATTAACTTTTTTCTATCAAGATAGGAAAAGCCTATTTTTAATTGCTGTATTTTTTTTTTTCACCCTGACTCTAAATGGATTGGAAAAAGATTAGGGGAGAGTTTTTTTACAGATTGTGACAGCAGAACTACTATGAAGTTATAACTGAAGGCAAGACAGTGCAAGTTCACTATGGTAGAGTTTAGATTCACGTGGTAGCAATACTCAGCTTTTTTGTATTCTCCATATCCCATATATATATATATGTGTGTGTAGACAATATAGAGTCTGAAGGGAGATCACTGCAGGTCAATAGTTATCTGGATTGTATCTTTGCTGTTGATGACACGAAGCCAGTCTACTGATAAGAAGGAACCAACTTACCCAGAGAGTCCATCAGCTTGCTGAAGAATTACTTTATATGGATAATGTATTATCTGTATGTATAGGGGTACTGCATCTTATATATAAAGTACAGCTGCTGAGTTACTTTAAATAATTTCTTTAGTGAAAATGACATTTAAAATATATAAACTAAAAGTAAAACAAGTAAATAATTTTTGCTTGAATTAAAAATAAAAAAAAAGTCAACCTCTAAAATTTTTTTAGATTGGAAACCAAAAGTATTTTTTTTAAAGATGTTTATAATGAATCAATAATAATTTGCTAAAAAAGAAAAAGAAAACTTATGAAAGACTGAAAAAAAAAATAGTATTACTTTTTTTTTTTTGGAAAAAGAAACAAATATATATTTTTTTTAAAAAGTAAAAAGAAAAACTTTTTTTTTTACCATTGGATAAAGAATGAATTAATAACTTTGATTCATTCTATTATTTTTGTATATAAACACTATGTATTATTAAGTATGAATTGAATTTTTTTATAAGTCTATGATAAGTCAGATATATCCATAAATTATTATACTGCATGTCTGAGTGCTTATATATGTGTGCATTTTATGTTTTCTGCCATTGAATTAATTGTATATTAAGAAAATTTAATATGGTTTATTAGGTTTATATCTTTTTTTTATAAATGCCAGTGTGTGTGTGTGCGCATTTTCATGCTCACACACATATATGTTAAATCAGTCATTAATTATGTATTGTAAAAAATGAATTTCATTTATAGGTTTATGATAATTCAAATATGTTTATGAATTATTATATTACACATCTGTGTTGATACATATGTTTTATGTAAATCTATTATGAGGTATTTGTAAATCACAATGTGATAGCTTATTTTTTTATTATTGTATGACAATTCCCATATGTTATGGCATGTCTGTGTGCTTATATTGATGTGTGTCAGGTAGATACATATATGTTAAAATTAATCATTTTATTAATATATGACAATTCAAATAATTTTATTTTATAAAGGCATGTCTGTGTGCTGATATATATAAGTGTTTTATGTATTGATATATTTGTAAATCACAATGTGATAGATTTTTTTTGTATATTAATCAAAATCAGAATACTATGTTATATTTATGGCATACTCAGCAGACCTTAATTTCATTTTAATTGTTATTAATAAATTGATATTTCATTGTTGAAGTTATTCCAGTGAATTTACTCAATCTTATATAATTTTAGAATATTATATGTTGTATTATATCTTTTGCTCACAATAACAGTTATAGAGCTTTTGTTCTTTAGATAGATTTGTGCATAATGGTCCTTTATATAAAAAGTGGTTTATATTCAGTGTTTATGACATCCAGTTGATGATGATCCTGGATTGTCACAAAGGGTATATCCTTTAAAGTTTATGCACTACATTTTAATTAGTTTAGTATTTATTAGAAATTAAGTTTATAGTTGGCCCGTACATTAAAGGTACTAAGTAGCCAAAACATTGATGATGATTAGCATGTTTTAGTATTCCAGTATTATTTTTTTACTGTTGTATTCTAATGATTTAGCACTTAAGTTTGTACATGCAAATTAATGTTTAAATAAGCTGCTCCAAATTGGCAAAGGCTAAATGCTATGTCCAGCGATGACCAAGTTACAGCACAGCTGGATTATAATTTTAAAAAAATGACATTTAATATAATCACAGGTGGCACATCAATTTAAATTATTGATATCTCCATAATACTTAAATAGTTTATTAGAAATTTTCTTTTCTCTTCAACATACAAAGTTATACATATATTTTTACAATGGGTTGAAGGCAGTTGATTTATAAGGGCCCTGCAACCTGGTACTGCAGTCCCAGAATATTAATTAAAGTCCAGAGAATAGTTCTTGGAGAGGCCAGATTGGCAAGGCTGACAGTAATTGCCAGAGGAAAAAACACTTCTGTTCTTCAAGGGCTTCAACTAGCTAATCCTTTTCTCTTTCCTTTCTGGTGAAGATTATGGTTCTCAGTTTTCATTTTAATAATATAATTGGTTGGAGTCCCACGGGACCACATGGTAGTACCAATGTTATTACATTCCAACCTGCATTTTTATTTAATAAATATATAATACAAGTTCTTATATATTTAATTAATTAAAGGTTTTTTTTTTTCAGATAATTCTTATCAGGAATCCAATCTGTATTTTCCAATGGCATTTAATTAAATTTGCTATAGGGCTATTTGATATTTAATCAGAGTTGCTGATCTTTAAATTAATTTCGCGTAATTAGTTCATAACATTTTTATATGTCCATTGTGTTTATACACGCACATACTTAATTTAAAGTTTAACATTTTCACGTTTTTTTCTGTTTCAATAAAAATAGATTTTTCTAATATACATGTATTTAGCACACCTCCCCTCAGTTCAGAGATCAGAGGGCTTTCATTTTCTGCTCTCTGAATTAAGAATGTAGTTGCCAAAGTGGGCAGGGGGTTCCTCTCACGCCTAGGGTATAGTGCGGTGTTGGATTCTAATGCTGTGAAATTATTACCATTAGGAGATTTTACTGGATTATTCCCAGTCTGTAGCTTTTCTGTTTCTGCTTTTGATTTAACTTTGAAAGTAAACTTGCTGCTATTCTTTCGTAGTTGTTAATATGCTTATGAAGTACTCTTCCATCTGCCATCCGGATGACAACAACTTCATTTCTCAGGTGACATACTACTGCTCTGCCAGTCCACTTTTTATTTTGATTATTTTTTATCCCAACACGGTCATTACGTGAAAATTTATTGATATCTGTGGGTGGTTTGACATCTCAGTTTTCACATGGTGGTAGTCTTTACTCCAATGATTGGAGAGCTGATATTTGTCCCTATTTTTTCCAGTATGTAATTTAATTCCCAATTCTCTGAACCATTCCTGGCCAATGAGAGGGTTTATTTTGGTGTGGACTATGTATAACAGTTGTTTACACTTCTTGGCATTACTAGTCATTACAGGAATCTGGATTTAGCCTCTAATGTTAATGGCATTACCATTTACTCACGAGCTTTTACGTTTGGCTTTAGTATCTTCAGGGGATGTCATGTGATCACAAAGGTTTTCCAGTCTGTAAGTGAGGTCAAGGATACTCCACTACCGATGTCTATTTCCATAAGAATAGGCTTTCTAGAGATTTTTAGTGTCATTTCAATTTTATGATCCTGGTCAGATGACACGTTATTTATTATAACAAACTTTTCCTGAGTAGGTTTGTCTTTAGTAAGGTGCTCCTGGCGGTTTTTGCTTGTATAATCAACTGATTTCTTTTTTTGGCACAATTTCTCTAAATTGCCGATTTTTTTACAGTTTCTGCATCATTGATCTTTATAAACATATTCAGTGGACCTGTGTTCTATTTTCCCACAGCAGAAACACTTAATATTGCTTTGAATTTTCTGCATTGTGTTAACTTGCTGGGGTGTGCTTCCTTCCGAATTATTGACCTTGACTATATTTATAGGGATTGCTCTTCGCTAATTTGATGTCTGCAGATTCATTTGCTTGCATAGCCATGAGCTCATGGGCTATCCCACACTTGATAGCTTCCTTGTAGTTGATGGCACTGTCTGCCAATAACTGTTGTCTCAAGGCATTACTGGTCATACCACATAGAAATTGTTCAAGGAGTGCTTCCTCCTGGTATGATTTGTAGATGCAATTCTTGGCCAATTCTCACAGGGCCATTTTATATTCTTGAGTACACTCATTCTTTCCTTGATGGCGGTTCCCAAAATAGAGTTTGGCAATGTGTCTAGACTCATGAAGGTTGAAGTACTCTGCTAATTTCTCTTTGAGCTGCTGAAATGTTAGTTCTTCTGGGGTTTTAGGTTCAACCAATCTGTTAGCAATCTGAATAATGCTTTTCCTCATGTAGCACAATAATGTTGCAGTTTTAATTTTATCGTCCTTTATTCTATTAATGACCAGGAGTTTTTCAATTTGTTGGACGAAGAGGGGCCATTCGCTTGACTCTGCAACATCAAATTTCTATATTGCCGGCTGCATTACAGTATATAATATTAATCACTTTAATAATCTTATTTATGAGAAATGAATAGTTTGATTACACAGGTTAATTAAACTAGTAATTTTTCTTCTGCCCGTTACTTAATCTGATGGGATTTCAACTGTCAGGGTTTGTTCACAATGACTGCGCCAGTTGCTATGTCTAGCAGTGATCAAGTTACAGCACAGCTGAATTGCACTTTTAAAAAAATGACATTTAATATAATCACAGGCAGTATGGCAATTTAAATTATTGATACTCCATAATATTTAAATAGTTTAGTAGAAATTTTCTTCTCTTTTCAACATACAAAGTTATACATATATTTGTACAACAGGTTGAAGGCAGTTGATTTATAAGGGTCCTGAGACCTGGTACTGCAGTCCCAGAATATTAATTAAAGTCCAGAAAATAGTTCTCAGAAAGGCCAGATTGGCAAAGCTGACAGTAATTGCCAGAGGAAGAAACATTTCTGTTCTTCAAGGGCTTCAACTAGCTAATCCTTTTCTCTTCCCTTTCTGGTGAAGATCACGGCTCTCAGTTTTCATTTTAATAATCTAATTGGTTGGAGTCCCATAGTACCACATGGTAGTACCAATGTTATTACATTCCAACCTGCATTTTTGTTTAACAAATATATAATACAAGTTCTTATATATTTAATTAATTAAAGTTTTCTTTTTTCAGATAATTCTTATCAGGAATTTAATCCGTATTTTCCAATGGCATTTAATAAAATTTGCTATAGGGCTATTTGATATTTAATCAGAGTTGCTGATCTTTAAATTAATTTCATCTAATTAGTTCATAGCATTTTTATATGTCCATTGCTTTTATACACACACATACTTAATTTAAACTTTAACATTTTCACGTCTTTTTCTGTTTTCAATAAAAATAAGCGTTTGATCAGATTTTTATAATATATACATATTTAGCACTAAATAATTAGTCTGGTCTATAATAGACCCACTTCAAATCCATTCACAAAATGGACTGTTGATTTATTTTTATTGTTGATCATTCATGATGATAAATGATTGTTATTTTTCGATAATGCTGGTTAACTTATACTTACTTAATATAGATTGTTATGCTGATCTCTCATATTCCTAGTCATTCCTCATTACATTCATAGTGTATTTAATTTTATATAAAAAATTTTATTGATTTGGGACTGATGTTGATTTATCATCACTCCAGATTCACCCATGAGTTTGTACCATTACAGTATGTTGAATAATTGCGCAGAGATATGTTTAAAAAGGAGTAATTTTTTTTACTCTATCTCTATAATTTAATTTGAAATTTTAATGATATCTCATGTAATTTGAATTTTCTCACTTGTTCTTGGTTATTTAAATATATATTGTTCTTATACATTTATGACAAGCTAGAAAGGGTCTGAATCATTTTTTTTCTAATTGTTGCTAAACAGTTATAAACAAGTAGTTATAATTCCTTCTATACTTTTCCAGTCAGTGTTATGTTGAATATTTTCTATATTAATGTATGTGTGAAGTGTTTAAATAACAAACAATTTCTAATTATAATAAAAAATGAAGAACTTTTAAACAAATATTTTGTACAACCTCTGCTATATACTATAAATAAACATAATTTTTTAACTAAAAAATGGCCAAACATCTTATCCAGGATTTGAATTAGTTTTCAGTCTGATAATTTTTTTTTAAAATAATGTTTATTTATAGAATTTAATATTAACTGTTTTATTTGGTAAAATAAGCTTCATCATTATATATTATATAACTGCTCATTTATTTAAATATTAGATATATTTGCACTAATGATTTATTGAAGTAAACGTGAAATAATTATTTCTATATTGTATAGAATTCTATGCCCTGCATTAAATATTAAAAGTTGTTGGTCTATATAAAGTTTGGTTGTAATTATCAAATTAAAATTCACAGGGCTGATGATGCTATTTAGATAAAAATTAAATTCTAGATAAAGGATATCTTTTTGCTATTGTTGTTTATTTGTTGGGTGGGGGGGGGGGACTGTTTGTTATAATTACTTGATTGAATTACTTCTATGCAAACATTGGTAAAACATATTTATTAAAAACCTTTCTTTTCAAACACAAAGGCATATTTTTTTTATATATTACTTTATTAAAATCCCATCTAAGTTTAATTCTAGGATTAAATTTATCCATGTACACCCAGGTCTTGTTTTATGTGGATTTATTTAATGCAATTTTGAAATTATGTGACTCATGTTTCTTCTTAATATTTTTGTATTGAAGCAATGGATCTGAAGTCCGATTCATGCTTCACAGCCTTCTATAAACTTGGTTAGTATTATAGACCTGAATTAAGTTTATAGTCCAATATCAGCAGGGTTTTGCACTAAAGCTAAAATTAATTATGCTTGTTAAATTTGTATTGCATTTAAATATTTTGTGTTAAATAAATTCCATTCTAAGATTAGATTTCTGTTAATAAAAATTACTTGTAAAATCTATTAGTCAAACATATATATACGTCAAGCGTATATATATGAGTTAATGCAAAATTCTGCTGAAATAAAATGCTTATATTGCTAAAAGAAATAAGAATGTATTTTTCTTTTTAAATCTTGTTCAAATATTTAGTATGATTTGATTTTGAGATAAGCCCGCCAACATTTTCTAAACGAATGTATATTTTTAATTAATTAGCCCATTCAAGGCAAATTAAAGATGGCCTTCTCTTTCTTTTTTAATTAATAAAATTCAAAGTTTAAAGAAAGAAATTTAGAGTAAAAAAGTAAAGGTTATTTTTAGAAAATGTTACCTTGAAACAAAGGAGCATGGGGGCTTATCAAGATCTAAGACCATACAAACAATAGAAGATAGCTGACTAAGAGGGTATAAATAAAAGTGAGAACAAAAGACTTGATTATTCAAAGTTTTCTTGCTGGCATTCAAATTTCCCTTTTGAAATTTCATTCAGATTGCTCTTTGGAGAACTCTTTAAGATTTTGCTTGTGGAGATTTTATTCCAAAAAGTTAGACAACTGTCGTCTTCAAAATCATGGAAAAGTTTGAACATGCTCAAGCTAAAAGTCATATGAATTTGATGGATTCTACTATGCTTGGCTAGGCAAATAAATAGCTTTGCCTATTGCCGAGGTTCCTAAATACCATCAAAATGCCTTAGTATCCACTCAATAGTCATCTGAAATCTGTGCCGTGTCTGTAGGACTTTTCGTGAAACCATGCTACATATTTCCATTTTCATTGTCAGGATAAATACCTATCGACAGTTGGATCAAGCCATGACGACGGCAAACAGGAGCAAGGAACCAGGACGGTAATCATATCTCTCCTCTATTGAACTATTTACTTTCTACCCTTTTGTTCAGACCTTTCTTAATTGAATTATATTATGAATTATTTTATTTAATGATATTTGTAATGTAACCATTTTATTAGACTAGTCTTAAATATATATATGCGTGATCATCTATATATATATTTAACCCTTTTTCCTTCGCTATTCTTCATTACTAACATGTATATATATTTTGTAGTCCATTGCGGTTAAGTTTAAAAGTTAATTTTTTCATTTAAAATCTCTTTCCAATTTTATTTACGTTTCTAAATTTCATACCAGTAAGTTTCCTTTGTTTGCCAACTTGATCTCCTCGATAACGCCTCTTTTGTCCGCCACTGACTTATTACGTATATCAGATTTAGCTATATACGTTTTAAATAATTTGTAAACTCTGTTTTAGCGCAAAGCAATAAAAAAATGTTTTGTGAAAGATTTTTATTATTGTACTTTACGAGGAGATTCACGTTGACAATTTTAATAAAATTGGGAAGAAAAGATTTAGACCGCAAACATATTAATCTGTTTTTATTGTCTAATTAGTTTTCATTAATTTAGGGGAATAGCGGAGGCCATTAAATCATTATTCATATTTTAAAGTCATTAATTAAACATATTATTTAACTATCAAAAGCTTGAGTTTCCTAATTTTATTATAATGCTTTATTTTACTTTTCCAATGATCCAGGCATGCAAAACACACATTTCTTAGTACTTTTGCACATTTAACTATTTAGCTCCGTAGGTGTTCCCGTCCATGTCTCTACCTCTGTTGCTAAGCTTTGTGGCCGGTGAGAAAATAATTTATGTGTGTCTCAGATAATGTTGTTTGTTTGTAATTAGCCTCGAGAATAGGCAAAAGGGCAGAGGTCATAGTATTCTTGATTTAATATCTCGCGTATGGATGGCCTCGAGGTACTTTCGCCTAGTATTCGAACTGCGTTAAACCAACATACATCATCTGACTGTCACAGTTTAAATTTTTTTTCCGCATTCTGATGCCAACAACGTGGGCCGAATTTCATTTTTTTTATTGGAAGAATAGGAATAGGGGATTTGAAGTAATAGATATATGTAAAAGTTTTCTCCGAGTTGTCGCAGTGGGACGTATGTCATTTTTTTAAAAAAATATTAGTACCCTGAGAAGTTTGTTTTAGTCTAATATAGTTATAGAAAAATATATGTATAATTTTTCCGAGTTTTGTTTCCTAACGTGAGCCAAATTTCATTTTTTTAAATTAATTAACAAGTTAAATGTGTCATAAGGTAAACATTTTTTCCCCCCGAGTTTAGTATATATGAAATGTTTTACATTTAAAAAAGTTAACACTCCGTTAGTTGTTTTTTTTTTGTGATTATAAAATAAAATATCAGAGTTATAGCAAAATTTTTTTTTCCCTAATGAGTAGTTTTGTCATGGCCAGTTCGCCATATATTTTTTTGTTGTATAAAGTATATAGCTTCGATGAGGCGGAAGTGTCAAAAAATATATACCCACCCACCCTCCCTTAAAATAGCTTTTGTACTTTATGTTACTTTAGTACTGCTTAAACATGAGAAGTTTTGAAATAATAATGTGTTTCGAAATATAACATATATACGGTAGTGTTAATATTTTAGTAAAAAGTACAAATAGGTAATAAAATGTTTTTTCCGTTTGTATAAATTTTTGTAAAGATCTAATAGATAACATTTTTTCCATTAATAGAAATTTTTTCCAAGATCAAAAAGTTTGATAAGTTCGAATTAACATGTGTCAACGTACGGTGTTTGCAAATTTTTTTTTCACTTTCTCTGCGTTTTGTTTCTTTATATGAATAATTTTAATCATGTAAATTTTTTTTTCACTCTTAAATATTTAACAGTTACATTTCCTAGCAAATAATATATAAAAATGTTTTGTTTCAATAATAGCAAACTTAATTTTCAACTTTATAAAAAGTAAATGCGTATGTTCGTTTTAATAAAGATATATATATATAAGATATATTTTTGTATAACATATATGTCAGCCACCTTTAGTTAAGATTTTTTTTTCTCAATTCGGATTATGCTATTGAATCATTTATTGAGTAACCGTTAGGTGAAGACCCCTTTAAGTAACCGTTAGGTGAAGCCCTTGTTTTTTAGTGATCGTTTTTGGTGAAGACCCTCTTAGTAACCGTTTAGGTGAAGACCTCTTACACTTTAGAGTTAGGATTGCTGAGTAGCCTGAAATAATAGGTCTACATCTGCAATCATTGTTTCCGTGTTATATTTGCGACCAGCGTTTACTAGCCTGAAATAATAGGAGTATGCGGTCTGCAATATGGCAAATCTTTCTAATAAAATCATGTACATGATAATAAAATAAATATTTATGTAGGTATATCTGTTTGTATATTTATATGTAGTCATATATATGCTTATTTAATGATGTACATATTCATATATATGGGTGTATATGGTATACACTTCGTTATAGTTCGGTAAAACCCGTTTTTATATAAATGTTTTTTTAAACAGTTTTTGATCTCAATGCGTGATTCTGTAAAATTGCTTGATAATTGTTAATCTATTTCAGGTTGTGACCAAAATGGTAGTTGGTTTCGATCCCAGGTTCATAATTCGGAGTGGCGGTTATCATGGGATTTTATTTTTATTTTTAATTTTTATTTTGTGTATTTGTTGTTTTGTTAATCGTACTTTAGGCTGTTAAATTGATTTTTTTTGTGTGTCTTGACCAAAACGGTAGCGTGGTTTCGAACCCAGGTCAGACATGTTACCTTACTGAGTTGTATACGTCTTAGAATTAATATTGTCATTTAAAATACCATTTACTTATTCATGCAGAGATTTTTTTTTAAAAGTGAAACTCAAAATAAATTTTAATTGCATTAAACTGTACAAACGTTATCAATGTGTGCTTGGATCATTATCCATTAATGTGTATATTTGATATGGCCATTGTCTTGTCGACTGGCGCCCTTATCAAATAAATTTGTCGGCGAGTGCAATCTCTCATATCGGATAACAAATAAACAAACATAGGAGGTAGATGATCAAAATAAAAATGTATGCGTAGTGAGCCAAAATAATTTTTAAACATGACTTATGTATATTTTGCTCACATATTCCTTGTGATATATTGTACCGGTCAAAATAGTATGCTCACTTAACAAGATTCAAATCCTAAGCAAAAGGACCTCGAATCCAATCATGCTCGAGATACACAGGTCTGGAGCAGTCCTGAATTCTAACCTATTTGCCTATTCTTCGAATCTCTGACTCAATGAATAACAATTCTGATGACACAGTAAAATTATTTTAAATCCGTGCCCAGAAGCAAAGCAAAGCGGTAGAGCATAAGATCAGAATGATGATGATGATCGAGGTCGGAGTAGCCCAGTTATTACATTATCATAGTTATTTATTAATGCTAAGCTCTTAGCTAAAGAAAATAATTCTAAATATTAACTAGAAACTAATAATTCAACACAAACCAGGATTAACACGAAAATATATATATTTAATGAATGCAGAAAACGCATATATATATGTTACAAAATTGTTTCACGCTTGGAGTGATTTTATACATTATGAAAACTTGGGATTTGTTTTATAAAATCCCCATTACATCAATTATTTAATAGATACCATTTTATAGAATGTGTTATAAGTTGTGCGGGGTTAATATGCCAAAATGTGGATGTACAAAATAATCTACAAGATCGGAACAGATTCGGATTACAGAAAGATACACGATAATTTAACGTTAATCATTTTGACAAATAAATATAAATTTACGGTCTCAATCATTTATTTACAATCTTGAAATCATTATATATGTTTGATAGGCATTGTTTGGACCTAGCGTCTTTTGAATAAGTATACATAAAAAACAAACAATGCGCATTATTTACGAGAATTATACAAATTGATTTACGTCTCTGGGAATCGATAAAGCTTTTTTTAAAGGAAAGCAGTTTAAATCAATGGACTAAAAGTATTCTTACGAAATGAAACATTGTTTTTAACACATCATTGCGACTTACTAAAGATTAGGCGGACGGTGATTAAATTAAAGACAAAAGTAACGGTACTAGCATACATTAAAGGAATCTGACCTTCATGGCGATTGTGGATATTTTATCATTTAAAGGAATACTTGGAAACAAACTTAAAGTGGATATATCCGCACATTTCTGGCGGAACGATATCAAAGTAGAGGCTGGGAATGAGACCCCAGATCATTATGTACGGCCATCCGCAGCACATAATCCTCTTAAACTTTATATTTTAACAGAGAGCGTTGTCTCTGGTTAAGAAGGACGGGAGCTTCATGCTTTCGATGTCCCCAATAATAAAACAATCAAGAAAATGGAAAGATAAAATATCAGAAAGAAAATGTATGCCAGCAACATTATTGGACATGAATATAAATTTTATAATATAATTTTCAAACTTGGAAATTGTCTAAACTCTTGCGCAATAATCTGTTTCCAATTCTGAGTCATTTAACTGATCATAATGAATAATAACGTTACTATTTACAATATTATTAAACTAACAACATTTATATTTAAAGAATCGATTCCCAAATACGTATTAACTGGTAGGATTTTCCCTTCAGGCACCAGCAAAAAGGAATGAATTAATTATATGAAAGTTGAAAGTTCACGATCTTTTTTTAAAATAGAAAATTAAAGCAAAATTCATCCACAGTAAAAGTTTTTAATTTACTTTAAGAATCATGAATTTAAAATTAAACCAAGTTCGCGAGCAATTGCTATTTAATATAAACAAAACTTTATTGATAAGTTTTTAAATAAAGCCCACCCTTTTCCAAGTAAAACAATTATTTTCCCCTTGACTCGCGAACTTAGCGATTTTGGCATATTAAAGAAAATAAATCATATTTATACATTAAACAAAATACATAAAATCTTAATGGAATCGCACACATTTATATATATAATTTAATTAAGCGTGAAAGGTAAGTTAAAATACATGATATTAATAAAAGATTACTGAGAGAGAGTTTAAAAGCAAAATTAGCAGAATATCATAAAGGATCTATGAATTAATTTGGCTACAAATTATAAATCACCTGTGAATGTTCGTATCAAGGCAGCTCTAAATTACATGATTTTACCGAATATATCAGCATAGCGGCAGGCAGGACGGTTGGCAATTCTATGTCATCTCATATGGCCAGTCAGATGGAAGTTTGACGGCTGGTAGACAGTCCTCCGAGAGGAAAGAGAGGTGGACGGCTCCGCTACTCACGCCCCATTTGCTGAACTTGTGTTGGCTTCTTGAAAGTAATTCTCAATTGACTAAAAACTGACAGTAAACTCCAAAGCAAAACTCAAAGTCTAAGTGAAGTCTCTTTTGTTCACTGGTTCCTTTTATAACCTTTCAATACTGCCCAGAATTCAATTTCATACCCCACCCTCATCTCTGTAATCCTTTTAAAAACAACATTTAATTAGTAAAATATTTTCAATAGATAAGGCTTGAATTACCCCTTTTAGCTGTTTTGAAAGATTTGAAACTGATAAACGATTTGTTTTTCGATTGTAATTAAGATTTATAAGTTTTAATTATAGACAACGATCTGACTAGTGATAAAGATAATTTCAATATTTCAAGCCTTCCCCATTTTTCTTTGTTGTTACATTGAATATACACAGATATAAAAATAATTACAAATATCTAAGCAAATGTATTTTTATAGCAATAAAACTATTGCTTTAGTCATAATATATATACGCATCATTCAAACTACTGTTTCATTTTTACTAAACAAAATTAATTTTACTCATCTTTAGAATGATTCGACATACAGTGTGTGAGTGAATAGCATATATTTATAGCAGGGTCTGAATTGCGGGCCCCATAGGAGGTTAGTGTAGATGGTTAAGCATGAAGCTCAATGATGATTAGACATTGACTGCTTCAATATATATATACTTGTATATTAATGTAAATGCATTTTTTAGTTGTTTCAGGTGTCAGAGAAAGCCAGGTCAAGCTATAAGTGAGTTATTTTAATTATATTAACATAGCAGTGACATTTAAATGAAATATAGAAATAAATAAAGTGAGGAGAATAGTATGTAGTATAGTTATTAAAAACAGACACGGCAGGATTTTATATTTTTTTTGTACAAACAGATACATATAGGCATAGGTTTAAGATAGGACCTCGTGAGGTAGGCAAAGTTAATTTCTGAAAACATATATATAAAACAGATAGCTGGAACTTAGAATACTGACTTAGTTTAGAAAGAACTAAAAAAAATTTTATATACAGAAGGATATAGCTCCTAGATACGTGTGATAAAATATACATATCTAGATTGTTTATAAAAAGATTAAAATACGTTTTTCAAATAAGGTGGGATTGTTATATAACAAAATAGCCAATATTAGGCAAAAATGGAGGAACAGAAGAGAGGCGAAGTTTATAGGTCAATATGTACTCATAGTGACCAAAAATACAATTTGGAAGATCTCATCAAAGAAATGAGAGACGAAAATGAAATGATGATGAACATGTTCCAAGAATTCATGAATATTATATTGCAAAGATTGGACCGTTTGGAGGCACATATGGAACTCCATCAAGAACAGAGTATTGCGACAGACGTGTCATCAGAAGATGATACTCAAAAACAAGACGACACTAATATGAAATCCTCGAGTGATTATGAAACAGGCGAAGCCACTCACCAGTCAGATTTCTCTGGACAAATGAATGAGGAGAGTAAAAAAAACAAATGATCCACAGCTGTTGAACCAAATCCAGGTGCAACAAGACAGTGAAATCTTTACTGTGACAGTAATCAAGACTATAACTCATATGGCAAAGATTAACAAAATATTTTAGAGAAGAACCGGGTGGGAACCCTAAACACCACCTAGATAGCTTGAAAATCTGTCTCCAAGTCCAGAACATGACTGAGCAAGAAAAGAAGGTAAGGGAAAAATTAAGACGTACAGCTCGGCATCGCAAAAATCCAAACCGGCAATATAAATGCAGGAAAGGAAAGCAAGCATGGCTAAGAGACCTTAGGCCAAGTAGTAAAGTGTGGAGGAAAGTTAAAAAGTTTTTCCCCAATATATAAAGGTCCATATGCGTTAAAAAAGAAGTGTGGAGAAAATGCTTTTCGGTTGAAAAATAATCTCAGCCTAAAAGAGAGTATAATATTAGAAACAGAAACTTAAAACCTTGCGTACCACCGAACCCCGGAAAACACAGACAGTAGAATATATATATACCTTGTTAGATTAGAACCAACACTGACCTGCCCCTAGTTATATGATTAAAAGAAAGAAAGAATGTTAGTCAGTAACAAATTAAATATTACAGCAAATAAAGAGTAGGCTTGAACTCACCTGGCACAAAATTTTTACCTCTGACCTGAAGCAACAGCATTTTTTTTTAACATTTTTTTTTTTTGCTCACTAACTATTGGGAAATGAAGCAATGGATCTGAAGTCCGATTCATGCTTCACAGCCTTCTATAAACTTGGTTAGTATTATAGACCTGAATTAAGTTTATAGTCCAATATCAGCAGGGTTTTGCACTAAAGCTAAAATTAATTATGCTTGTTAAATTTGTATTGCATTTAAATATTTTGTGTTAAATAAACTCCATTCTAAGATTAGATTTCTGTTAATAAAAATTACTTGTAAAATCTATTAGTCAAACATATATATACGTCAAGCGTATATATATATATGAGTTAATGCAAAATTCTGCTGAAATAAAATGCTTATATTGCTAAAAGAAATAAGAATGTATTTTTCTTTTTAAATCTTGTTCAAATATTTAGTATGATTTGATTTTGAGATAAGCCCGCCAACATTTTCTAAACGAATGTATATTTTTAATTAATTAGCCCATTCAAGGCAAATTAAAGATGGCCTTCTCTTTCTTTTTTAATTAATAAAATTCAAAGTTTAAAGAAAGAAATTTAGAGTAAAAAAGTAAAGGTTATTTTTAGAAAATGTTACCTTGAAACAAAGGAGCATGGGGGCTTATCAAGATCTAAGACCATACAAACAATGGAAGGTAGCTGACTAAGAGGGTATAAATAAAAGTGAGAACAAAAGACTTGATTATTCAAAGTTTTCTTGCTGGCATTCAAATTTTCCTTTTGAAATTTCATTCAGATTGCTCTTTGGAGAACTCTTTAAGATTTTGCTTGTGGAGATTTTATTCCAAAAAGTTAGACAACTGTCGTCTTCAAAATCATGGAAAAGTTTGAACATGCTCAAGCTAAAAGTCATATGAATTTGATGGATTCTACTATGCTTGGCTAGGCAAATAAATAGCTTTGCCTATCACTGAGGTTCCTAAATACCATCAAAATGCCATAGTATCCACTCAATAGTCATCTGAACTCTGTGCCGTGTCTGTAGGACTTTTCGTGAAACCATGCTACATATTTCCATTTTCAGTGTCAGGACAAATACCTATCGACGGTTGTATCAAGCCACGACGACGCCGAACAGGAGCAAGGAACCAGATGGTAATCATATCTCTCCTCTATTGAACTATTTACTTTCTACCCTTTTGTTCAGACCTTTCTTAATTGAATTATATTATGAATTATTTTATTTAATGATATTTGTAATGTAACCATTTTATTAGACTAGTCTTAAATATATATATGCGTGATCATCTATATATATATTTAACCCTTTTTCCTTCACTATTCTTCATTACTAACATGTATATATATATTGTAGTCCATTGTGGTTAAGTTTAAAAGTTAATTTTTTCATTTAAAATCTCTTTCCAATCTTATTTACATTTCTAAATTCCATACCAGTAAGTTTCCTTTGTTTGCCAACTTGATCTCCTCGATAACACCTCTTTTGTCCGCCACTGGCTTATTATGTATATCAGATTTAGCTATATACGTTTTAAATAATTTGTAAACTCTGTTTTAGCGCAAAGCAATAAAAAAATGTTTTGTGAAAGATTTTTATTATTGTACTTTATTGAGGAGATTCGCATTGACAATTTTAATAAAACTGGGAAGAAAAGATTTAGACCGCAAACATATTAATCTGTTTTTATTGTCTAATTAGTTTTCATTAATTTAGGGGAATAGCGGAGGCCATTAAATCATTATTCATATTTTAAAGTCATTAATTAAACATATTATTTAACTATCAAAAGCTTGAGTTTCCTAATTTTATTATAATGCTTTATTTTACTTTTCCAATGATCCAGGCATGCAAAACACACATTTCTTAGTACTTTTGCACATTTAACTATTTAGCTCTGTAGGTGTTCCCGTCCATGTCTCTACCTCTGTTGCTAAGCTTTGTGGCCGGTGAGAAAATAATTTATGTGTGTCTCAGATAATGTTGTTTGTTCGTAATTAGCCTCGAGAATAGGCAAATAGGGCAGAGATCATAGTATTCTTGATTTAATATCTCGCGTATGAATGGCCTCGAGGTACTTTCGCCTAGTATTTTAACTGGGTTAAACCAACATACATCATCTGACTGTCACAGTATGCAGTTTTTCTTTATGCGATAAAAATTATTAGATCAGAAGTCGAGCTCCAATAATGTGCTATTACTTTAAATATTATAAATTTCATGCACTCACACGTCATATTTAAAGTAACAGCGCATTATCGTAGTTCGACTTTCATCTAATAATTTCTATATTTTCAGCACTTTATAATAATACTGTAATAGATTTTATGCAATAAAGAAGTTCATAATTCACTTAAAATCAGGATTTCCCCATTTTATATACACACGTTAAATTTTACAAGATTATAATGTAAATCTGTTCAAACATTATAGATGCCTATACTATGCATGTTGTTGTTTTTGCATTTTAAATCTCATTCTATTTTTGCTTTTTAAAAAAAGAGTCTGTAATCAATTATTCATTTAGTGTCCGCAAGTTTGTTTTTAAAAGGTGAATAACAGCAGTGGACACAATTAAAGTTGACAATTAAAAATTAAAATCTGATTTTTAATTGTAATCAACATTTTAAAAATTACGTAACGTGATCTGAAATTAATATGATGTGAAACAATGAAATTTGATTTTTAAAGAATTGAAAATTAAAGACAAAAATAGCATTGGTGGTCGAGAGGTCAGCAACAGCTGCTTTACAAGCAGTTGTTCCGGGTTAGCGGGTTTGCTTCCCGGCTGATGCTATGACACATAAGAAAAAAAGACAAAAATAAGAATTTAATTTGTAATTGTTAGTTTTAATTAAATTTTGCTTAACAGTGGTGAGTAGGTGTCTTTTTATTATCGTAAGTCTAAGTTCTTATTTTTATTTTAAACTTTTAGTTTGCCCTAATGGAGAGGAAAAAACACCCAAGAAAATGAATTTCTTTGGAAACAAACATTTTAATTTTAGATTGCTTAATGAAATGGGAAAATCAACAGTAATTGGAAAACATTTTAGTTTAGGCAAATCCACTATAAGAGCAATTTAAAAAAATGAAGTTGGCACTAGTTGTATTTTCTCTTGTGACAAATCTGATATCTTACTAGTTCTCAAACGAACTTGCAATCGTCAAATAGTGATAATGATTAAAATACTGTATATGTATGAAAAAAATGTAAAATACTGTAAATTACACATAAAAATATATTGTTTTGAATAAAATTAAATACTATAGTTAATAAAAAAATAAAAAAGTTTGTCTTGTATCAATTTTTTTCAAATTTGAAATTTTTTATTAGTCATATTTTATTTCCTTTTTTTGTGAATTTTAAAATAATTTTACGTTGTTGCTTTGCTTTTATGCGATTTTTGAAAATTACAGTACCTATGCCCCATTTTTAAAGATAAGTTAAGTCTATTTTTGTGCAATTTCTTTTGTGCATGTTTTCTGAGGAACCTATCTACCACATAAAATGAGACTCAGGTGTATTTCCATCTGCATTTGTAATATGGCCCAAGGTATTTTATATTTATAGATTAACTTTTAATTTTATGAATGACAATATTTTATCTTTTTTAAAAAGTCCATTAAACATTACTAGCATTCAATCTTTAGTCCAAGTTTTTTGCTTTTTTCTGATAATTCTTGTAACATTTTCTAAAATTCTAAAAAATTATTTACAAAACCAGCAACATTATCTGCAAAATCTAGATGGTTTAAATAATCTCCATTCTTTACATTTTAGTTCACAAAATATTTCCTGTAAAAGAATTTAAAGATAGGAAATCACTCTGTCTTATGCTCTTAATGTTGGAATGTGATTAATTTCTGTTGATGATAGTTTAATAAATATTTTTTAGAATTTGACATTTTCAGATCTACATCTTGATGTTCCAAAGCTTTACTTATCACAAAAATGTTCGTAGAGCTAAATGCCTTTAATGTAATCTACAAATCAAATATAAAATGACAACTTTTAATCATTTTTTTTCTTAATATTTGTATGTGATTTATTGTGCTATAATCTTTTTTTTTTTTAAAAAAAAAAAAAAACCGTTTAGTGTCTTCTTTTGGTTGGTTTGAATTCAAAAAGTTTTTGAGACATGTAACCCACACTTAATAATTCACCCACATAATTTTTAATATTTCTCTTTTTATCACATGAATATTTACACAAAATATTATTTCTATATAAAAAATCTAAAACCAGCCATTTTATAATTTTTCGGCACTTTAGATAAATATGGAATATACCCTCTCATTTCAATAGTTTAATACACAATTTATAGTCAATTTTATTATTGTTCCTTGAAATCATCAAATCTAAATATTTAATACTATTATTATATTTTTTCTCCATAGTCCATTTAAGACCTTTTAATTTATTATATTCATAAAAAATTTTATCAGTCATTTCTGAAGAAACACATACAAAAACATCATCCACATATCTTGTATATATCTTAATATTTCCCATAAATGTAAATTTACATATAATCTTTTCTTCATAATAAGACAAAACAAAACTACATAACTGTGCCACCATTGGTAATCCCATTGGCCATCCTTTGCACATTTTATAAAATTTACCATTAAGCGATGCAACAATATTTTGTTCAATAAAATTTAAAGTCTTCATCACAAAACATATTAATTGATTATTATCAACTTTCTTATCCAGTAAAACTTGATGAATAATCTTAATTGAATCAACTCTATCAATAGATCCATACATCTCAGATACATCCAATGATACTAAAACATCACAGTCCAAATTTAAATCTTTAATTTGAAGTGAAGTTTTATACTGAATCTGTTTTTTATGATTATGATAGGAATTGTAATTTTAAATTTGATTTTGTTATAAAAAAGATTAAAATTTTAGGTCAAGAAAGAGATAATGAAAAAAGAAAAATTAAAGAGGGAGTTTTTATTAATAGCTATAAAAATACGATAATAAGTAGACAATCAGCAAATGTTATGATTAATGAATTGTGGGATATTTAAATCGACATGTGTTTCTGGTTGGTAATAGATGATTCCATTTTTGAAATTTGAGTTGAGTTGATAATGATTATGAATATTATCGAAAATATTTCTCTATGGGTTTTTATTTATATTATAAGTTGTTTACCATTATTTGGAATATATTCAAGTTTCATTACTGTATTATTAATATTAGCAGATATTTTATTTTGTTTTTACTATAACATATATGTTTATTATAAAAGTTGAATTACAGTGATTTTTGGTGCTGCATTTCATTTGCTAATTTTTCACAGTTGGGAATGTAAGATGATAATCCCAATCATAAACAATCATTAAGGTTGGCATTAATAAGTTGAGATTTGATTTTTGATTTTATAATATTCATGGTGGAAAATAAAGATTCGCACAAATATGTGAAACCAAAACAGGATTTGATCTTGAAGGCTCCTTTTTTCAAAAGATTATACTTTTTATGGTCAACTAAATTCCAAAAATTTTCATCCGTATCGTGAGAAAATCTAAAATCTCTTCTTCAATTTTTATTGCTTAATGTCTTCTTGTGCAGTGAAAAAATGTAGCCATGGGTTTGATAATGGTAAATTGCTGAAATCTACTTTCAAACTGTTCCAAAAGTTTTTTAAGATGAAGGTTAAATAATGTTAGGTCAAAATTATTTTCATCAATCTTTTTTTTTTTTCATCTTTACAAAGTGTACAAGAGAATTTTTTGACAAATTATTTATTCAAAACTGTATTTTGGCTTTCAGTACTTTTATAGAGCTAATCATTTCAGCTAAATGTTTATTTTTTCCCTGGAGATCCAGGTTTAAACTGTTCAATTTTCCACATATGTCAGTTAAAAAAACCAAGTCCAACAACCATTGTAGGTTATCTAATTGTGGAAACGTTTGATTTTTTGAAATATGGAATTTTTTTATCTCTTCCAAAAGATCAGAAAATTGGGTAAGTGCTAAAATAAGGTCATCTTGGGAAAATTCATCCTGTTCAACAAGTGCTTAAACAATCTGTGTGATAAAGAATTTTCTCAAATTTGATAATTAATTTAACAACAACATTCATAACATGTTCGAAGGATAATATTTGGGCACATAATATTCTTGATGTATGATGCAGTGATAACACATAATGTTCAGAAAGGATTCATCTTTCTTGCAATGGGCAATGAATTCATTGATGCAGCCCACCATTGCTGGTGCACCAACAGTAATTATTGCTGATAACTTGTGCAAAGGCATATTAATTTTTGTTGAGTAATTTTTAAAAATTTTATAAATATCTTCACCCCTTGTTCACTCTTGCATTGATAGTAACTTTAATAGTTCTTTTTTCACACCAAAATCACTGAATACCATTCTTATCATTACTGCCAATTGTGCTGCATCTGATATATCTGTTGATTCGTCTAATTGTAATGAAAAATATTCACATTCTTCCAAATAATTTTTCAACTGACTTTGTAAATCTGTTGAAATCGCCTGGATTCTTTTGTACTTGTATCATTTGATAATGGTAAATCTTGTATTGCTGAAATAATTTGTTGATTATTAGAAAATCCTTCAAATAATGAATTGTCTCCAACAGAAATGCTTCCTTAATTAGTTCACTTTCTAAAAATGTTTTTTTTTTTTCGTTTTGCCAACAAATGAGAAATTTTAAAGGAAGCAATAGTGGCATTTTTATTTATATGGCTGGTAAAAAATGCTTGCTGGGTGGATAATCCTGATTTTAGTTGATTAAATTTTATTTTTCTTAATTCGGATTTAGATGGATAATTAACCTCAAAAGAACTGTGATTGTTTTTATATTGATGTTTGACGTTGTTTTTTTTTTTTTCACTGACACAACACTGTTGCATATTAAGCAAATACATTTCTTCTTAGTTTCGATAACAAAGTAGTCTTCTTCCCAATCTTTGTTAAAATTATAGGTTTATTGTTTTTTACTTGGATTACTCATTTTTGGGTGAAATATTGATATAAAAAAATGGGTCGTGTACTTATGTATGTGTGTTAGAAGTCCTACTTCTTTGGTATGACTAAAAAGTTTCAGCATTAGTTTTAGCCATCTTGAAGACTAAAATAAAAACAAAATTATATATTAAAAACTTTTAAATTAAGAAACAAAAAAATTAAAAAATAATAACAAACGATCGTTCAGTAGCAGATGTACGATAATATATTAAATTTTTTAATAAATAAATCAAATAACAATAGATGAATATTAAATTAATTTAAAAAATTTTGTTGTAGACATTTTAAAAATCTTTATATGCATATTTTTAACTTTTTTTTAATAATAATAATTTAAGTTTTGTTAAAAAATATCAAACTATTGCCGGATGTCTGCTATTTTCGGAATACATAATAATCATAAAATTTATTATTATTATTAAATTAATTATTATTATTTTACTAACAACAAATAATATTTACAGAGAGTTAACCTCAAATCTTGAAACACTTATTGATGTTTATGAACAGAATTTTTCTCATTAAAGAGTAAATAAATAAGGTTATATGAACAACAATATTCACACTATAAAATATTAATCACTTCGGTCTCTTACGAGAGAACTTAGCTAAAAGTATATACAAAATAAATTGTTTAAAGGCTAACTTCATTATATTTATGTTTTTTGTGTGACAGTGTGTGCATGCATGTTAAAATTTCACTCTCATCTTTTTCCCCTAATCGTGTAAAAGAAGTATAACTTCAAAAAAACACAACACATTGATAGCATGTCATGACAACAGTACGTGTTTACAACAACAGCATGCAGTGACAACTAATGCCATACTACTAATATAACAAAAATGCCGATGGAGGCATGATTATAATAGGCAGAAAGTGTAGCAAGTTTAGCGAATTTCTCATTAGCAAACTTTTAAAAACTAATTATTTTCTTTAATTTTAACATTTAATTTTTTTTCATTATTTCAACACTTTGCCGCAGGCGCACATGCGCCTGTGAACACAAGGTTAAAACTTTGGTATCATACAATGAAATTCCTCTTAGCTTTTTAATTATGTGTATAATCAATTACTCTCTTAGGAATTTATTTCCATATAAGGTGATTAATCTCTTAGGAATTTATTTCCATATAAGGTAAGTTTTACGATCTATACAATTAATTAATATATGCATGTGTGTCTATTAAAAGCTGTTATTTTTAAACTTAGTTTAATTAAACATTTCTTTATTGATTTACTTTTGCAGCACTATAACTCACTTTCTTACATATACATTGAATATTTTGCAAATAGTACTATCTTTTTTTTTATTGCAGAAATGTTTCCTACCAATGTCAAGATGTTGTTTTACACTCTCCTATAGCTTTGTTTGCTTTTTACATTTATACTTTCTTATATTCATTATCAACTCTTTTTCACATTATTTTACAAAATTTGAGATATTTAATTGTTAATGCATCAATTGTATATATTTTCATATTTCTTCTGTTCCTCATAAATTGTCTTGTCTCAATAAAAATTTTACTGGTCTATTTCTGCATTTTTGTACTAGCTGTTTTTCTTGCAATTTTTAAAAGTGTATTATTTTTCTTTCTATTGATTTTGTTCAAATTTACATCATGTACAAAATCTGCTAATATTTAAAAATGATTTACAAATTCTAATTTAAATTTATTGGAATGTTTCTAAAGATTAGGAATATCAATGGTGAATATTGTTTTTCTTAATAATTTTTTTCTCTAGTTTTGCATTAACATGTATCTTACATCTCACTAATTGATGATCATTTCTGTGTTAAATTTATTAAGAACATTATAATCTTGAAATATATATTTCTATTAGTCAAAATATAATCTAATTCTGCTATACCTTTATTTGGATGGTTCCATGTCCATTTCCATTTAACATTTTGCTAAAAAAAAAATTTGGAATATAAAGTTTTTCTTTTTCTGTGTCCTCTCTCATTTCTATCCCCATATGTACATATAAAAATCCTCCACATATAATGAGAACTTTTTGGGTCATAAGCCTGAATTATCTGCATTTGATATCTGCTATTAAGTTAAATAACTAATCTTGCCACTCTGTCTGATACACTATCATATTATCCTTCCATGCTTTATTTATAATGAATTCTAATCTATTTATACTTCCAATATTTGTGTCTTTGTAATACATTTATATATCCATTTTTTAATCAATGTTGTCTCTTATCTTCTAACTTCACAAAGTCCAGTAATGTCTAATTTAATATTAGACTGCTCTTCTTCCAAGTCTCGCAGTCTTTCTTCATTTTAAAGTGATCTGCAGTTGTAAGTACCTAAATAATATGTCATCATCAAATGGCAGCTTGTGACTGCAATCAGAAGATTTTTAGTACCTTCAGCTGTTGCTGCCTTGGCTGCTGGTTTTACAGCCTCTTGGGAATAAGGGCTGTAATTTATTTTGTTATAATTGTAAATATTTATTTAAAAAAAAAGTTTAATCACATATACATTCATTCTGTCTTCAAGAAAACTGATTTTAATTAAGAGCTACCGGATAACTGAGAATAAAGACCATGGTGTATCTTGATTCTAAACTCAGAAATAAAAAGCCAATAAACTCACTGTGCTGGTTAATGTGTGTTGGTGAGCAGTTCACTACATTAATATACTATGTGAATAATCACATAGCAATAACGGCAATGATAAAAACTCATGGAATGTCATTAGGAGTTTGTCGGGATTGATTCCTTTAAGACCCCCAAGAGGAATTAAAGGTTTTCTATTGTGTTTAGTCTGGATTACCATTATAAACACAAAAAAGTATACATACATTTTAATAATATATTTAGCAATATATACCCTTGGTTTCTAATACATTTACAATATTTACAGAATTTAAGTAATGATGGCTATAATCTACCTGCTACTGTCTAGCAGGGTATAGCTTCTAGTTCTAATAGATTTCTCTACCCACTTTCAGTTGAACTTGACAGCCTGCCTCATGAGTAAGTGCAGTGACTTTCCAGCTGACTTAATAGCTTGCCTCGAGTTAGCTTTGGTTCTGGGAGCTTCCAGTTCTAAACATGGATTTACCTCACTGCATTAACTGTTAGCGTAAATTGATCACTACTGTTTATGTTTGCAAGACTTTATTTTGATCATATAGGGAGAATCAGGCTACTAACTATTCGGGTTTGACAGCTGTTCTCTGGAAAACACATACTGTCTTTCCAGTTTGACAGACAAACATTCAGATTCAGTGAGCATCTTTGCCTATTGGCCTATTCTTGCTATTGTCTGTGCGTTATCTTTTTATATATACATTGGTTAGCAGCCATTAATGCACAATCCAATTACAATAAGAAAGGAATCTGGACTAGTTCATTATTTGAAGGCAAAATGAGATATGTCAGTTTCCTTTCAGTTAACAATAAATTTCTTTCTTCAGTCCTGATTCATTTATCACTATATATACACATATATTATAATGGTCCATTTTATATATTTAAATTTAATTTAATTGATTCAAGCATCACCTGATTATACTTTCAGGAAATATATGGGCACATATTCTTTATTATATATTTATTTAAGATTCAGAAATATTTCTTTAATATATGATGATGATGACCATTACATTATCACTGTTTGCAATATTTAATCAAATCACATAGAACATGAGCTATTTCTGATAAAATGGACATGGAATTGATGTGAAAATCAGATAGCATAATATATAAAGAAGTTAACAAACATTATTTAAACAAATGAGTAAACAATAATTTATTTACAAAATATTGTAATTGTCACACAAAATATAATGTTCTTTTACTCTAAACATGTTTCCATTATGGAATACTTTATAAGAATTCATTAAATGCTGGAAAAACATTTTTTTTAAAATTTGATTATCTTTAGAATTATAATTTAATGGTATGATTGTGTCTCCACTATCTTTTAACTTTTAGTTCACACGAATGTTGGGAAACAAATACAAAACAATCGAAGTTATTTGTAAAATGTCTACAGTTCTTTTTTATTAATTTTAAAACATTACCAACCTGATTATATTGATCAAGCACACTTGCCATAGTGTAAATTTCTGACCATTAATACAATTGATATATTCCTATTCATGATTGAGCCTCATCACTAAAATAAATTTATTCATATTAATAGCTTCATAGCATAGTCAACACATATGTTAAATATGATATTATTATAATCAATACTTTCCTTACAACAATAATTCTACAGAGTGGTCGTTTTTGGATCTGATCTCAAATTTAATAATAACTATTTAATTATGTAAGGTTGTGCCTCATCCAACCTCTATTTACAAAACAAAACCATGAATAAATTTGCCATATAGATATAGTATATTTTTACCATTCAACTACATTTATAAATTCTAACACTCATAAAATCTAATTCATGATAATTAATAAAAGGGTTAATTTGTATACAAATGAAATCGATCGAATGTCATAATAAACCTTAAGTTTAATTTAAACCTAATAATTATACTATCACTCATTATTTCTAAAACTTAGACACTTCACATTAAATATTTTACAAGTGTTAAAATGAATATTGCATCATTGATTATTTTATCTAACTTTACGTATTTACTGACAATTTCCACATGAAAAAAAAACTTTTTTTTTGAAAGAAGATAAAATTTTAATTAATTATACATAAAATAAAAGATGAAGTGAATTTTATATTTTAGTTACTTTAAACATAGATAGAGTATTTTTAAATGCTTACCTGCAAATGCTAACCTTTTTTAAAAAAAAAAAACACTTTATACATAATAAAATGTGGTTTGTTAGAATTAATACACTCTAAGAAGTCATGAAATAAAACTTAAAATTATTAATATTAATCTTTTCATTTAAACCCAAAATGTTGATTATCTAATTAAACTTTTAAAATCTATTTCTTTTAATATTAGTATACTTCATTGTGGCATTTTTAATACATTCCTGACAACATAATTTTAGATATACATTCATTTAATCTTTGATAAAAGAAACAGTTGTAACCTAAAATTTTATATAATTTGTTAATTATTTTAATAATCTCCATACTTTCTCTTTTATTCTTCATATAAATAAAGATACAATAAAAGACAAATAACCCTCCAGATGCATTTCATCAGTTGGCCCAGGTCACTCACCAGCTCTTATATATATCTTTATTACATAAAGAGAATTTATCTATGGTGAATTGTCACATCTTTATTTACAACAGCCAAACTTACTTCACTCACAACCTCGACTTCATACATTTTTGATAAACCTAATTATGTTTATCCTTAATCATTTATTAAACTAAAGTTTTTCTCAAGCACAGACATAAACTTTAATCCAAGTTAAAGATTATTATATCTGATTTTTTACACACACACATACATGATTTTTCAACTTCCTTCTTGTATGCATATTATCTTATCTTTCTCTAAATGACCCCCAAGATGCATTTCGTGCTAAAACAGCACTCGTCAGTTGTTAGTTTCTCTTAAATTTAAACACTTTTATAACAAAACACATTATATTATTTATATTTTAAAATATAACTTTTAATAATTTATTCTAACATTTGACCATTATCTAATATTATTACTTTTAATAATTTAAGATATTTCTTTTGTTTTATATAACTTTCCTTAAAACTTATGTACTGCTATACATTGAAAACCAGCTCATTACCATACGGAAGATCATGTGGTTGACAGTGAAATGAATAATACATAATTTATTTCAATATATAAATATCATGTACATGATAATTCTGCATATCATTATTGTCAACCATTATCAGTCCACTGCAGGATGGTCTCTCCAAGTTCAATCCATCTTCTCTGATCTTTAGCTTCTCCACATCACCCCTACACACTTTCTTATTCCATCCATCCATCTCACATGTGGTCTCTTTCTGGATCTTTTACAATCTCTTGGAATCCAGTTTCAGATTTTAATTATCCATCTATTATCATCCCTTCTAGCAGTATGTACTCCACTTCAATCTTTTAATTTTTTTAATGAGGTCAGTAACACCTGTTTGTTCTCTTACCCATATATTGTGTTTTCAATCTCTTCTTGTTATTCCCAACATGCATCTTTCCATACTTTTTTGAGTAGTCTGAAGTCTCTGTACTGCTCTTCTAATAAGTGTCCAAGTCTCAGATCCATAAGTAAGAACTGGAAAAACACATTTATTAAAAACCTTCCTTTTCAAATACATAGGCATATTTCCTTTTAGTATCAAGTTATTGCTACCAAAAGCACTCCAACCAAGTTTAATTCTATGATTAATTTTATCCATTATGTTTCCATGTGTGGTAATAATCTGACCAAGATATTTATAGTTGTTAACTTTTTTAACTCATCATAATCAATCTTTATTTTCATCTTTTGAGAAAATCCATTGAACATTATTTTAGTCTTTTTAACGTTTATCTTTAGTTCTATTTTCTTACTTTCATCTGATAACTCCTGCAACATTTCCTGAAAATCTAAAGCATTATTTGAAAAAACAACATCTGAAAAATCTAAATGACTTAAATAATCTCCATTTACTTTCACTCCTTTAGCTTCCCATTTTAATCCACAAAATACTTCTTGCAGCACTACTGTAAAAGGTTTTGGACATATGGAGTCACCCTGTCTTATACCCTTCTCAATGTTGACTTTCCCAGTCTTTATGTAATCTAATTGTTGCTGTTGCATTTTTATAAATATTCTTTAAAATATGACAATATCCTGGATCTATATCTTGTTGATCCAATGCTTTAATTACTGAAGAAATGTTTATAGAATCAAATGCCTTTTCATAATCTACAAATCCAAAGCATAATGGCAACTCATATTCATTGGTCCTTTCTATAACTTTTCTCAATATTTGGATATGATCTCCTGTACTAAAACCACTTTTAAATCTGGTGTTCGCTGTAGATGAGTTGTAATTATCTTGTTAAAAATTTTGTATAAAACTGATAAAAGGCTGTTAGGTCTGTAATTTCTAATATTTTCTTTATCACCTTTTTAAAATATTAATATTAATACTGCATTCTTCCAATCATCTGGTACATCTTTATTATTTAGACATTTGGTATATAAATTTTCTAAAAAAAAAATATTTCTTCATCTGCTTTTTTTAATATATAAATTATAATTCCATCATTACCTGGAGTCTTTCCTTTCTTCATAAATGTAATTGCATGTCTCACTTCTTCATTTAAAATTCTGAGCAATTCAGAAAATAGATGTAGGAAGTACTTGTTCTTTATTACTATATAATTATTGATAGAAGTCTTCTGCCCATTTCATGATGTCATTCCTCTTTTTAGTAATAATTGCATCTCTTTTTCTTATTGCAGATATAAATTTCCTATACAAATATATTTATTGTACCGGACACTCAAGCCATTCTTGATCACAGAGAGTGCCACCAGATCACTACATATCTGGAACATGAAAAATTTATTTACTGTGATCAAAAGTGGATGAGGATGATGGTTTGCACTGACTAGATTCAGGGAGAAGCAAGAAATCTTAAATAATGTTCAGGCAATTGAGAAATAAAAGCACTAGGACAAACGTCAGCCAAATTAAGTTTAAATAATTTGAAAATTTTATTAAGAGTAATATATAAGGCTAAAACCTTAGTACATGCGCCTTGAGTGCTGACATCATGCTTAATAAGAATTAATAAGAGTAATATAAAAGTTTAAAGTATAGATTTGCACACAATAAATATGGTTCTGTCAGATGGATGCTAACAAAATTAAATATCGTCACTCTGGCAGACAGACTAATTTTCTAATAGTGAATTAGAAAAGGAGGGAATGATTTTCTTTCAGCTGACAATCCACCTGCAACTCTGGTTTCCTTATTAAAAAGTTCTAAAATGAAAAGTAAGGAAAGTTTTTTGCGTAAATCAATGAACCAGCTGGGCGAGCATCAATAGCATATTGACTAATAATATCATAATGTCCACAGAACTACTGCATGAAAAAATCACATTTAAAACCTCCACAGTTGATTACGATACAAGAACCAAAAAAAAAAAAAAAAATGAATACGATGGAGTATAAATTATAAAATGGGAGAAAACTTAAATCTCTAATTTAATGAAATAGTAAAATTAGAAAATACTCCGGCGTAAATGATTTTAAATTGATAAAAATATTAAATCTATGATTGAAGGAAAACAGACATATAATACGGGTGAATCCCCAACCAAATGATTGGCCAAAACTAAGCTGAATACAATAATTAAAGGTCTCAGTAGGAAACAGGTAAGTAATTGTAAAACTAGTTATGTCTGCCCAAGCATTTCAAGAAAGTGAAATAATTATAATTACAAGTAAATTTACAAACACAACTCCCAGTACACACTCTGACAAATAAATTTAAAGCAGAGCATAAAAGACAAAATAAATCTAGCAAGCAAAATATAAACGTTGACCTAGATTTTTATCAGTTAATTTACCAGAGAGTGTATAAGAATTGAAAATACGAAAAAATTAAATGCCTTAGCAGAGAGAAATGTTATATCACCTAGAATTTAAATGTGAATTAAGAGTATCTTCCTGCTAGCGGTTCACCCAAACTAATTACATTCATTTTAAAAGACGAATGCGTGTGGAGAATCAACAGGACAGCACAGACGAGCTTTTCTTAGTCCAGAAAAGAAACATAGGAACTAAGAATATCATAATTCTGCAAAATGCTCATGGATAAGTACATTTAAACCAGCCAAGGTTAGTCTCACACAAGAAAAGGGTAAGATTACAGACTACATAATCTGAACAATAGAAAATAAAATCTCTACCAAAAAAAAAACGAACAATATATTCGATAAACCGCCAGCCAAAAGATCAGCAGTTTGCAAAAAGTGCAAACACAGTGATTTAAGTTAATTATTGGACAATAAAGTACAGATAGGTGAGCAAATTAAAATTACGAAAAACTGCTAAAGCATTTAGCAATAGTTAGTAAAATAAAGTAAGACATATTAAGCATATACAAACATAATCTCATCAGACACTCTCCGGTAAATAAAATTGAAAGCAAACTTGGAATCTTAAAACTAAGATTCCAAGACACATTATTAATACATTGAAAAGCAAACACATATAAAAATTATGAGATTAAATGATTATTAAGACTACAGATTTAATTTTAGATTGCGCAGAGATTTAAATAAAAGAATTTACCCTGGAAAGAATAAAAAATGTATTACCTTACAGTAAAGCTAAGTTTGCATAGTTTCAAAGAGTGTGCACTTTTATTTAAGTTCATATTTTAGGTGTCTTCTCTTTATGATGGCGGCAAGTGTAGAGGCATTTCGGGGATCCGGTTTATTTTAGGATTTCAAGCATGATGGAAGAACAGCTGGAAGTTAGAGGTCCATCCTTTGGTTAAGTTAGCCAGGCATATTGGTGATTACAATACATATAGCAGTATATTTTGACATCTTGTGAAGGCAAATTTTAAAAAGAACTTAAATGTCCGAACTGCCAACAGTATTAATCTCAACAAGCTAATGTAACTGTGAATGTTGAATGAAACACTTTGACTAGCTTGTTACAGGCAAGAAGAATCTCTATTGTCCCAAATTTGTGGGTTTATTTATATTCACTCTCCATTTCCCGTGTAAACTTTTCTTGTTTTCCAATTCAACACCTTAGGGCAGGGCAAATCTCAATCTCCTGCTCAAACTAATTTAGGAATTCTAACCAGGGATTATTTTAAACAAAAATAATAACACAAAATGAAATCTCTGCTTTTAGAATTAAATTAGAAATAATTAAAATAAAAGAGACAGGAATGTAATTAATAAGTTTGCTTGTTTTTAAACAATTTGATTAAAAAAAGTAAAAAAACAAGCAGTTAAAAAAAAACTACTTTAAATCAATTTTATATAAAAAAATAAAATGATATATTTTAAACATAAACTAGTATGTGTGTTAATACACATACTCATAAACAATTTCTCTTTTTGAAATGTTATTAAATTTAATTTGGATAATCTATACTTAAGCATTTTGATCTTTCAATAGATAAGTGGAGGGGGGGGTGATTTTTAAGTAGTTAGTGAATTTAATATATTGTATTGTTTGTGTGATATGTAATTAATATTGGGAAAAATACTATTATAACTATAAAAAAAATCATTACTTAGGAATTACAAAGAAATTCAAATACTGGACATGAGAGCTGAAATTGCAATCCATAGGTCTTGAACTCCAGAGTCTGCCGCTCCACCGCTACACTAAACCATACATAATATTATTCAATGATATATAAAATAACCTTAAAATATTTTTTAAATTCTAAAAATTGATTATAGGGAATATTAATTCTTGAGTATTTTGAGTTGTGTCTGTGAAAATATAGATATCTGTGACTGTCAGTGGGTTTGTTTTAATACATCACTTATGAGAACATTATTAATATAAACAATTTAATATTGTAAAAAAAAGTGACTTTGGTATTATAAAATTTTATTGTAAAGATTATATTTTATTAGTATTGTTTATGAATTCAAAAATATGTAAAGTTCAATTTCATGGTGTGATTGTACATAAAAAATATCATTAAACATATCTAAAACTTATACAGGATTCAAATATGTTATTTTTAAGTTTAAATATTTCTAGATGTCTTCAAAAATTGTTATAATTTAGTGTTATTTTTGTTCCCATAGCAAAAAAAAATATTGTAACCATAAATAATATGCAGAATTCAAAGAAATTTATTTCTAAGATTAGATTAATTTTGTGATCTTTATAATGTAATGATCTGTATAATTCTCTACTGTAAAAGTGATTTAATAAATTTAACTCCATCATTGTAAATGATATTGACAAAAAGTAGCATATTAGCGGATGTCATTAAAAACACTCACTTGGGAATTGTGATATATCATGTATTAAACCATCTATATGTGCCTAAGTGTTTTCTGAATGGCGGGTAATATTTGCTATAATAAATATACCATGACAGTGTGCGCATAAATTTTTGATAAAATATAGAATGCATTGGCAATATTTTTAGATTATATGATATATATTTTTCATTTGGTATTAAGTTTTTGTTATATTTTTTGTGTATGCATGAAATCGTTAATGATAATTTTGATACGTTATATTCAATAAAACATTTTGCTGCAGAGATGTACATTTGTTATTATTAACTGCTTCATGACTAAAAAATTCACATAATAAATTTTTAATTCATTTCCATATTAGTATGAATGTGTCCTGTGTCTATTGGGCCAAAAAACAAGTTTTTTTATTTAACAGTAAACATTTTTTCTCAATGTAATTTTATTGGTTGCTGGAGTCACAGAATCTTTGACCTTATTTTTTAGAATTATACTCATATGTATGTAGATTTTTTGATATTTGGAATGCTGATGTCAGATTATGAGAAAGGGCTTCTAATTAGAAAAGATTGCATATTAGATGTCCCAGATAAACCAACAATATCAGGTATGTTTAAAGATAACTCACATCATTAGATATCTTTGAAGATGTAAAAATAGTAGGAAAATGTTTAGATAGTTCATTAATGTGAGTTTTTAAATTGCTAGACAGTATCTTATTTATTATTATTTTGTAATAATGTATGCTATTTTTTTAATTGCTGTATATATAAAGACATTGATTTTACTATTTATAACTTGTATTTTTCTGATCATTATTTTCACATAAAGTAATTAACAGTTAATATAAACATAGCAGTTTATTCTTGTTAAATGAAACCTTTAAAATATATTTTTTCATTTTAAATTATTATGTAAAAATTCATTTATAGATAAAAATTATATTAAATAGATGTCATGATTAATTTTAATGTTAATTGATTATTAATCTTTGTGGCATTTCATCATAATAAAATCATGTACTTAATATTGTTTAGGTGCTGAAATGACTGAGCTGGCAGAGAAGTTGAACTATGACCGTGAGGTGGTGCGCGTTTGGTTCTGCAACAAGCGCCAGGCCCTGAAGAATACCATTAAGAAGCTGAAGCAAGCACAGGAGGGCTGAGAGTAAGATCGTGACAGACCCACAACTCTCTCAGGCTACCTTGTCATTGCTTTGTATAGGTAAACTTTACTCAGGGGGAAGATGACCTGTGGCTGGACCAAAATACTCCACACGGCTGTATGTTCTGGAACAGAGGCCACACCTACTCAATCACATTTTATGCTGAGGGAATCTGTTCTTACTTTTAATTGATTTTTCCAGTAGATGACCTTCGTGAGGTGGACAGAAAAATCATCTCTGGAAGTCCTTAAGTTATTTGAATCAAGCTGAATTTTCTGCTCTTAATTTATTTATTATAATGTGATTTTGAACAAGTAAATTTCTAATATTTCAACAATCTAATTTTAATTCACATCAATTTCATCATTTAGGATCATTTATTTAATCAAGCATTTAATGATAAACATGGACTTGAATTTTAAAAAATGATAGTCCTAAATGGGTTTTTGGTTTTACTCATTAACAAAAAAATTTAAACTGAATAGCAGTGTATTTGTATATTGATGTATTGGTTTTGTTATTAGTGTTGAAATTATTATCACCAATATAAGTGAATACAACTATTCTATTGTGATTACATTACAATAAAAATCAAAGAATATGTGTATACACATATATGTATATGCATCATTAAAAGTTTAATATAATTAAAAGTGCCAGATTCCCAATATTCTTATCATTCTGTTGAACTTTATTTTTCTCCAAAGAAATATTTATTATGTTTCTAGTATTTACATATTTTGCTCATTTTATTTTTTATTACTATTATAGCCTTCATATTGTCTCTATGAGAGAAAATCTAGAGCTGATTGCAAAGGCTATTCCTACTTAGTTTTGATTTATACCAAAGCCTTTTATATTCTGTATATAAATATATATTTATATTTTTTGGCAGCAAAAAATATTTTGTTTTTCATTTTTTATGTTGTTTTTTTTTTTTGTTCTGTATGGCTTTATACATGTGTTGGTGTACTGCCAGAGTATACAACCCTTTGCTCAGTTTTCCATAATTTCTTAACAGGGAGGGGAAGTTGGGGTGGATTCTGTGATGGGGAAGATCTTCCTTTTGAATTCTCTTTCATATTTGCTTTGTATATTTTGTGATATATGTATTTTTTAGTTTTGCTCACCAGGGGGGAGGGAACTGGAGAGAAAGACATATGTTTATGTAGACTTTGATATGAGTTATATTCTATTCACAAGCAGATATATAAATATAATATAGACTATTATTTTTAAAATCTTTCTATTTTTAGTTCAGTGTTGGAAATAAATATGTTAATTTCTGTATTTTGTTGCAAGAGCATTTTTTTTAATAACGGGAAGGGAAAAATTGAAAGCAGCCATATTTGAATCGATAAATTTCAAGTTTCTTTCTTGGTATTTTTCTTATTATATACATTAAATTTGTTAATTATAATAGTATTTTTAGTACATTAAATAAAATGTTGGAGTTGTCAACTCTATAGAACACATATATAAATGTATAAATATATATATATAAGACCGCCTTATTTAAGTTGAGTGGGTCTTTAATAACTATATCAAAAAGGCACCTATCTATGATTATTTATTTTTATAAATTTATCACTTCATGCTGGTATTTCTCTCTTTTTTTAAAAATAAAAGCAAAAATGTTTTATTCTTAGCTTTGTGACAGCAAATACATGTTATTATTGTGCATTTTTTCCTCAGATGAAATAATTTTTCTGTACTATTTTTGACCAAGCTGTGAAGAGAAAAGGACTCGGCGTTTCTCAGGTTATTCTTTCATGAAAAGTCTTCTCTCTTTATGGCTTGATTTGTCTATGCAGTATCGGGTAACTCTAGATTGGGTTGTTACCAATTTTATAAAATACTATAAAAGAAAACTATTTTATTCAAAACAATTTCATAAAATTAAAAAAATAAAAAAAATAATAATTATATATATATATTTAAAAAAAAAAAAAAAGATTAATAGTTTCATACCATCTTCCTCAACCTCCCCAAACCCCAAATAATATTGAAATACCTCGAATCTGTAGCTAGAATCAGGTTTAATGAAATAGAGAGAGAAAAGATTTTAAAAGAATTTAAAATATTTGGTAGTTTTTTATTATAAAATTTTGTGGAGTCTATGTACAGCGTAATAGAATGCTAATTTTTCTTAAGCTATAAACAGACGTATTTTTTTTTTATGTAACTATTGGAATTATCTTTTCTGTAACCCCTGTGCTTCTTTCTATGATCACTCGCTTGATTATAAACAACCTGAAGATAAAAACTAATAGCATTATTGTGCTACTATTATTAAGTAGGTGTGAAAAGTTGGACTCCATCAAATTAGACTTTAATAACATATAGTTTTCACATGACACCCAAGTTTAAATTGTCTTGATTGCCATATTTGTCGTGTTGTTCGTAGTGTCCATCGCCAGAATTTTAGTACTGAGTCCATCTTATCATATCTCATCTACCAGGATCATCTAAATTATGAAATCTCATAAATTTTTATACTGATCTCATCATAAACACTTTCAAATGATGGTATCCTGGTTGCAAGATCTGAGTAAATGCTCATGACTTTAGATGAATATGCTGTATGTTAACCTAAATCTCATTATTCTCACACAAGTTCCTCATTGTAACTATACTGCCAAAGTCTAAAGAAAAATATATATGGAAGGTTTTTTTTTTTTTTTTTATTTAATATCCTAATATATATTGAATCGTAATATGCCAAGATTATTAAAAAAATCATTTTGTTTTTGACAGCCATGTTATACTATAGAAAAAGTACATGCGTTAATGTATCATAAATATTCACTATGCCAAATAATTCCACATAAGGCAGCCTTTTATTTTTATGAGCATTCTCCCTCCCCTTGTTATTATTTTTTAAAATTAAGATGGGGATATTTTTTTTTTTGTATAGGGCTGGATTCCTCAGGAAAGGATCAAGACTTTAAAGTCTTGAAGATGGCAGATATATGGTGATTGTTAAACACCATATGGTTTAATATCTTGGAATTATTATAAAATTGTACCATTTTATTATATAATTGCTGTTAACTGTACAGAAAATGGCATGAAATTCCATTTGGAATTGAATGAATTATTAAAACATGATACATTTCCTATTGGAAAACATTGATATTTTTAAATCTTAACATGTATTGCTACTTTAGTAAAGAAATTTTCTTATGAAAAATTAACTTTGATAAAATTATAATTATTTATACAATCCTAAATAGGAAAAGTTTGTTATTAAAATAACAGTTTTTATTTTCAAATAATTGTAAAAATTATTTTTCTTCAGATTAAATCATTAATATATTTTACTGTAGATAAAATGCTAAAACAGCCTTTAACAGTTGCTGTGAAGTGAAAAGCCTCTCCCATAGCCTTCCAAAAAGGATAGGAGAAGGTGAGAGTTTAAGATTTTGTTTTTCATTTTATCCTTTAGATAAGTATAGGTAGATATCCATTACAGTAGACATTTATATATTTATGCAAATATTTTTATTTGTATTTTTTTTTTTTTTTGCATTTGTTCAAGTTTTTATTGCCAAATAATTCCTAGATATTACACATTTTTTCATTGCAACAATTTTTATTGTTGATTGATTTCTTATGCTGAATGTTTGCTTGCCATCTGAAAACAGGTTTTATTTCAGTGTCTTTTTTTTTTTTTTTTTGGTCATGATGCTTCATAGTTTAATATTTTACTCGTTAAGGTCTCATATTGAGACTTATTTTTTTATTTTCAAAAAATATTTTTGAATGCTTTATAGCTAGTATTATAAAATATATATATTGTTGGTTTTATTAATATTGAAGTTTGATGTACAGTATGACTGTGTATTCATGTATATATAAACATATCTAGGTATCCAGACATATAGATGACAGAATATGATCTATTTGTTAGAATATAAATTAATTTATATATACATATAAAAATACACAAATTATACAATATATACCTCTTGATAAATATTATATACCTCACCTGTGAATACCTCATATATTTAGAAAAAATTTCATAAAACATTAGATAGTAATTTATGTTCTGTACTTTTTTTTTTATGGAGCATCATTATTTATATTGATAATTACTATTTATTTTTGTCTGCCATCTTTTCAAGCCTAATTCTTAGTTGCTATATTTTCTTATGATCATGTGATGTCTTTTTTTTTTTTGTATTGTGATTAGAATGTCAAATAATATTTTTAAAAATTTTTTTTATAAAAAGAAGTCAAATTTTCTTTGATTTTGGCTCTTGTTGTACATTTTTCTGTATTAGTATTTTGTGAAAATACTTTTATCTCTGAACCAATCATCATGTCGTTTTATTTCATCTTTATTCAAATATAATGTTTAGAATATATCTGCAGTGATGGGGCGGGGATTATATCAATAAACTGTTAGCGATCATTTTTGCATTGTTTAATTAAAGGCTGTTCCCAATTTAAGACAACTTTATTTTGTAAATGGATGTATATATAATAAATACATCATGCAAAAAAAAGGTAAAACAAAAAAGATTTTCCGTTTTAGTACTAATGCAAAGAATTGTTTTTTATTATTTAACACTACATATAAAACATTATTTATTTTTATTGAATAAAAATTTTAATTCTGAATTTTTATTTCACTAGTTAATATTTGAACTCAGGAAATGTTAGATCATTGCTTATTTACATTTAAAAGGCTAATGATAAAAATTACTATACCGGTAATATTTCTGAATTATAAGACTTCTCAGCACCTTGATGTTTTTTATTTGTTTTTGGTTTTTTGTCAATATTTATATTAATGAATCCTATTTATTGAGGAAATGAATTTATTGTATAATGATTTATTTTTAATCAAGAAATAAAAAATCTCTAAATATTTTCCAAAAATAATATAAAACTATTCATATATTAAATACACATTATGTGATCTTTTGGAAAGATTATTGATTCAATTTTTATCGTAGTAAAATAAAAAGGGTTATTACTACCTTAGCGCTCTGGATTAAAAGAATGCCATTTAATCTTTTGAAAAATCACAGAAAATAAATAAATTGCTTTGAACAATATGATTAAAAAATAAGAAAAATAATATTTTATAACATAGCTTTAATATTTTTGTTAGGATTATTAGAAAGAAATGCAAACTACCACTAATGATGATAAGATATTTCTTATTGAATGATTGCAGTATCCACCTCAGAAGATTCCACAGTCAAAAAAGCTGCTTTCCAATTCTAGAAAAATTTGGGAAATATTTTGACTATAATAAGTCAATAACTCAATGTGTCATATGTAAATTGATTATATTTATTTTATCCATTATGGATAGGACAGATATTTTGACTACTTTGTTATATGATCCAATCATGTGCCATCAATTATATAAAACAATCATTTTAATGGAGAAATTGAATTACTTGATAATTTTGCTGATGCACTACTAATTGTTGTTGAAATAAAGTCATTGAATCTACTATGAATCTAATAAAACTATCACACATAAATCATAAAATTCATTAACAAATTAAATAATCTCTTTCAAAGATATAAAATTTTGCTATTCACTGTATTCAATAGTATATTCAGAACTTATATGACAAATATATTATATTCAAGATTAAGTTGTTATTTTTAAATATACAAATTTTAAAGTATTAAATTAGTGTTCATCAAATTTATAATTAGTAAATATATACTTGAACTTTTATATACACACAAATAGATGTTTTATATAAAATCCTAAAAGTTAAACTAGAAAATAACTAAATAAATTATAAAACAATTACATTTAAAATTATTTAGCCAAGTAAAATGTTATAGTATACTGTTATTAGTTGTGTTATATTAAAAAAATCAATAGATAGATAGTTTGCTATAAAAATTTTATTGAGATGGATAATTTTACAGGATAAATATTTTAAAGTATATGTAAAATTTATTAGCATAAATTTTCTCATAAGTGGTTTTATATATTTTTCTCATTCTCATATTTCTAGCCTTTCTTTTCAAATTATCCAACATTTTTTAAGATCATCTAAAAATCCTCTTTTTTTTTTTTCATTTTTCAGTTTCATTTAAAAATTCTCTCAATAATATTCCCATTGTCTTGAATAATTTCCCACTTTATTTCTTTTGCAAGACTTATTTGCTTAATGACATATCTCACACTCATTTATTCTTTTGTTCTAAAGCCATATTCTTAAAAACTGAAAACTTGTCCCCTCCCCCATCTAGATTGTTCATATTTCTGTTTGTAAGTTGATAGTAACAATAAAATAATAACAACACTAACTGAATTTTGAATTATTCAATTTGGTGTAATTGCAGATCCTTATTTTTAGATATATGTATGTCATATTCTATGTCTGAAAGTAGGTGAATTATTAGGCAAATAGTTACTATGCCCTAGTGGTAATTCTTAACCATTAGCAATGGTATCTTTGCTACTTCTCTCCTAATGTAAATTATTCTAATATCTAAATATTCAGGGCCATGTCATTAATGAGTTCTTTTTTTGTTAATAAAATGGCTACTTTTAAAACTACTTTTGGCCATTGTTTTATGAATACCTGTTTTAGACAGATATTGGCTTTGGTTGAATATTTATAAAGTATTTGTTCAAACAATAAAGATGGAGAATTATGATGAAAAGATATGATCATTACTAATAATAATTTGTCATTTCATATGAAAATACCATCAAAAACATTCTTAAAATGATTTCTGTCATTGGAATAAAGCTATAGTAATATTCAATATACATATATATAAGATAAAATTTTAATTTCTTACGTGTCAAACTATATTTAAAATGCCTACATTCTCAAATTTTTCATATTGCATTTATTGTGATGCAAATTAGTTTTGAATAACTTTTTAGTTTTATAAAAATAATGTTCACATAATACTAGTGGCATATACTAATAATATATATGCTTGTATTAATTTTTTTATATTCAATTGTCATCTCATCATGACCAATTATGTTCTTTGATAAATTCAATCCTGAGCCCTTCATGCTTAAACTAGTAATTCACTGAGTGATATTCTTCATCATTTTTTGTTTTCTCCAAGTGTAATTTTGTACTCTTTGTATTTCAATATATACCCCTCCAAAAATTAGATATTTTTGTCTTAAAAAATAGAAAATTGAATATAACATATCAATAAAGTTTTCAAACATATAAAAGATTTAAATATAAATCAGATCCCCCCCCCCCGCACATATTATATTGAATGAACTTGTAATTGCTGATAAATTGAGACTTGTTTAAACTTGTAATTAATTTCTTTCATCTTGTAAATCATTTGCTGTCAAGGTGTCAGAGCAAGGTGTAATAAGGAATGTAGTTTAATATATGTATTTCCGATTTTGTACAATGTAATATCATTCTTTTTAAACTTTTGTGCAAATTTTCTACCATTAAAAAATCAATATTATGTTCTTCATAGGATAGATGATACCCCCAGGATTCTTGATTAAAAAGATATATTTCATGAACACAAACTGACACATACAGCAAAGAAATCTTCCCATTCATTATAAGTTGTGTGATATCAAGACTATCAAAAAAATAAAACGAATGATACATAAAAGAAAATGTACAAGAGAAATACCTTTTTGTTATATATGTAATTATAAGATTGCTTTAAAGTATAATTTAAAATAAAAATTTCACAGAGTAAAAATGCTTATCGTAAATATGGTAAGAAATATTTTGGGAAAATAGTTTTAAAAAACTTGAAAATATATCTATGAGGTTTTGTTGATATCTGTACGCATTTTGAAATTATTTAATAAATGGTAAAGGTAAAGGAATTCATTTTACATTTGCAAGAAGCTAATTTCAATAATTGAGGGCAATATACTGATATAATTAGCAATTGGATAGTTTATTGACTCAGTGATATTATTCAGTATTTATATATATGCATATCATTGCTATATAAATAAAAGATGATATTAAATATACCATTAATTTACTTATACATTTATTATGTGAAGAGAATGTGTTAATGATATATATAAATCATATCACAAAAAAGTTAATTTGACAAATTTTACTCATCTCCCTTCCCCTCTTTTACAATATCTCTAGCCTCTAAAATATTTTAGTCACTTTCTTTATGTTTACCTAATTTTTTCGATTAAAAGTTTTTTTAGTATTCCTTTTTATTTTCTATACAAATTTTCCATTTTAAAATCTTTAGTTTCTTCTTTTTTAATTATTTTTGTTTTATTTATTGTTATGTCCTAGTGACCTCATCTGAACATTTGCAATTCTTATTTAACAAATCTAAAATATAAATTTTAATCTCTATTAAAAAGTTCTTAAACTAAAACAGTTTTTAATTTTCTCATTGCAATATTTAACTAGTTCTTTAATTATTTAAATGCATATACAGCTATCTTCTTCATTGATAACTATCTTCACAACTAGTTTTCATGCATTAATTTTCATTCAAAATTTAATACTCTCCATTAGTATAGTTCCTGTTCTCACTATATACTCACTTTCATACTGAATTTTTATATTCATGCACTAATTCAGTTCTTGTTTATCAAATTTTGATTTACCCCACTCCAACTATATGCCTAAATAAAATGAGAGATCTGATTATATTTTAAATAATTTCATTTTTTTTACATTAACATTTTTTTATCTTAAAATATGATTGTCTTATATGCAAATTAATCTCATTCCAGTAATCTATACTACTTATTTTTAAGCAGTTTCTAAGAAACATATATATTTGTTTTCAAAATATTTCTAAAGTACATATTTTTGCCGGAAAGAAATTCCTCCTTAATTTTAATTTTTTTACTTCTCAGATAATTGATCTTAATATAATACATCAAATCTGTAAAAAGATAGATTGTAAATCTATTTTAACATCACTCCTTTTATCATAAATCCACAACTGAAAATATATCAATTTTGTTTTAATTTCATCAAAACATGTAATTGCCAGAAGTTTACACTCAATTATATCATTGTTAGATCACACTCCTTTTCAATCACTTTATATAATTTAGCACAGTAGAATGAGACTCAAGAGCTAAAGATTTCTGAATAACTTGCCACTAGTGCTTAAACATCATGACTTTCTGAGCGATTAAATATGTGGTTATCATTTTTATACAATTAAAGCATTTTTTTTTTTTGCCTTACCACATAAATCACATTTGTATATATCATTTTAGAAAAATATTTTCCCTTCACTAATAAGCAATTTAAGTCTTGGTCTCTCAAGTCACTAAACAGTTTTTTTTTATTGTTAATGTTTTTCTTTCGTATCTTCTTTTTTTCTATATTTCTTTTTCAATTAATAGTTTATTTTCCCTTTCTCACTTTTTTATATATTTATTTATACATGGCTTCACAGTTTTCTATTTTAACTTTTCATTTTTATTAATTATCACACTTGGTCTTCATAAAACAAATTATTTTTATATATGCTGTATATAACAACTTATTGATTTCTTTTTTAAAAAAAGTTTATTTAATGTTAAAATTATTTTAGTGAACTGATTTTCTAATTGGATGAAATTATAAATGTCTTTAATTACTATCATGATTTTAACTATTATTATTATCATAATTAGATGGCATCACATTGATTGAATCAATGACATGAAAGATATTCTATCCATAAAATTTTATAACATAATATATGGACATTGTTTATGATTGTTTTCACCCATACAGTTTAAAAAGCTGTTTAATATTGAAATAACTATAGCTTACTTTATATCATCTTGCACCAGACAGATATTAGTGATAAGGAATTTTTAAAATGTGAGACAGTAGTTATATATATGAATTGAGCTATTTCGCTTAGATAAATTCATTTCTAATAATTTTTTTTGTTTTACCTTTTTTTTTCATGGAGTCTGAGAACTTTAGCAGGAAAGTTACATTGTATCAAAAAAGTTCATCTAAAAGGTGTTGTATATTATACCATTTTAATGCTTCAGATGTTTTGTGAGCATTTATTGTGGTTTTCTATTTTTATAATAAGCTTATTTAATTTTTTATTGTAGTTTGAACCATAAATTATATACGTAAATTAACTTTAATTTATATATATATATATTATTTTAGCTTATATTTTATCATGTTATATAACAAATTTTGGGGGTTATAAACCATTTTTTACTGTGATTTTCTTTATTTTATTTTTTTTTAAATATTACTTTATTATTAACTTTGTTTTTAGTGCCATAATTTTTCCAGGGCTTCATAATGAGATTGTTGTACACACCCACAAGTTAACGCACATTTATTTTAAAATTTCAAACTGTGCAGTTTGACCCGATGAGTTTTTCATAAAAGACTATTTAAATTTATATGTATATTAAAATTTAAAAAAAGTAGAATGAAACTTGTAAAGAACTATTTTTAAGACTATTCAATAAATTGTACTTTTATTATGTATATGCGTTTATATTTATATAAATAGATGTGTACACATATACTCTACTTTTGATGGTCTTCTTGCATGAAGTGAGTGTGCCTAGCAATTTCACTATAAGCCAGCCTCATCACTCATTCTCACCAAATAGTGTTGACTTTTGTCGATCTTCAGTCTCCTAGATGTTATTTCAGAATTTTGTAACATTATCTCTGTTCTAGACTTTCTATTCAATGGTAAAATAAAACAAGGTTCTGATGAACAGTTTTTTTTGTGTGTGTTTTTATTTATTGAACTTTAAATACAAATTTTTAAAGAGCCTTTAAAAAAAGTGCTTGTTTGTATATGGAATTCTGATTATTTTAATATATAATTAACATATTATTCACTATTATTATATTAAAGAGGATATAAATATATATACAGTATATAGTTTAAATACTGCTTTTATGAAAAGATTTTAAGAAACATATTTAATTAGTTTTCTGATATATTATTATAACTCTTCAAAAAAGTAGAAGATTAATTCAATACATTTTTAGAACTATATATGTTACATATTTATTTTATATATACTGTATATAGTTATATCATTTATTCTATCATGAAAACATATAATGGAAAGTTGTTGCTTTTTACTCTCTCTCTCTCTCTATATATATATATATATTGTAACCTAATTAAAGTAACTCAACAGAAATATTATTAAAGAGAATTATAATATTTATTTTATCTCAATACATTGTATATTAAAATATCATTGGATTTGTCAAAAATCCAAATATTATTAAAATCTCAAGTATTCATTGTATCTTAATAAAGATGATCAAACGATCCACATGTATTAAATAATTAAGAAAAGATTCAAATATAAATCTTGTAACTAATAAACGAAAAGCATTGTAGCTTAAATTAAATTATGAGAAGAATACCTGAGTATTGGCTATTAAACAAAAAGGTCAGACTGAGTTATCAATCATATTAAGGGTCATTGGATTAAATGAAACATACTTCTATAATTAGATTCCTCGAGATATCACAATATCAATAATTATAAACAAATTATTAAGAACGACTACTATAACTCAGGTATATGGAAATCAAGTGAGTGAGTACACTAGTAACTCAATAAAATATCTGCTCAGGTATACAGACAGTAGATTTTATCCACTTTCATTTCTTGGTTTGATGTTAAGTGCATATCCAAACAAATACCAAGTGAATATGGTCTAGCAGGGCGCCACTAGATTATTTGAATCTAGACACAGTTATATCTAATAACCTTTCACATGTACTGGGTTTGAATCCCTTTTTGGTACTTTATTTCTAATAAACATGGAAGATTTTGCTTTTTAGAGCCATGTCGCTGTATGCACTAATATCTAAGTAAGCATAAAACATCTTTAAACTAAAGTGGAATTCATTAGACACAAATCATTTCTCAGATATTAGCATAACGAATGTGTTTCAATATTTTTTTATAAGTTTTACTAGCTCAGATTACTATTAATTTAGGATGGCAATTCACTCATCCTTGCATGAAATAGATGATGGAATGGTGGTTATAATATTACTAAGAAATCACTAAATATTATGAAATCAATATTTATTTATGGCCTTTGAACATTTAAACAGCTCCTTAATTAAAACGTGATGATGATGATAATGATAACGATAATGACAATGGTTTCAACCATAGCTTTAGGACTAAGCCTAAACATAAAATTTAAATTCAGAAATTAATAATTATTGTTAATCTTAGCATATTTAATCATATCTTAAACAACTAATATTCAACCATTGATGATGAATGATCACACTTGATAAAGACTACTCTTAATGAAATATATATGCCTCGTTTAATATTTATTACTGCATTTCTAACATATACATAAAAATTTCTATATTTACATGAAAATTTATATTAACAATAACAACAATAATCATAATCGACTGTTTTAAAATCATAACATTAAATTTTAAATTCTTCCCCCTTTCCCATAAATGTATTTCAAAAGTATATTGTAAAAATTGGGGTAACCGATTTGTTAAAATGTTCCGTCCATAAGAAAAGTATTTCATAAAACAAAATCTCCACTCATTGGCACACATACTTTATAAATCTAACATGTAAGTAGAATGACAAAATAAATGTTAGTAAAATTGGAAAGAGCAAGTTTTAGAAACAAGTTTTAATTATTTTCTCCCCCTCTTCTACCTCTGAAATGCTATACTTTAACTTGAAACAAAATAATCTAATATTTTACCACTACTTATTACTTTACATTCACTCGCAATTATACACATGTAAAAATATTATTATGTATGTGCGTGTTTTATTCCCATAAAAACCAAAATAATAATACAAAAAATTATTTTACACATTAATATTTCATAACTGTAAATTAATAAACAAATAATTTTTAATACATTCAAGATCATTTATGAAGCTCAAAGTTATTAGTAAGACATTCTTGGTTTTAATCGATCTGAATAGTCTTTAAAAGTTCTTTAAATAAAATATACCACTTTATTGCTAAAATTTTATTAAGACTCTGCTATCATAAAGAAAATATATCAAAAAAAAATTTTATACTACCAGTTCTTTGTAGCGACTTCTAATTAGACAAATTTCTCTTGTTTAATGTCTATCTTTGGCAGCAACAATTTCCGTGTTTCTTTGGAACAATCTCTTTCTTAAAGTGTATAATTATTTTATGATGATGATCCTATTGAGGTTATTTGCTTTAGTGGACAATTTGGAAATCTTTATATTAATTTTTCTTCTCTTCCTGTCAAGCATGATTCTTTTAGTGGATGAAATACAGCAGTTGTTTTCACGTTTATAAATTTCCTGGGTTTTAAACTCAGTTGCTGTAACAATTAATTGGACTTGATGATTAATATCAGTAGATTAATTCATCTTTCTGATCTTCGAATGCAGATGAATGTTTTCTTCTTTCTATTTAAAAACATCTTATTTCTCTGGTCAGTTGAAAGGTGTAGAATATTATTTTCAGACAAGACATCTTTTCTTTCCTATATAATCTGCAGCTCCACGATGGTCAGGTCTTGATGGGACACATATATAATTTTTCTACCCCGTCATTTCTTATATTTTCAACATTCAAAACTTCATAAAAAAATGATTTAAAAAAAAAATTATCTAGCAGAACTAAAAATGTTTGTCTGCTTTAGTTTCAATAATTTTTTAAAAAGTCTCTCTCACAATATATTATAATAACAATAATCTAATCTAATAGCTCAACTGATTTTCCAGACTGCTTTTATATCCGATTTTTGAGTCAACTCACCCAATTAGAGTGATAGTGTGAATTGCTATTTTTGACCAACCCAAAAAATCACACACCTGGTTTTCAAACACTTTTGTCTTAAAAAAAATAGACTTAATCCTTTTTCATGTATATCTGTAATATCTAAAATTGGAGTTTCTTTCCTTTAATCTTAAGATAAGACAATTTCAAAATTAGAGTTCCCACCCAGCTTAAGCTCCCAAAGTGACAAACAATCATTTACAAAAACAAAATTGCTACAAAAATAGATATCTGATTCAACAGATTTCCTCTCTTAACATAAAATTGTAAAAAAAAATAATTTGACAGATTTAACCCTTCCCTTTCAATATATAATAAATGTAAATTTCTGTATGTAATGTACACACATACTTTATCATTTCAAATCATACTTTATCATTTCAAATCATTCATAAACTGACATTAAATAATATAATTGCTAGCTTAGTAATTATAACCCTAACATTTAAAATTAAATCTGTAACTTTTAAATCCCAATTACAATTATAGAAAAGCAAAAATAGAAGTATAGAATAAGATATTAGAATTGATCAAGCATAGGTTAGTTTTAAAGAAAGTTAAATATCTGAAATATAAAACAATCAATAGCTTACACATACACTGCCTATACATATGCGTTATAACTTTGCTTTTTAAAGAAAAATTAAAAATTGAATAGTTTAAATGTGTGTATTACCTTTCTATCAACACACAAAGAATATTAATTGTTGACCCACTCTCTTTCTATCTAAAGCTTTTAAAACTGGATCTTGTAGGTTTTCAACTTGGATGCCTTACAGCTTCCTTTATTATATAAAAATGTGATGATGATTTTGGTTTTACATTTTCTTACATGCACATTACGATAAATTTAGCTAATGACTAAATTGTAATGGCACAATATATATATATGGATAATGGGTAAAACAGCCCTTTTTAAGTAGGCCAATACATGACAAAGTTTTTCTATCAATGTCTCCTATATGAATAGTGAAAAAGAAATACAGTACTTATCACATCTGCCAATTTTCAAATAGTGAGGATTTGAATGTTTTTCATCATTGTTTTACCCTCTAATTAAAAATAGCTAGGTGTTTATTTACTGAATAATACTGGCTATATATATGACAGTTAAAATTTTATTACTTTTAGTTATAAATATAGATCATTTAAGAGGATTCATTCATGTGTTGTTTTAGATTAACTTCAGTTAAGATATAGTAGGAAAACTACTAATTCAAAACTGGCATTGCAAATGAAAATCGTACCATATAGTACTAGTTTTTGCCTGACCACCTTTAAATCAAAAATGGAACTGCTTTTAGATTTTGTAAGGGTTGTATATTGGATATAATACTTTACATATGAGAAAATTGGAAATGTCACAACTCTCTAAATATTTTCACAAGTAAACAAACATTTTCTTTAAATAATTATATATTGAAAAAAAAAGTATTAATTGGCATTATTTCAGTTTCAGTGCTAGTTTTTGTTAGTTTGTCTGGTTATGTTATAGTTGGAATTTATTTTTAAAAAAATATGTGGAAAAATTCATTTTCTCTAACAATATTTATATTTTAATTTATAAATAAGTCATATGATATAATATAAAACATCTTTATAAAACAACAATAACATATATTAATTTTTGCCCTTTTCAGTGTCTTGGAACTATTAGCCGCTTCATTTTCCCTTTCCATTCTGCACAAGTTTTTTCCATATTTTTGTCTATCCTGCTCCATCTGATTTCCCCAACATCATCTTTGACCACTCTATGGTCTTTATATCTAAATCCCCTTTTCCAAACCCAGCATAAAAACTAAGAACCCACTTTCTGTATAATCACTTTGTTTATATTTATTCTCCCACAATGTTATCATTTGTACTCTTTCTTCTTATAAGCATTTACATTCAATTAGCAGATGCCTAATATTTTCCATGCCTTCCTTACATAATTTTCAGATTAAATCACCCATATTTTTCCAATTATATGTATATTCTCTTGTTGCTAACAATCCTGCTGCTTAAACAGTAAATGACTTTTCTTGCTATCTAAATTAACTCACACCAACATTGTTTATTTCTATATATATTTAAACTCTTTTTACTCTCCGTACTAGTTCTCCACCTCTTTGACTCCTTATTTTTTATTAATGCATCTATTCTGTTCCATTCTTTTCCACTGTAACACTCAACAATCCTCCTAGCAAAATAATCCCACCTTTGAGTAAATATATTGACATAAAGTCTTTATCCAAATGTTCTACATATCGTATTATTTTTATAATATAATATTAAATCATCCATGCACCTTATCACTGTTTCACAATGCTTTTATTACAACCCTCTTTTATAGTTTCGATTGTCCCAGCAATCTTCTTCAGAACTACGACATAGTACATTATATGTATACAATTAATATATATACACATACCCATATAATTATAATAATCAATAAAGCAAGTCATATACAGCGCGACATTCTTTATTAAAAGTTTATTTTTACAAAAATGCAATATAGAGAGTGTACCAATAGCTCAAACAAGCTCTTATTAATAAGTGCGGTAAGAGAAAATATTTAAAATCTCTATCTGGAATATTCTTATCGCCAGACTAATTGGTTTCGAGCTTATTGCTCACCTCAGTGAGGAGCTAGAACATTCAGACACTAGATTAAAAAATTTTATGTCTGAAACTTCAGAGTTTCTTCTCAATAGTCACATATTAAATAACTAATGGGTTTCCAGTTGATATTTTGGATCTAGTATCTGAATGTTGTAGCTCCTCACTGAGGTAAACCAGAAGCTGAAAACCAATTGGTCTGGGGATAAGAATATTCCAGATAGAAATTTTAAATGTTTTCTCTTACTACCCTTATTAATAAGAATTTGTTTGAGCTATTGTATTCTATATATACATCTTATAATCATCATTTATTTATTAACTTTTAAATATTATATATTTTACCCTTTTTACATTCAATATTTATCATTTAAAACCTCCTATAATCATATACTATTTTCATGTTACTCTTATTACTCTTTAAAATATTTAACTCTAATTAATATTTTTTATACTTATATTATTATTATTCATTAACAATCAATATTTATAATTTATTCATTCAATTATTTATAATTTACTTTAATCTATAATATTATTATCTTAAACATATTTTTACCTACCTTTCTTTTTACATCTTCAGAACTCAACTAAATACAAATTTTAAAAATTACAGTTATATTTTTAGTAGCTCCATCTTTAAATTTTGATGTGATGTTATGCATTATGACTTCTCCTTGTATGGAATCAAGAATCTCTCAGCAACTATGCCCAGAGAAACATATTAGCCACTTAACTTCCCTTTCCATTCCCCACCCTAAGTTTTCCCATATTCTTCTCTATCCTGCTCCATCCCATTTCCACAACATAATCTTTGTCAACTCCATGGCCTTTATATCTAAATCTCCCATATTTTTTCCCAAACCCAGCATTAAAACCAATAACCCACTTTCTGTATAATCCACTTTGTTTATATTTATTCTTCCACAGCTTCATTATTTGTACCTTTTCTGCTCTCGGGCATTTTCATTCAATTAACAGATGCCTAATATTTTCTATGCCTTCCTTACACAACTTGCAGACTAAATTACCCACATTTTTTCATTTATGTGTATATTCTTTTATTGTTAAAGATCCTGTCCAAGTCTTAAACAGTAAACTATTTTCTTTGCTATTATCATAAATTAACTCGCACCCAATATTCTATTTACTTTTAAATATATTTCAACTCTTTTTACTCTTCATACTAGTTCTCCAACTCTATTCTTTAATTATGTATCTATTCTTCTATCCCATTCCTTACTACTATAACATAATTCAACAATTCTCCAAACAATCATCCTACCTTTTGTATAAGTATACTGACATAAATTCTTTATCCAAATCTTCTGCATACCGTATACCTTTCTCACCTATCTTAATATTAGGAGCATTTAAGCGCCCTCTATTACTTTTTTTAATTAATTAAAATATAACATATATAATAGCCAAATTCTAAATTGTCAATTATAACAATATAAGGCTCACAGGACTGGTTTCAATGGAACTCTCTTTATTAGTTGTGCCAAACCACAACATTATAAACCACAAATCAGAATAGTCTTGAATCTTATTTATATTAAACAGATTTTATTCATAATATCAAAAGATGAAGCTTAAACAATTATTAAACATAATGCTCTTTATAGTTAACAAGTACATATACAATTTTTTTTTTTTTTTAATTATTTAAATTGTATTTAGCTTTTTTTTAGAGTTATAATATTTACTATATCATGAAAATAGACTGTATGCCAATGTATTTAGTTTTTCTTCTTTAATTCTTTGTCACAATTTAATAAATAAATATATTTTACATGCATACAGATATATAAATACATGCCTGACAAAAGATTAAACAATGTCCATGTAGGTACAGATATATTTTTCAGGATAATTTAATTCATGATAATGTTAAATAGAAATATCATGTTTTAAACAGAAAAATATCTACCTAATTTTGGTATTTGCAGAAATGTTATTGAACAGCAGAACATTTATAAGTTATAGATTTAATATAGAATGAATGTTATTTTTTTAAGATAGTAAAAGTGAGAGAATTATCTATTTTAATATAGTTGACAACTTAATTTGCATTCATGGAACTACTACTTTGACTTTGGTATTCTCTCTTAAATTTTTTTTTTTTACAATTGATTGTATCTTCTATCTGATTACATCATCCAATAAGATGTATGCAAAGCATTTCTATAGAACAACAGTCAAGTAAGTTCAGATCCTTCTTAAATTTCTCTAAAAAGAATGTACTATAAATTAAAAGATGAAATCAAGAATTAAGTATTGAAATATTAAAATCAATAAAGCAAATTCAATGATATTATTTTTTGATGTTGTATAAATTTCTATACAATAGAAATTGTTGATTAAATTCCTTTGCTTTCTAAATTGTTTGGTTACAAACTACAAGTATCCCAGTGAAAAGGTGACTCATGATTGGTTCTCTTTTCAAACTGCCTGCTGCATCACCTCTGAATCAATGCATGAATTATTTAGCAACACACTCCAGCTATTCCTCAAAAACTTTATGGTGCTAGCATGTCTGAATTATGACATGAAATGTGACAATGTGTTTGATACCTTAACCTATGATAAAACTGCACTGTCACTGAATTGGGTTTTAAATTGAACAAACTGCTATGAAATGTTTAAAATGATTTCAATTATGTATAGCAGTGAAGCCATGGGTTGCAAGAAAGGGTTCACATTGTTTACAAGATTTAATGATGGCAGGAAGAATGGAAGATAATCAACAAAGCTATGAAATATTCTGTCACATACTGAATCACTAGTTCAAAGCTTTTGCTGCAAATAGCTAAATTATATCACTACATAAGTCATGCATTATTTCAGATATGGCCCAGCAGATAGCTAGAAGTCATATATAGCTCGTATTGTAATTTTTTATGTACAAATTTGCTTTTTTTAAAAAAATATATACTTTACTTACATATGTATATTTCAAATGTCTACTTTATCACAATATCTTGAAACATATGTGTTGTTAACCGAGAAGCCAGCACAGCTGCCTTGCAAGCAAGCAGTTGATTGCAGACGGTTGTTGTGAGTTCGCCTCCCGGCCGATGCTATGACATGAAAAAAAAAAAAGACAGGTAAAAAATATAAATAATCCCCAAAATGCACATTTTCTGGTGAACCAGCACTCATCAGTTGATTTAAATCACAATCTCTTACACAAATCTATCATCATCTGTTCAGTATACATAAAGGTAGGAAATTACTATAGTTTAATTAACAAGATTCAAATTTTCTGCATTCACAACTTTTATACTGACCCCTTTATAGAAATATTTTAATGACTTTTACTAATTAAAACAGACAAAACTATATGTATTGCCTCTCAGTGCAACCCAGAGAAATCAATGGATGCCAGAAGGCTTGTGCATAAAATCCACCATCTAGTGCCTACTCATCCAATATCCCCAGGCTACTTTCTAGCTTGTGGCCTTCGTCAGTGAGGAGCCTTGTATTTGAGAGCACTGCACCTAGATCTTAGGATCTAATGCAACTCTCCAGCAGCCATCTTTTATCTCTGCTTAACTACAAAACTATGAGTCTTAGATTGAAAACAGTAATATTTTTAATCCAAGCTCAGTAGCTTATATAGTCATATAGGTCTGAAATCATTTCAGTACCTATACTATTTGGTGTCTGGTTTTTTAATAACCATAGCCACCTCTATCCTATTAAGCAGGATTTATATCAAAATGTATAGGTACTAAACTGAGTTCATACCTATAGCAAGCTACTGAGCTTGGATTAAAAATAGTGTTTTCAATTTAAGACTCGTAGGTTTGCAGTTAAGCAGAGATAAAAGGTGGTTGCTGGAGGGTTGCATTAGATCCTAAGATCTAGCTGCAGTGCTCTCAGATCCAAGGCATTTTGCTGATGAAAGCCACAAGCCAGAAACTAGTCTGGGGATATTGGATAAGTAGGCACTAGATGGGAATTTTATGCACAAGCCTTTTGACATCCAGTGATTACTCTGGCTTGCACTGAGTTGCAATGTATAGAGAGTTTGCCTGGTTTTGTAAGTTATGAGCAAGCATAAGAAATGGTGATCAGGTGATGTTTATTGGCTAAAAACCAATCCTGCCTAATAGGATAGTGGTGCCTGTGGTTATTAAAGAACCAGACAACAAAATGTAGATATTGAACTGAGTTCAGACCTATGACTATATAAGCTACTGAGCTTGGATTGAAAATATAGTGTTTTCAATTTAAGACTCAGTTAAGCAGAGATAAAAGGTGGCTGCTGAAGCATGGCATTAGATCCTTAGGTGCAGTGCTCTCAGATCCAAGGCTCCTCACTGATGAAGGTCACAAGACAAAAACTAGTCTGGGGATTGCACAAGTTTTCTGGCATCCATGGATTACTCTGGCTTGCACTGAGTGGCAATATGTATAGAGAGTTTTGACTTTTAATAACAGTTATGAACAAGTATAAACATGGTGATCATGTAATATTTATTGATTTTTACTAATCACACATTAAACTAGAGATTATCTCTATCCCAATTACACTAATTCTCAATTAATGTTTCTGTTTCCAGGCATTTACATTCAATTAACAGATGCCTAATATTTTCTATACCTTCCTTACACAGGCAGACTAAATCACATGTGATGTGATGTATTTGGCTTCTCCTTAAACGAAGTCAATAATGTCTCAGCAATTATGCCCAGATAAACATGTTAGCCATTTTATTCTCCATTCCCCACTCTTAAGTCTTCCCATATTCTGCCCCATCCCATTTCCACAACATAAACTTTGTCAACTCTATGGCCTTTATATGTAAACCCCCCTTATCTCTTCGCAAACCCAACATAAAAACTAATAACTCACTTTCTGTATAGTCACTTTGTTCATGTCTATCCTCCCATAACTTCATTATCTGTACCCTTTCTGCTTTCAAGAATTTACATTCAATCAACAGGTGCCTAATATTTTCTATACCTTCCTTACACAATCTGCACACTAAATTATCCATGGTTTTTCATTTACATGTATATCCTCTTGTTGCTAAAGATCCCATTTGAGCCTTAAATAAACTACTTTCCTTACTATTATCATAAATTAACTCGCATCCAATATTCCATTTACTTCTATATATTTACTCTTCTTACCCTCCATACTAGTTCTCCATCTCTCCAACTCCCTATTTTTTATTAATGCTTCTCTTTTATTCCATTCCTTACCACTATAACACTCAACAATCCTAACAATCATCCCATCTTTTATACAAGTATACTGATATACTTTATCCAAATCTTTCGCATACTGCATTACCTTTTTCACCCATCTTGTTACCTGCCCTTTACTCATAACCCAATTGAACACTATTTTTGCTATTCTTTTACTATCCATAAACTGCAACCTACCAAACATTTTCATTTTACTTTTTGCCTCTCATATAAAAACTTGACCATCCCATTTCTCCTTGAATTGCCTCCTTTGCTGTCTACATCTCTGCATCTAATGCATATCTTCCTACTTCCCTTTGTACTTTCTCTAAATAATCTAAAACCCTTTTACTAACACATAATGCATCTTTACCATATGTTAACCCTGCCACTGCAACTCTTCCATACTATTCTAGCTACATATTTATTATATGAAAATACTGTTAGTTTCTTTACCAAACCCTTTCTTTTCTTTGCTTCATTTATCAATTTTTTCTCCCATTCATCCAAGCAATTTTCCTGATTACATAAGATGATTCCCAAATACCTATATCTATCCACCACACTTAACTTTATATCCCCCAATAAAAATTCTACATCTTCTCTTTCCCCAGTATTAACCATCATTATATTTGATTTTTCTTCACTAAATTTAATCCCCATCTCTTTACCTGCCCTTGCACATGTCCTCAACATAATTTCCATATCTTCTCTTTTTTCTGCACACAAAAAGATATCTGCAAAAAAAGATCCGCTCCCTCTTCCTATTTTTTATATAACTAAATCTTTCAATTTTTTATTTTATATCAAAATTTTTCAGACCCAAATCTCAATTTAAAACTGGCTTAATATTATTAATATAAATAGCCTCTTATTTTCTTATCCCTTTTATTATCTCTAAATTGTATCATTCCTATACAATCCTTTTCAAACTCATGCCCTGTTACTAATTTATGTAAATATATTGGGGAATTTTTATTATACTTGTGTTGTAATAATCTTTTATATATTGAATTTTTTGTTTTTCCTACATAATTAACTTTTACATTATTAATTTGACAATCTCATATCCATGTATTTCATTATCTGAATTTTAATACTAATATACTTATTTTCTAAAATACTAATCATATTTTTTTTCTTTTTGTTAACTACTTTAACATTTCATACATTACCAAATTTTTTATTAATTTTACCTATAACTTTATTTAAATTTTTAACTACATAATTATTTCCTGTCTTTATATTGATATAATTAACTTTATTACTACTTCTTTATTATTATTTATACTATCATATTTTTTATTAATCTAATATTATCATTTATAAATTAATTTGGATAATTATTATTTATAAATTCTTTAATTAAATCTGTTTGTTTAACATATTTGAACAATAATTTGCTGCTCTATGAATTCTAGAATGTATTGTATTTCCTTTATACTTATATTTGAATCCCAATTAGTTGTATTATTATCTATATGTCTTATGAATTGATGTTTCAATCTTTCATTTCCCTTCTTCATATGACTTCATCAATGTTATATCTAAATATGTCAGTAAATTATTCTCTTCTCTTTCTACAATAAACTTAATATTCTTATCCATCTTATTAATGTCCTCTATAAATAAATCTGTCTGTCTTTGTATTACCTTTCACAACTGATTTATTGGCTGTCCTTTACTTGTAACCCAATTAAATACTATTTTGTCTATTCTCTTACTAACCATAAATTGCAATCTACAGAACATTTTCATTTTGCTTTTTGCATCTCATATAAAAATTTGACCAATTTCTTCTTTAATTACTTCTTTTGCCATCCACACATCAGCATCTAATTCATGTTTTCCTAATTCTCTTTGTACTTTTTCTAACACCCCTTTACTAACACATAATGCATCATTACCATAAGTTACCTTTGCTATTGCCATTCCCTTTTATACAATTCCAGCTACATCATATTTATTATATGAAAACACTGTTAATTTTTTCAGTTCTTTTCCTTGTTTCATTTATCATTTTTTTCTCCCATATTCCCAATAAAAATTATTTCTCTTCTCTTGCCCTAGTATTTATCATCATTACTTTTGATTTTTTTTCACCGAATTTAATCTTCATCTCTTTACCCACCGTTGTGTATTTGTTCAGCATAACTTCCATATCTTCCCTACTTTCTGTACACAAGAAGAATCTACATTACATACATAGCGACATCTATTTCTCTTGTATAAAATTGACTATAACCTATTATAACAGTAATACAATATGTGCAAGGCAGAAAAAAAAACCTGTATAAATGTATACTACATAATTTTCAATTTATTTATTATTAGCCAATTATTAGTTAAATTAATTAGTATTTTATAATTATTCATACAATTATTTTCGTTTTAAAGTTTGTAAAAAAAATTTAATAACTACTTATTTATTCAATTATTACTATTTTTTTTTCTTTTTTGATCTAATGTAATATCTGGTAAAATGAACATATAGAAAAGATAAGTTCATTTTTTTTATTACATTTAAAATTAATTTGCCTTGCAATTTTGATTGATCACTAATCTTTTTCAGATAAATTTTCTGGTCAATCAAAACTGTAAAATTTATTAATTTTAATAAAATAAGTAGATTTGTTTATTTTTTGTATAATTTTATCAATATAGAATGATATAAGTTGATATAATTACTTATGAGAAGAGTTTACTTATTTGTGAAAATATTTAGGAAGTTGTGATATTCACAATTTTCTTCTATATAAAGTATTAACATCTAAACTACAATCTTTCTAAACTAATAAACTAAAAATGATTCAACTTTTGCTTTTAAAGTGGATTAGGTAAATACTATTACTAGATGGTGTGATTTCAGATTACATGTGACAGTTTTTAATTAATAGTTTATCTCTTTATATTATATCTGAAATTTGTCTAAAAAAATAGAAAAAATCCTGTTAAAACATCTATATTTATAGTAATAGTCATCCTATAATGTGATGGTCGTTAATTATGAACTTTACCTAAGATTTTCTAATCTTGATCCATCAAAGCACTTTTCCATTACTTTTACTATATTTCTTTCAATATTGACTAAATGAGGATGGAAAAATGCTCCTACATATAATTATTCTCAATCTTTCCTAATGTAAGTAATATCAAAATTAATAAAAAAACTGACAAAGGAATGAAATTTATTATAAGTGAATCAGATAAAACAAATAATATATTTATTAATACAAATCAAATAATATATTTAAATAACCCCACAACTGAAAGAGCAGTTTGATTATGCATACTAGTAGCACACTTGTAATACACTTTAATAAACTGCAAAACTAAATTTCTATTTGATTATAAAATTTTATCACATGCCATTTTTTACTATTTTCTTATGATGATTTACACCTAGCATTTGGATACTTAATAAGACTACTCCAGGGGTCCCCAACCCTATGCCCGCGGGTACCATGGTGCCCGCAGACCATTTTATGTGTGCCCGCCGCTATCTGATCACGATAAAAAATTATTTATCTGATACAAATAAATTTAATTTTTAAAATTTCTTATAAATTATTGTATTAAATTGTAATCAAATTGTAAGACATACGATACTTTTACAGCGTAAAAATATAAATGTTAATTATATGTTAAAATTTTATTTTTGAAATAAATATTTTTTTGTACATTATGTGTATTATTAATAATATCCAACTATAAATTTACATTGAAAAAATAAATGGTGCCGCCACCTGGCCGGTATTATAGAATGTGCTCTTAAGTGCAAAAAGGTTGGGGACCCCTGGACTACTCTATATCCTGATGGTATTGTTTATTAACTCATTAATCTTTTTAATACTACTATTATAGTGTAACACATGGACATGAATGCACATGATATCTAATTCATTAATAATTTCATATATATTAAATAAGAGTAAGATCCTTAGTCAAAGATTTAAAATCAATGACCTAGTAAGCTTTAAGTTATGAACTATCTATACTGAGTATTTTATAATATTATATGTGTTATAGGCAACAATATTAATTTTTCCATCAATAATAATATTATAACTCATTATAGTGCTATATTTTGCAATAAAAATATATAGGCTTTAGTAACTCGATAGTTATAAAGCTAAGTTTACTCCAGAGAAAAATAGTAGTGAAATGTAATTACATATCTAAAGTTTTAAAAGCAATAAAAAGATCGCTAATAATTAAAGGAAGCAAAATGTAAATAGATATGTAAGTTTAAAAAGTAATGAAAAATAGATTCTGTAAAAATAAGAAACTGTTGTAAATAATTTTAGTTTAAGTTTAATAGCAATGAAGAAAAATGGATGGTAGTTAAAATAAACTTAAACAAACAAAGATTATAAGGGTGCACCGATTATAAGTTTAAAAGCATTCTACAAAGATTGCAGAAAGATAAACCAAATGGTTAATTACAAGGCCGGATTTAATTAAAGAGTTTAAGATACAGAGAAACTATGTATTGTTTTAAATCAAACACTAAGCTAATTTTAGAAGCAAACAAATGGATAAAATGTTTGAAGCTAATTAATAAAGAATGTAAATGAACGTAATTAAAAGCTGGATCCTAATCATCATTGCAAATATGCATTAGCCAAATGGATTTACAGTTACATTGGATTGTTAGGAATTTTATTAATGATATCAAACAAGGGGGGCGGAGTATAAATAGTGTGCACTCAAAAAAGGCAAAGTCATCAGCTTTTCTCTGTTAGCTGTTGTTTGTTGCTGTATTGTGGATGGCCTAAAGACCTTGAGAAAAGCTGAGGGAAAAGTGCCCTGACTTCTGCAATGATGGAGGTGACCCGGAGCCCTTGCCTCTGAAGTTTAAAAATAGCCAGCTAGGAAAAATGTAATAGACCACATCGGTCTTTCATTATTTACATATGCCTGAGAAGGCCCAAATAGGATTGTGTTTTTGTAAAATAACCATCAGTATAAACTTTAGTATTCACTTAATGCTACTACTAGTATAGTAGAAGGCTTAGTTACTCAGTGGCGACATGGGCAGTGAAGGTAGAACATTGAATCAAGGACTACTTTGTTATTTCAGTAAATAAAGTAAAATATGATCACTACTAAATTAAATCTTTATTTATGTGTATGCATAATATGTAAATAAATATATTTAATCGTTATTAATCATGTTTTGGTAATATATAATTTTGTGGTAATTGTTGATAATCAGCTTTATAGCCGAATACACAACAATCCTATATCACCCAGTTAGTTTTCTGTAAAGAGATAAACATGATACCTGCTTGAGAAAACACATATAAATCATAACATCTAAATTATGATTAGACAGATGTGGCTTGGTTTCTTATTATCCTCAGTAGATCATGACAATATGCATCTTTTAATAAATCTGTTGGCAGTTCTAGTGCATGCATAAATAATTATACTTATTGCATACCAATATCAATACACAATATAATAATTAGCAAACAAATCATAATATGCCAGATTTCTTCAGTAACGTGGAATTTGTTAGTGATATAAATAATATGCATGTATATATTTAACGTAAGAGCAGTAATATTACTTTTACAGGTATATACTCGGAACAATATAAAACATGATTATCAACAGAATACTTATTTTAAACTTTAAATACCTTAAGATAGTTTCACCTGTCATTAATATTGACTATATGAAAATAATATTAAATACACAAACATCTCTAACTCCTCATCTATAAATAACAACAGATAAATCCATTTATCTGGTTTAATTAAATAGCATTATTATGTTATAACAAAATTCCAGAAAGTTATAGTATTTAATATGTATAAGAATAAATGTCAAAAAATTATCTAACTTCATATCATTTGCACTATTTAATGATCTTAATTGTTCATATACTGCTGTCATTCATCCATTGGTCAAGTCATGAATTTATGAAAGTTATTAAGACAGAATTGTTTATACTTTCTAACTCGAATTCAGATAAATTTTTAATAATAAATAGTTCATTCTTTTAATAACATTAGCTATAAATAAATAAAGATTTCATTGTCTAAAAACAAAAATAAATGTCTAAAAACAAAATGAAAATATTATTTAAAGCTTTAAATATTTAAAAATATCAATTATTCATTTATTGCTACAAAATATACACAACTTATAAAACATTAATTAACTTGTTATCCGTGTTGGATCTCGCCATTTAAGTCCATTTTTCTACTTATAAATCGACTAATGTATTTAAACTGATTTATATTCTCAGTGTTAACTATCCATGCTAAAAGTTGATATGCACTTTTCTTCCATCACTGGCTGAATAAAGAACTTCACTTTTTTGAATATTAATAAACCAAGATCTTATACGTTACATTCAAAGTATTCTGTAAATCATTTTTGTAAATTCGGGATTCAAAAAAGATGAAGTTTTTGTTTTTAATTGATTCAAATTAAAAATTCCACCAAGGAACAAATGTTTTACACTCATTTTCATTTCAAACACATCTGACTTTCTACATAATAGCACTTCCTCTCATTCCATCATGTAAAAGTTGTTTAATATGATTAAATTTTCATGGTCAACCAACTAATTTCAAATGATGTCATAGACCTGGCCTACTAACTGAATCAAATGCCTTTATCAAATCAATAAAAAAATATATAAATCACTCCTTTGTCCCTGACACATTTCTTGCATTTTTATGAACTAAAATATTTCTAGTGTTACTTGCTTCCTAAAATCACATTGAGTCTCTGGTAACCATCTATAATTGTACTGCAACATATTCAACAAAATTACAGAAAATAATATTTCTATGATAATTGGTACCATCTTGTCTATTCCCTTTGTTTTTAAAATAATAAATCATCTTAAGATCAGGTGGCACAACATAAGTTCACAAATTCTTAAAAAATTCCAATATTTTTGAAGCTAACATATTACCATTTTATTTTAAAACTTCTCCAGATATTTAATCAGGAAGCCTTTCTATTTTTAAGATTACAAAGAGCTGTTTTATTTCATTAAGTTGGATATCTGTATCCAAATTTAAATGAATATATAAAATTGATATCAGATGTCATCATCTCAATTTTTATATCATTATTCAAAAGATGATCAAAATATTCTTTCTACCTGTTCAAAGTATCTTTATCATATAAGAGATTGACGTTATTGTATACCATTTCTCAGGTCCTTATGTTGTTTTTAATACATAGAAACAGGATCTTCAATGATCATAATCAGTAAATGTGTATATTTTAATTCACCAACAGTTTTAAGCCTTTTTGTTAGTTGATGAAATTCTGTTCAGATCTTTATATTTATTATAAAGGGCCACATTTAATCTATTATTTTATCAAGCAAAAAATGGCTCATTTTCTTTTAACTAAATCATTAATAATAATAATATCATTGTTAGAAAAACCATTACAATTTTTTTTTAGTGAACCCAAGAGTAAAATTTCTTGTATCCACAACACACTCCTTAGGAGTATATCATTGCTTCAGTAATATGACAGTCCTGAAAATCTAAATGCTGTTAAAATTAAAAAAAGGCATATAGCTCTATTACTTGGGAATTCATAAGAAGTTTGAATGCCAGAATCAATCCTGGGGACCTCCCAATCCCAATATATATATATAAAACTACTGTTTTAATCTTATAAATAATATTATATTTCAACCAGAGGACTGGTTTTCATCAGAAAGAAGAAAAAAAAAATACACAGTAAAATGGCGATATATATATATATAAAACTACTGTTTTAATCTTATAGGATACTAATCTATGCCCTGTCCTCTTCTAAGTGCTCATATTATGTGAGCTTCTGTATACTGACTCCTGACTATGTTCTTTTACAGAAATTTTTCTACCTAAATCATTTGAATTATAGCCCTATTATTATTTTCCAATAACTTTTGGGCAAAGCCTATATGCATTAAAGTCTCCAAGACTGCTATTCAACAAGAAATAAAAGGTTTTTTCCTCTGAATTTAAGGTTGAGCTTAATAAAGTGAGCACTAATATCGTTATTCTAGATTGAGTTTTAAAATCTTTATGATACAATGAGGAATTTTAACAATAGAAAATACTAAATTAAATTTTGTAGCAAATCTAACACTATATATTCTTTCATGAACTGATCTGCCTTTCCAGAAAAAACTTGTATCCATCCATCTGTTCTAATAAACTTCCTTCATCTGGGAATCTAGTTTCATTAAGAGTGTCTATATATATCTTAAATCTTGAAAGTTCCTTAGATGCAAATACAGTCCTCCAATCTTAATGAATTTGTATCAAATAAAGTTTGCACATTTTGTGTATCTATATTTAGAAAAAAATAGATTTATAATATCACTTTCTTTTGACTATTATTAGAGAATGAAAAATATAAGTGTATACGGGAATGGTTCATTAATGTAAAAAGGGTAGGCAACTTTAAACCAAGCACACTACAGGAATCTATACAATACTTCTCTAAACATGATTCACATTTCTCATACCATTGTTTCTTACTGGGATGAAACAAGCAAAACAATTTAATGAATGAATATTGTAACTACTAACATAGAAAGGTTAAACATATATGTAGGAAAGCACCAGTTCGTCAAAAAATAGTTTTGTCGTTGAACATATTTTTATGAAGAAGACATACGTTCGCATGTATGGTGAAACGGTATGAAGATTGACATAGGTTTGGTGATATGAGAGCAGGAGTATGGTATCTTCCATAGAGCATCCAAAACCTTAGCCTCGCGTTCCACAAGGAGTATTATCCCTGATTATGAATGATTTCAAAAGGGAGGGAAAATTTCGGATTCTTGAAGGTTCCCGAATGACCAAGCATTTGAATTACTGAAGAATGTGAAGCTATGCCAGCAGTACAATATATATATGAGAATAAAAATAATGTTTAATATAATAATTTAACAGTTTAATTCTCCTGCATAATGGTTTGTATAATAGTGAATCAGGTTATGAATATCAAATGAGACATTTAATTAATTATTTATTTAATTAGTTATACTTTCCCATATATGCTTCAAACAAAATTAAAACTTCCAATTGTTTGGCCCATTTGGCAATGACAGTAATTAACACTTCATTATTTATTGTGATCTTTCATGAACAAAAATAAAAAAATTTAAAAAGAGAGTTTTAGAATGATCAATCCCGCGAGTCTATTGTAACATAATATATATTCAATCTTACAGGGAGTGAATGATAAATAAATTCTTATCATTACAATTTACTTTACTTTTGTTTCTTTCTTTTTTTTAAAAAAAAAAAAAACAAACAATTATATATCAAACTTACGAGGTTGAGCTGAACTGGCATATTACTAAAGAAAACTTTGAATATATATTATTAAACAGAATGCACTGACTTATAAAGCTAGAATAAAGTGAAATCGGAGTTAGTATTATAAAAAAATATATTACATATATAGAGAGGTCTTACAAGTAAAGATTAAATATAAAAAAAAAATTAGTATTTAGAGATAAGTACCGACAACTTTACATAGCTATTGGACTGTTACCTCGGCATACTTGGGATGAATGGTTAAATTGTTCATTCTCTGAACTTCAGTTGCAGGAATCAGCTTTGTGGTCAGCAATCTCAGTCACTACTGCTTCTTCATCGGTGGCAGCCTTCTTCCATGACAAGAGTTTTGTGGCATAATACTAGAGGCAGCCCCGAGAGGCACAGGGAAAGATGATTCGATTACCTACTCAGTAGACATTCTAAAAGCCAAGAGCAAAAAGAAAATAAAAGCAAATACTGTAAGAGTGTCAGATTGTAAGACTACTTTATCTCCAATCTATTCTATTTATACACCCAAGCTATTACAGGAATGCTTTAGCTCATTTGCCCAGAGGCAGATCATACAATTAATAAATTCCTGAGCACATTACAGTCCATTTTAATTAAAAGTAAGATATAAGAAGATAAGATTCAAATCACTTTCATTAACAAAACTTTTAATTAAAGTCTTTAAATTATGAACATAAAAACTATGATAAGACAATATTTTGATTAATGAAAATCAAGCTTTTAAATTAATGAAGAAAACTACACAATGGGTTGATTTGAACGTGCCATCTTGGTTATAACTTCTTTCTTTTAAATTTTTACAAAATTAAAAGCAATAAATTCTTACAAATGACAAACTTTATGTGATATAAAAAAAAGTTCACTTTTGAATAAAATAAAAAACACAAGTTTAAGATATTCAAAAGTATCAAAATTATAAAATATTTATTATAGATTAAAGTTTTAGCATGTTTTAAATATATATATATTGCCATGTAGTAGGTAATGGCAAGGTTAGTACATTAAATATAATTGTTGGGTTTGAACCCTTGTAAATTGTTAGTTTTTAGGAAGGAAAGTATGAAACTCACTCTGACTACAGAGTGATTGCTTCAGTATTTGCTAAAGTAATGTATTGTAATTCTCATAGCTGAGTTTACAGACATGACTTTTATATGCATTTTTTCTTTATTATACTAAAATATATTAAAAATCATGTGCATAAAATAAATTTTAAAGTGTTTTGAAAATAATAATTGTAAAAAGTAAAATGTGTTAAAATTTTTATTTTAAAATAAATTATTTTTAAAAAAAGAATATTGCATTGGGAAACAATTAAAGCTTCTTCAAACATTTGCTTTACATAAAAGGGGGGAATTATTTTTACTTCTTCATAGTGTCACTTAATGGATAGAAGTCAATAAAAATTGTAAGTAAATATGCAATCTCTGGGGTAAAACTTCAGAATGCCTTTCTTAACCTTTCCAATGATGTAGCTGACTATGGAGCTATGAACAAAGAAATACCTTAAAATGAACTTTGATCATGCCAATCTATTAATTACTGTCTAAAATTGACTTTAAAAAAATATGTGACACTTCCAATGTAAGAAAACTTGTCTTTAATGAACTATAAAGGGGAAATCTTCTTTTATGCATCAAGTTGTAAATCTTTATTTTGATGCTCTAAATATTTGGAAAAACCTAGTAGGAAAACTACTATGGAAATAAAATCAATACTCTTAGTAACAGGAAAAGTTACATGAGATTAATTTACTACTGAAACAAACTATGAGGAGTTAAAATGTCAATATTTTTAGCAGACATTTAAAATTAATGATTTTAATGGCTATACATCTACATTCATAGAGACAGAAACATATATGTATATTCACAGAATATATGTCTACATTCATAGAGATATAATTTTTTATATGGAACTTTATACCATCCCTTTTTGAATACCATTTATACTTTCAAGCCATACTCTTTCTGTTAACATCCCAGCACTACTCCAGTTTAGAGCTGATTCCTCAGCATTCAGAGTTGATTGTTCAGATTTGTATTTAGAATGAGCAGAGCTGCTATGTGCAGTTGTGTGGGGTACAAAGACACTTCATTATGGGACACCAAGATGCCAAGATAATTAATAAAATGTATATGTAAATAAAAATGTTTATATTTTCAAATCACTTCATTGTTAGAAATACATTCAGAGTGTAAATATTTTTTATTTAAATATGAGAGAAATACTTCCTTACTTAAACTTATTGTGACAATTGCCCGAGCCTTGAATTTCAAGATGTGAAGTCTAAATGTACTCTGATCATTATGATAAACTGAACAGGCTGACATCATTTGGTCACAATAATTAATAAAACTCATATGTAAATGTTTAGATTTCCAAAACACTTTATTGTTAGAAACATATTCTGGCAGTAAATATATTTTATTTAAATATAAGAGGAATAATTCTTTATTTAAACTTTTGTGACAATTGCTTGAGCCTCAAAATGTATTTCATGTTCACCATCACACAAAATCCATCAGGCCAGTGATCTTTTGTCCTATAATTAATAAAATGTAAATATTTAGATTTTGCAATCACTTTTATTTACATACCCTAATTTATATAAAAAGTAATATATTAATTTATTAAAAAATAAAACTTATTTTTAAAATGTTGCCCCATAATTACAGTAATTCTGCATGTGATAAAATCATTTTTATCAATGATATTTTACAGATGTTAAATGTATTATTCAGTTTAAAGTGCTGGTAGAGGGCTAACTCTGAAATATCAAGTCTTAGAATCGATTCCAATGCTGTCTTGTGCAAAGCCTATTTAATAATATTATCTTTCTCTTTTTATATTATACTGTATTATCTTTTTATATGTTTAATATATAGCTTTTCTTATATTTAATAATGATATTATTTTTTATATGCCATATTATCTTTTTACATGTTTAATAAATTTTTTCTTGGATGTGGACTTAGGTTTGTTCTCTAGCTATTAATTTGTAATTGATCTATAATTTATACTATGGTGCAAAATTAAGGAAAACAGCATTAGTAAAAAATATAATTTTTAAAAGGTTATTATTGCATGCCTAAATCTTTAATTCCTAACACATTTCATGATAACAATATTATTTATGCAAACTCCTACATGATTGCACTATTGACAAAATCTAAAAAATGTACCTACTGGAACAAACCAAGTGTTTCATTTTTTTTATAGTTATCCAATGTAACCTATGAATAAACAAAATAAAGTGCAAGTCATTTTAATTGTTTCTAAAAATGTATTAAATAAACAATCTAAATATGAAAATTTGAAATTTCTTTCCTTAAATAAATCCTGGCAAAAATCTCTAATTGTCAAACTATATAATAAAGTATAATATATATAATAGAACTTTGTTAATAATAAGCATTAAAAAGAAAAATAACATTGTGATGTAAATATTTTATTATTGAATAAAAATAAGCGAAACTCTTTTTGTTAATAGAAAATGTAAACAAGTTATGTATGTGGGAGAATCTGAATTAAAAGTAATTAATGGATTTTTTAACAAAGAATTTTTTAACAAGAAGGTGCTAATGGAATGTAGGAGTTATATCAGCCATATTATTTAAAACTGATCTAGTTGGGCAGTCCTAATGAAATATAAAAGATATGAATAAACAATATAAGAATAAAAATTTAAAATATTGAATTATATATATAATAAATTATCATTATTAATAGTGGAATAATACCACATAAATTAAATAATAGTGTATATATTTTATTATGGAAGGAATATAACTTTATTAATAGAAAACATGGATAAGTTTATACATGAAAAATTTTGAATGAGTTTTAAAACAAACAAGATCTATGTTTAATGAATTATTGACCTGCCAGTTAAAGTTGATCGAAATATTAGTTCAGAAAAAATAATGGAGACAAGCTGGACTCTTTTCTCCTAACTATGTGATTACAGGATGGAGCTCAGAAGCGAAGCAATCTAAAGAGTCATACTCTGGCTGTAGATAATATTTTTAATAATCAGGTAAGTAAATTAGAATTACTTATATAATATCAAAACTGACCAAAAAAGGAGAGAGGAGCAATGTTTTTGAGGGTGTGGGTAGTGGTGGTAGTTCTTTTAAATATAATAAGAACAGATATTGAAAATTTTTTTCTTTATTTGCAGATATTTTCTACTTTTACTAGCAATTTCCCACCAGGCTTGTCAAAAAAATAATATGAAAACTTTTGAAAGAAAAAAATTATAATTTACTAAATAAATATTTTGGTTTTAAAGTATTATTTAATTATTGTCTCAAAATTATTTTTTTAAACATTAATTTATTTTATTTTAGCATATGTTTTATTTTTCAGATTTATTTTATAGAAATAAATGAATAAAACACATAAGGTATTTACTGAACACATTAAATGACTAAAGCCATATTCCAAGTTTTTCTTGCAAAAGCACTGGGAAAAAATGTCTTTTGATTTATAAGTGTTATTTTATAGAATGGGGAGGGGGGGGCTAAAATTTTTCTTGCATAAGGTGCTTCTTACATGTGCCATAATGCTGAGATGAGACTTGTTATGTAAGAATGTCATGGCATGGACAATTAAATATATTTATATAACAAAAACAATTTATTTAAGGATCTTTATTGATATTTACAATATTAATTTTTCATGCAAATATTACAATTTTTGGGCAATAATTTTAAAATTAAAGTGGATTAAGATAATGTTAACCTCCTGCATTTTTAAATTCATTAACAGGTTTTTCATTTCTAACATTCATACCTCTTTCATACAATAATCTCATAAATATAACGAATTATAATAAAAATAATAATAATTAAAATGCAATAAAAATAAAATATTTATCAAAATTAAAATTGACTTGTTACTTTTAACTTCTGTCTTCTTAATGTTGATAGTTTTCTAAGTCATAGAGTTGATAAATTGCAGCACCAGAGAAAACTTTTATTATGCTCAAGCAAAATGTACTTGAAATCAGTGTTTTTCAACCATAGTAATAGGTGTGCCATGAAAAATTTTAAAGGTCATTAATTAAATAATTTTGAAAGAAGTCCAAAACACAATAAGTGTACATATCGAAATTAAAATACATTTAAAGTGATAACACAAGTATATCATTATTATAATAAATAATCATATATATAATTTCTACCACTAGAGAATTTATGAAGAAAAGAAAGAATATGAAAATATACAAAAATGATGCATTAAAAAAGATTGAATACCTTGAGTTTTGTAAAATGGTGTAGAAAATAGTTGAAAATGATATAAGACAATATAACTGTGAACTAGAAGGAAACCAGTAGAAGAGAATAAAAGTCTCAAGAGTGTAGAAAACATTTTGGTATTGGCAGGAAATTTATATCTGCAATAAGAAAAAAGATGGAATTATTACTAAAAAGAGAGATGACATCATGATATGGATAGAACAAGTACCTCATATCTATTATATCTTCCGAATTGCCCAGAATTTTAAATGAAAAAGTGAGACATGCAATTAAATTTATGAAGAAAGGGAAAGCTCCAGGTAATGATGGAATTATAATTGATGTATTAAAAGATGCAGGTGAAGAAATAGAATTTTTTTAGCAGTTATTAATGTTAATATTTTTAAAAGGTGATAAAGAAGATATTAGAAATTACAGACCTATCAGCCTTTTATCAGTTTTATACAAAATTTTTACCAAGATAATTACAACTCGTCTACAGAAAACATTGAATTTCGACTACCAAGAGAACAAGCTGGATTTAAAATTGGTTTTAGTACAGGAGATCATATCCAGGTATTGAGAGGGTTGAAATGGCAAATGCTTTGGATTTGTAGATTATGAAAAGCCATTTAATTCTATAAACATTTCTTCAGTGATTAAAACATTGGATCATCAAGGTATATCCAGGATATTGTTATATTTTAAAGAATATTTATAAAATACAACAGCAACAATTAGATTACATAATGATAGTAGGAAAGTCAACATTGAGAAGGGTATAAGACAGACTGACTCCATATCTCCATAACTTTTTACAGCAGTACTAGAAGAAGTATTTTGTGGATTAAAATGAGAAGCTAAAAAAGTGAAAGTAAATGGAGATTATTTAAGTCATTTAGATTTTGCAGATGATATAGTTGTTTTTGCAAATAATGCTTTAGAGTTGCAGGAAATGTTGCAGGAGTTATCAGATGAAAGTAGGAAAGTATGACTAAAGATAAATGTCAAAAAGATTAAAGTAATGTTCAATGGATTTTCTCAAAATATGAAAATAATGATTGATTATGATGAGTCAGAAGAAGTTAACAGCTACAAATATCTTGGTCAGATTATTAATACAGATGGAAACATAATGGATGAAATTAATCATAGAATTAAACTTGGTTGGAATGTTTTTGGTAGAAATAACTTGATACTAAAAGGAAATATGTCTATGTGTTTAAAAAGGAAGATTTTTATTAAATGTGTTTTACCAGTTCTTACTTATGGATCTGAGACTTGTACACTTAATAGCAGAGCAATACAGAGACTTCAGAACATTCAAAGAAGTATGGAGAGTTAGGAATAACAAGAAGAGATCGAAAATGCAATATATGAGTAAGAGAACAAACAGGTGTTACTGACCTCATTGAAAAATTAAAAGACTGAAGTGGAGTTTGGGTTAGGCATATTGCTAGAAGGGACGATAATAGATGGACAATTGAATCTTAAACCGGATTTCAAGAGATTGTAAAAGACCCAGAAAGAGACCACATGTGAGATGGATGGATGAAATAAGAAAGTGTGCAGGGTGATGTAGAAAAGAAACTAAAAATCAGAGATGGATTGAACTTGGAGAGACCTTCATCCTGCAGTGGATTGATAATGGTTGATGATGATAATATAATATATTCAAATATATATATATATGCATAAACAAAAATATATGTACATAATACTGGTTTACTTCTAAAGTGATTGGGATGTAGCTTTAAAAAAATGAAGTCATGTAACACATCCATTATCTATAGATGTTACGATTTGACAAGGGATTACCTATGAACTTTTATATATATTGAAATTAACCTTTTAATCAAACTCCACTATCATACTTAGAATTAACTGCAAAAAAAGTATTGTAAAGAAAAATTGAAAATGAAGTAAATAAATAATAACTGATGCTAGTAAAGGCTATGTGCCATCAACAACCAATAATGTAAAAAAAAAAGAGCAATTGTCAGTCTTCACACTTTTTCACAATGATTTTATTAGTGTTAATTATTGTTTATCACCTTTACTTTCAATTTCTCAAGTTTTCTTTGGAATTTGTTTTTGAATTAATTATGGGTATAGTTAATTGTTATAAAGTATTTTCATTCAAGGATTATAGTGATTTGTTTTATATATAAGTTTATGATTATTAATAAATTACCAAAATATGATCGATTATCCTTTTTTACAGTTTATATATAAAGAATTTTTTAGAATCTTTCCAAGTAGCGATGTTTCATGAAAAATGTCAACTAATCTTTGCTGGACATATGGTCCTGTCATAACAAACATCATGAGTAGAAATACGTGTTTGTTGTTTTTGTTTTTTTTATCAAACATTGCTCCTTGAAAGATTTTTAAAAACCTCTATAAATACTACTTCATATTCATGTAATAAAAATGTAATTTATATTTATATTACTAGTAAATCTATATTCAAAATTAGATTATATTGCTAAACAGAGGATTATATAAGCTAATGGCTGATCTTATACATTTTATTGGCCTAAAATGTATTATAACTTGATATACCCCTACAGAGTCCTTATAGCCTCAATGTTAAATAACAATACGCCTGCTCTGTTGACTCTCATTGACAATATACTATGTGAATCCATCCGGGAGATACGATTAACAACATTTGTACTGTTCTCACTATGGTACACGCAGTGCTGGCTCACCTTTAATCATGCATTGGAACGTCCACTCAAGCTCTATATTAACAAAATGGAAAAAATTCAGAAAAGGGACCAGAATTTGGCCCCCTCTTACATCTATGATTTTCATGGAGATTATTGACCTGGCCCCCAAAAGGTGATCCTTTTCATTCCTCAATAGAAAGCTCCTACCCTGGAGAGTGATTTGAGGCGGAATGGCCTGCATGCCTTTGTGATGACTTACCTTCTTCTGCGTGATTATTGCCCAGACCCTGAGTTTTATGGAAGTAACCTCCAATATGAAGGGTCGATTTGATAGTGCAGAGCATGGACAAAGGATTAGATTTATTGTTGAACTGTATAAGACATGCAAGCGTGGTCACCTATCAACAGGATACTATTCCAGACCCGTTCCTTGCAGATATGCTTCATATTAGTTATTTAGCTGGTGTCAAGCAAGATATCAATATTGAACTTTTATCCACCTGATTATCATGTAATATATTCTATGTTTAACTGTTATCATATGTTGTAACCAAATTTCTGAATAAAAATTCTATATTTTATATATATATATAAAAACTTGATATACCATGTCAACTTTTTAGGCTTAGCATGAGAAATAATCTAAATTCACAGTTCAGGTTTCTATATATGAATACTTTAAAACAAAAAGTTAATATTAATACTTTATGTGAGATAAGAGGTTATTTCATTTATATTTAAAGATAATAAAAAAAATAAGCACTTTGATTGTTTTATAAAATATATCAATGGAATATATAATATAAATCAATTTGCAATGCAAACAACAAAAAATAATATAATTAATTAAAAAGATGTAAGCAAAGGGATTTGAACACGGGATTTTTCAGTCTATTCATTCTCCACTCCATCTCATGCAACCAATACTCTTGACCACACATATGTGAAGATACATGTCAATGTCTACATGGGTATGACTACAATATTAAATCCAATAAGGGTTTTGAGTGTTCTATCATTGGTTTTTCAATGAAATGGTCAGTTGAATAGTTGTATGGGTGAGAAGATTGAATCTGTCCATTAAAGTTTGAGAGTTGCTATTACAATCTGACCCAATTGATGAGTTCTGGTTCTGCACAAAATATATATATTGAGGATTTTTTATTTTCTTTGCATGTGTGTGGTCAAGAGTACTGGTTGCTTGAGATGGAGTGGAGGATGAATAGATTAAAAATCCTGAGTTCAAATCCTTTACTTACATATATAAAATATTTGGTATAAGCAAGTTACATACTGCCTTAGAATTAAACAGATGTAAGTATATATAAAAAGACAAAACTAAAATATAGAATGGAATTGTCACAACCACTACATTTTGTTTTAAAAATCCCCAATGGGTAGCGTGAATTAGATGTTAAAACTCATGATTTGTTTATAATGTTTTGCTTCCAATACCTATTATTTACATAAATAAATCCACCTATATATATGCACAGTACCCATATGCTATCACATACATATATATGTACATCCATCCACTATAACACATTTTAATTTAAAAAATATTTCACTATAAGCATTCTTATATGAAATTTGTAAGCTGATTAAAAATGTATACTAGAAATTCAGCTTTAAAAATATTAAGTTGAGAAACTTTTAAGAAGACTTTATTTACAGCTACAATGAACAAAATTTCTTTCTCACACTATTGTTTAAAGTTGTTACCCATATACGTTTATGGACCTCAAAGAAAGTGAGTCTTATTTTTTTAATTGACAGGTGTGCGAACCCCAGTAAAGAATTTAATCCCATTGGATAGCAACTGGGTACTAGCCAATCAGGTAAGGAATCCGGAATAGTCCACTTCTAAGGCAGGGTCAGATATGACACAGACATATGAGATTCTGCTAGATTTTAATATTGTTTGTGAAGAGGTTGAGAAAATTTTCACCTTCAATACATTCACATAATATGCTGTACTTATATTTTTTTTAAAAACTAATTTTAATAGTTTAATCATTAAAAGCATTTCATTTACAATATAATTAAAATATATCTGAAGCATTATTTTTTATGAGTACATCTTTATTATGAAATAACAGGTTAATAAATAAATAAATGGATTGTAATTATTATAAATTATAGCCTGATACAATTTTTTTTTTAAAGTAAAATACCTTTTTATTTTTGACTTGAAGGGTTTTTTCTCTTTTCCATTGATTAATGGTGATTTTAAAAATTAAAACATAAAATACCAAAAATAATCTTTTTTTATATCTGTGAATGTCTATGAATATTTTAATTGCTTTGTCAAAAAACTGTGAAAAGATTAAGTAAAAGAAACTTTCTTATTCTTTGTCTAAATGTAAACAAGACTTTTAATACTGTAATTTCAAATATATATACTTGAGCTCTTTAATTATATAATTACTATGACATTAACATTATATATGTGTGTAACTAATAAGTTGATAACTGATGATAAATAAAATTAAAAATATGCACTACAGTGGAGCCAACTAATGACAACCTATATTATGTCCTTAATTCCTCTTGTGGTAAATGTATATAGTATATAATAGCTCACATTTTGTTAATACATATTGATTAGAATAGAATGTGTATTGTTTATTGATCTGCAGGTGTACCATACTTTTCAAGCATAAATCAAGATAACAGATAAACAAAATTTTAAAAATAATATTGTTATTAATAATAAATTGAGGGGACACATTTACATATGGTTTATTGTGTGTTCACTCACGCATTTACTGAAACATAAGAATGAAAAAAATCCTAGTATTTTTATTTATAAATATGATAAAAAGCAAAATATCTGACTTTCATAGCTATTAAAAATGGTCTAGGCATTTTATTCTTTTTTTTTCCTTTTATAGAAGCATAATTGTGGTCTCATTATCAAGAAATTAGAATACCTTTAATGAATTTGATGTTTTTAAGTCAGTATCAATTTTTAATATGTTTGAAAAATTTGTAACATTTAGCATTATTCTTAGAATATATTTTATTACACAAAATACAGTACTTTAAGTTTGAAAAGGGTAATAACAGAATAATGAGATGTGTGTGCTTTCAATATAAATGGAAGAAATTTTATGAATATATATAATTGTGTGTGGTGCTTAGAGAAGAAAAGTAATTGACTATCATACAATTTGCAAATTTTAATGGTTTATTTATTTACATTTTGTTTATTTACACTTTCTTTTTGGATATCATATAAATGAAGTTGTGTATTTAGATATAGCATAATTCATGGCTCAATGATGTCTAAGAGGCATTAAGTTAATTACAATTTCAAATACAAGGATTATGCCATGAAGTGATTTTATTATCAATTAGAAAATTAAAATTTTATTTTGTTTACTAATTTTTGTTCATGTTTTTTTTTCTTATAGTATATAACTGAAATAATAGATGGTGATTCAATGATCTGATGATTTCATTACATATTAAAATGATATTAAAAAATAATAATAATGAAGTATTAAATAATTGGGGTTCAATATACATTATATTTATACAAAATTAATATTATTAATAAAATAAATAGGCCTATAATAATAATTTAATAAAGGAAAATTTTCATAAAATAAAAAATGAAACATTACAGAAGTGAAAATTTAAAATAATTTTAGAGCATCAATAAATACTTTTTATAAGAGTATTTAAAATATTAGAAAATATAAATAAGAAATTAATTAATAAAATCAAAATTAATTCAGTTCATAAAAAGAAAATAAATTTAAATATATGAATCAATAATAATGGAATAAATAAATTAGGAAACATTGGTGGAATTCATATAAATTATTTAAATTGTAAAAAGTTAATAAAAATATTTCACATATAGGTACAACAAAAAATAAAAATAAGAGATTGAAACAACATTGGAAACATAAAAATCAAAATATAAAATATTAACATAAATTTGAGGATAGAAAACGTCACATGATGGTTTAAAAAAATTATTCTTAGAAAGGAAAAAATAAGAGTAATGAAAAAATGAAGTTACTAGAATGTAATTTAAGTGTAAAAATAAAAAAAATATTCTGATTTTTTTATGGTATAAATATATATTTTGTTATATTTGATTTAAATAATTATGATTGATTTTTATAAATTCAAATTAAAAATATGGATACAATTATAAAAGAATAGGGAAATAATAATAATATGATTACTTTATACTGACATTATATATAACAATTACATGTACAAGAATCAATGTTTTTCATTCACACATTCTCTTTAGATAAATGCATTAATAATTATGATTCATCATATTATTTTTAATCCATATATAAATTCTAAACTTTTAAAATTAATATATATATATTCTTATTATATACAACTAAATGGTATTATTGATTCAACTCCATCTCTCTTTTTCCCTTAAGTGTGCAATTACCTGGAATAATTTAATATGAAAATTTGTGATTTGGGCCAAATAAAGTATTCGGTTCTATCCAAATCTTAGGATTTATTTTTGTTTTAGATATTTTTATTCATCTGTTTAAAGACTGTGGTAAAGTAAAAGTTTTAAGTATATCCAATGAAATTATATAATGTTATGGATATATATACACAATGTGTTCCAATGAAAAGTTGACTAGTCTTCTTTCCAAGCTGCCTCTAGTGCTATTTCTGAATCAATGCATACCTTACGTAGTAACATAGTATACTTATTCATCACAAAAATGTTAAAATGCTAGCATGTTTGAACCATGAATTGTGACATGAAATATAAGTTTGTGTTTGTATGTTTATAGAAAACCTATGAATGAACAACATGTTAATGTTAAATTTTATTTTAAATTAGGTAAAACTGCCAGTGAAATGTCTGAAATGATTCAAACTGTGTATGACAGCAAGACCGTGAGTTGCAATAAGGTTATCAAGTAGCTTGAAAGATTTTTGAGTGGCAGAAGAGTATTGAAGACAGTCCTGAACAAATGTGTCAAAACAATTGGAAATGAAGAAAATATACAAAAAGATACCAATATTCTTCACGTCCCACTGTTTTTGTTAGACTGATTGAGAAATTTTTTTTGTATTTTCAATTCCACTTTATTTCAATGAAGATTTGAAAAAGAAGATGTGTGCATGCTTTGTGCCTCATTTGTAGAAAATCAATCAAAAAGATGCAATAAACTGCAACTATGCATCCAGAATTATTATCAAACATTGATGATGAGAAATACTGTTTTCAATTTGAGCTATCAGTCAAACACCAGAGTATAAAATAAAGATTGATAGAAGGTTACAAAAAAATTGAAAATGCAAAAGAGCTGAATTAAAACATTTCTCACTGTTTATATATATATTACAAAAAAAATCAAAGTAGAAAATCTGAAATTTTCAGACATCTATATGTCTACCAATCCAACTATTTAACTTAAATATCCATATAGGACTGAACTAAGTTCAGATACACCATTTATTAATAGCTTTAGCAATTTAAAATTGCCAAAGTCTTAATAGCAAAAAAAAATCAAGTTCAGATGTCACATGATCCAATTTAATAAGCCTATGAATACAAATGTTATATAGAGCTCGCAAATGAGCTCTCAACAAGCCTTGCAAAATATCCCCAACTCCAGACTGGTTTCTGCTACTGATGCCCTCAGTGAAGTGCTAGGATATTCAAACATTAGATTAAAAATACCAGGACAAGCTCAGCACTTTATCTAATGTATAACTATTAAGTAGAAAATGTACTAAGCAGGATCTGTTGGGAGCTTTATTTGCAATCTCTATATATAACATTTGTATTTACAGGCTTATTAAATTGAGTCATGTAGCATCTGACTTGGATTTTTTTGTAAATTTTATTTTTTTGCTATTAAGGCTTTGCTGATTTATATTGATAAAGCTATTAATATATGGTATACTGGAACTTAGTTCAGTCCCATGTGGCTATTTAAGTTAGATAGCTGGATTGGAAGATATATGGATAACTGAAAATTTCAGATTTTCTACTTAATAGTTATACATTAGATAAAGTGCTGGGCTTGTCCTGGTATTTTTAATCTAATGCTTGAATATCCTAGCACATCATTGAGGACAACAGTAGCAGAAACTGGTATGGGATTGGGGATATTCTGCAAAGCTTGTTGGGAGCTTATTTGTGAGCTCAATATATAGCATGTATATATATATAGTAAAGGCATTATTTACCATGAATATATTCCTGAAGATTTATGGCAAATGCTAAATAATATTTAATTTTGGATCATTTGTGCACTGTGAGCAGCGTACTTGATCATTGCTACATGATCATGTAATGGCCCATGGTACCAAGCATTATTGTTCTCAAATTTCACTCTACTCTTAATTTAGTTCACAATGACTTTGCTATTACTAAAATTAAACATGGCCATAAAAGGAGCTCATCATGGATTAACACAAAATACCCAGATAATATGACAAATTGTATGCAAATGATTCTAGCAAAGGATTTCAAGAACAGCTTCAAAAAGTTTTACAATCATTTCTAATGATGTACTGAGTCACCAGGAAACTATTTTGAATAATAAATAACAGAAATAAAATTTAAATAATGTCTTGTTTTATATTACATTTGTTATCATTTTATAGTGGAACAAACATTGTATATATATTGTAATGATACAATCATGGCTAATTCTGACCTGGTCATATTTTATAAGAAACCTCAATTAATTAAGTTTAAATTAAGGGATAATAAAATACAAATAAAGAAAAAAATTGATTCTCTCCATTGGTGAACCTATAATAAAATGATTATATAATTTAAATAAAATATGATAAAGTTATTATCATATTTTATTCATTAAAATGATTAAAAGATTAATGTATATTAAAAGTAATGTGTATGAATTAAGAAAAAGTTGCTCATAGTCTCTTTTCATTGAATATTGGCCTAGGAGAGAGTTATAATTAAATCATTTATAGTACTCTATATACCAGAAGAAAGAGAATATGAATACATAAATAAAAAAAAATACAAGATAATTGAATAAATTAAATACTACAGTTGTCAAAAGTCAGAAGTGTGTTTAACCTTGAAAATAAAATATATTGTGTAAATTCATTCATCAATATAATTAAAATTAAATTTAATCAAATAATAATTTAAAAAAAAAACAGTAATAAATAGCAATTACTGAAAATTAAATAATAAAAACAGGGGATAACAAGAATTAGTAGGCAACAAAAAAAAACAAGCAGAAGCTTATGGGAAAAATTGTCCTTCAGGCAAAGTCTACATATTATATAATTAGAAAAAAGAAGAAAATAAAAATATCTGTGGAGAGAGACAAAGTGTGCATCATCTGCATCATATAGCTTATAAAATTAAGAAGTTCATCTAAACATGGAAAGATTCCAGTTCTAACTTCATGAATATTATTTATCATCTAAGAACATCACAGCCAAAGTACTTTTAGTACTGATTCAAACTCAGCTATAATATTGGTGTTCTGTATAAGAAAAATAATAAAAATGATGTACTAAGATAACCAATGTGGCAAATAGAGTCTGAACAACTTAGCTTTATCAACTTTGAAAAAAATCTCTGTAAGAATTCCAGAGATGGTGAAGAGATGAAATATAACTTATTTGTCTATAGGAAAATAGTTTCTCATCACCTGCAGTTATATAGTCTGCATATTGAGACAGATGATTACTATCATTAAGAAAGTTCCAACCTAAATCAACCAACCAATATTTATTAATTTTATATGACTTTGAAGGTACAAACGGATCTATCTGTTTAGTAAGCTTACTAAATTCTTTTAAAAAATAATCATAGTAAGTTTTTTTTTATAGTTTATATATATAAATAAGAGATCTCAACTATCTATACAATTTTATTAAGATATTTTTATGTCTATAATTTTTGGTATATAAGATTTATTACTTTTTATTTATTTATTTATGAATACAAATAAAGTTGAACAACTTGATATTTTAGGTAAACATGTTTTATATTTAATCCTAATATCATTTCAATTCAATACTTTGTTTAAATATGTATTTATATTTAATTTTTACATTTAATCTTTAAATTTCTTTTTTATGTTTATTAGTTTGTTAAATCCTTTATAAAGTAATAGTGTTTAGTTGTAATTTCAATATATAGAAACTGAGATTATCTGAAATAAGTTTGTTTAAATTATTTAATAGTTTGTACCATTTTTATCTCATTAGTATCATCTCATGAATGTCCATAATTCTTCATAGATACTGACAAGTCATGCTCTAAACTAAGAAGAAAGATTGTGTTTTTAACATATAAAATAATGATTGTACTGCCAGTAGGTCTATCCATAGTTGTTTTTTCTTAGAATAAAGTGGCTCTTTAATTAAACTAAAGTTAACACTTCGATTTCTATTTATAAACATTACGTGTGATCATCTGAGAGATGATTTGAAAGTTAATAATCAAGAAATATAACCTGGATACCTTATACAAGCAGTTCTATAAGTAACATAAGGATTTGTTTATCATTATCAATATACATTCTAACTGAATTAATTAAATGGAAATTGAAATTAATTTTTGTTAAACTGACGATTTTTATATTGATTTTAAAATAAGTTTTTATATGCCAGAAATATTTTATTCTGCATGTTAATGTATTTGCATATACTAATCACCAGCAAAGGCACCACCATTATCATCATTGAATTAAGTTCCCATTACATAGATGGCACAATCAATGAGTGGCCTGAATTAGTGGGTATCAAAAACTGTAAGCTAAAAAATAAAAATTAAATAGGTAATTTGGAGTGAGACTTGAGAGCAGCATAGTCTCACTCCAACCTATTTATTTAATTTGTATTCTTTAGAATATAGGCCTTGATACCCATTGATTCAGGCCACTCATTGATTGTGCCATCCATGTAATGGGAACTTAATTCAGTGATGGTGGCATTTTCTGATCACTCATATATGCATATACATTGACATGCATAATAAAACATTTCTGTCATGTAAAAACTTATTTTAAAATCAATATAAAAATCGTCAGTTTAATAAAGATTAATTTCAATTTACATTTAATTAATTAAATTCAATATTTACTAAAGGCTGTAACCTCAAGAATGTGTGCATAAACATGCGATAGTAGGGACCTCTACAGGTCTTAACCACAAGCTTATGTTTTGAAATATATATTGATGACAATGAACAAATTCTTATATTGCTTAGGGAATTGCTTATATAAGGTATCCTGGCTATATTTCCTGATTATTAACCGTCAAATCATTTTTCAGATAGCCTCACTTAATGTTTATACATAAGTATTTGTTTATTTTTTATACATAAGGGTTGAACTTTTAACTCTAATTTAAAGAGCCACTTTCTTCTCAGACAGAATAACTATGGATATGAATACCCTTTGGCAGCACCAACATGATTTTATCTGATAAAAACAATCTTTCTTTTTAGGTTAGAACATGACTTGTCAGTATCTATAAAGAATTATGGACATTCAGGAGATGATACTAATGCAAAAAAAGTGGTACAGACAACCAAATAATTTAAACAAATTTATTTCAGATAATCTCGATTCTTATATGTTGAAATTACAACTAAACATTATTACTTTATGAATCATGTCTCAAACTAATAAACACAGAAAAGAAATGTATAGATTAAATGTATATGTTTACATTAAATATTGAGTTGGAATGAAATAATACTAGGATTAAATATAGATACGTGTTTACCTAAAATATCAAGTTATTATATTCTATTTGTATTCATAAACAAATATAAAAAATACAATAATTCTTATATGCCAAAAATTATAGACATAAAAATATCTTAGTACAATTTTGTAGATAGTTGAGGCCTTTTATTTATATGTATATCAATTTTTTTTAAAAAAAACATGATTTTTTATATAATTTTGTAAGCTTACATATATATATATACAATTTAATTAACAAGGGCAGTTAAACAAGATTGTCAATGGGAGGTAAAAAAAAACAAATGAAAACAAGATAATAAGCAAAGATACTTAAGAAGAAGTGGGCATAGGAGTAGGTTTTGATCTTGGAGAAATGTATGGTAAGAGTGATGCTAGTATGGTACATGAATGAATAAAATAACATTTACATATACCAGTATACACATTATAATGGTATCGAAGGAACCAGGGATAAATATGGAGAAAAGGCAAACAACATCATCATCCCAATTTAACACATAAAATGAATACAGTGAATAAGAGCAGAGAGTCAGCATATAACAAAAAAATAAGTAATTATGCTAATAATAAGTTATACAAATTACCTAGCCTTACAATTACACATAAATAATAAAATCAACAGTCATCTCTTATGATATGGATTTAAAAAGATACACTATAAAACAGACTACTTGCCTAGCCACTGCCAAACTTACAGCAAAATACAACAAAATTATTTGTTGCACATACTTAAATGCTTTATCATTCATAATGAAAAATAATGTTGGAATACTAATATAGGGTGATCATCTTCATCAATGCTTGCTATATCTAACAAAAAATAAAATGCAGTGAATAGACTTTAAAGATGATACTTTTTACTATCCAAAGCTATTATTTGGATGTCCAAAGATAAATCCTATATCCATATAACTAACCAATATATCTCTAGAGCTAGCTCAAGATTATAAGACTAGGGATTGTAACTCAACAAGAGAAAGATAACTGCTTACTCTATTTTAAATAATTTTACTAGCATAATTTTAAAATCCCTAAAACACTGCTATTCTGAAGTCAAGTCACACACTGCCTAGTCATGGAACAGATAACTGGAGAAATAAAGACCTTAATACTTATTTTTAAACAATTATTTAATAAGCTAACTGATTAATAATTTAAAAAAAGACATGATAATATAATTCAAACTTAAATAATTTTATCAAAAATGTAATTTCCTATAGGTAATATGATTAATTAGTTGATTTTAGTCATTAAATTCATTAACTTTTACTTTCATTAAGTCATTTCCTTTTCAATACCTAAAGTTAGAAAACAACTTTTCACAATCAGAGATAAGGAAATTGTAAATTAGCTAAAAATGCTACTTATAATTTTGGAGGGCAAAATTATGAATTAAAAAAACCATGTTTAAAAAAATTTTATATTAATAAAATTATTCATTATCATGACTTACTATTTTTAAAAAAAGTATTATAAGTGAAGTTATGATGTGCTCATTAAATTATTTTACTATAGTTTTTTTTTTCTTTGAGTTCTTTGATGGTTGCAATTTTTAGTTTTTTTACTTGTTGGCTTCCATCTCTGAGTTAACAATTCTTTTTTGTATGATTTAGAAGTTCTCTATTAACACCTATAAAAGTAGGTTAATGTACACAGTGAATTTATCCATTTTTGCTATACAATATTTTCAGATTTTACAGGCTGAATTTATTCACTTTGCCACATAATACTTTCAGGTTTCATGGATTAAATTTATTCACTTTTTCAATCTAGTAATTTGCAGTCAGGTTAAAACATATGAGACTATCATGCTTTTGGATGGAAATAATGCTTGTTGCATTTTTCTAGTGAGCAAATTACATGGTTGAAGTTAGATGATGCTCAGCTTCTAGATAACCCTAGCTCATGGGTTTTTTAACTCTATGTTAGAAATCATTTTTACTAATAATGTACTCTCCACCACTGAATTTTCTCTTCTATTAATTTCTTCAACATTTTAACCAAGACTGACTATTATTCAGAGGACAAAGGGCTTTTGATTTACCTCCTCCCCTATCTTATTTTTTTGGACAATCCTGTGTCCATCCAATCACAATCTTGTCTCCTACCTGACAAAATTTATCTCTGACCAAACACATTTATTTTTACAAAAGATTATTTCTCTCCTTCAAAATTAAAATTGCAAAATAAGTCAAAGGTAAAAAATAATAAAATCTCAAACTTAAGAAAAAATTTTGTCTGGAGTTATTTTTTTCTTTGCCAAAAATAATATAAACCCTTTTACCATTGATTTGGTAAACATTGCTATTTGTTTTTGTGATAAAGAAAAAAAATTTAATGAATTAAAACATTCAACAAAAATGTAAAACGTTTTTTTCTCTCTCATTTCTTTTAAAATCTTGCTAAACATAAAACTTTATCTACTTTATCTCTCTCAAAAGTTAAAATTAAAAAATTGTTAAACAATTTACTGAAGAGAATTTTTTTTTACCCTTAGTATCTTTTTTCAAAATTAAAACTGGTAGATAATTAAAATTACTGAAGAGAGAAAAAAATTATTTATTTGATTTTATACTTTTTCTTTTACAATTCTTAACAATTTGTAATAATAGTCACACATATTTAAAAAACAATGTTTGGGAACTATTGTATCATTTTTTTTAAAAAATTTAAACTTTTAAATAAATTAATGTTTGATGTAAAAAAATATATGTGAAAATTACATCTACCATTTCTCCATTAATTAATATATTCTAAATTTAAAGAGCTTGTAATATTGGCATAATCAGAGTTGTCCACTGTCTACAATATTAAAATATATACCAAATTTTATAATGCTGCACTATAAGTATATCAGTTATACATATGTCATGCCTTCCTTGACTATATATTATATATTGTACTGGATAATGATGAAACTTTTAGTCAGTTAGATTTCCTGACCATGTTACATCACAATAATACTCAAATGGTATAATTAGTCCTAAGTGCCACATTCATTTCTGAAAGAATATCTTTAGGATCCCATAACACTAAAACATCATCATGTGAACAAAATAATACCCCCAACTGCTTATCTATACATGTATTATTTTCAAGGTATGTGACAAACTATTCTATATAGCTTTGAAATGAGAGTAGAATTGACAACTAGATTTAAAATATGAATAAACACAAAATTTATTTATAAAAACTACAGTCTTCAAAATTATCATTTACTTCCAAATGGATATAAGTAAATATTAAGATGGGAATTTATTCATATCAGAGAATGATTATTTAACTTCAATAATTTAAGCCCACAAGCTCTGAAATGCTTACATGAATTACTAAATCCCACCTTCACACAATTATTATTAATTAACAACCAAATACATAAGCATAATAATAAATATTAAAAATCAAAAACAAAATATTAGAATTTGTATTATAACAACTTTTAAATATTAAGTCTCAAAATAATAATATATATGTTATAATAACTTTTAAATATTAGGCAATGAAAAGAAAATAAACATTAAACTATGATGTGAACATTTTTAAAGGTCTTTTCTCTAGATAAAATAGATCTTAACAAATATTTTCAGAATTCTGATTTTTACTACCAGTGAACTAGAATAGACTTGAAACTTTAGAATACTTGATATACATGACTGTTATTATCATGCAAAGTTCAGTGTTTCACCTGGTTTATTTTTTTAGCTATTCTTCATTTCTAGCAGGTAAGATGGTGGTATATATTAAATAAATGTTTTATGTGCTTCAAAAGTTCCATCACAAAATTAAAACTAACTTTTGTATTTATAAAGTTTTTGAAAGAAAACTATTTAAAAGTTTTGTATGTTATTTTTTTTTATGTATTAAGCATATGTGCAATAACACACATAGTCGTTTATATTTTAAAATTCTGTGATTTTACTTTTTCAATAGATTTTAGTTTTTTTTTTATGCTTGTTTTTTTTCCTCACAGTAATTAAAAGCAAGCAAAGTTTTAATCTATTTGAAAAACACTTTAATTTTAAAAAGTTTTGATTACGATCAAGTTTCTTTTTTTTTTATTTGCAATCTATTTTAAAAGTTGAGAGTTATTTTTGCATTTACTTTTTTAAAATTAATTTTGAATAAAATAAGAGCCCTGGTCAGATGTTTTTCAATTAAGATTAACTGGGAGATAGAGATTTACCCTGGTCAAAACTTTTTAAATAAAGATTAGCCAGGAGATAACAATTCACATAAATAGCCCTAGGTTTTTGACTGATTATTATTCAGATTTTTATTATTCTGCTGATTATTATTAATCTGTTTGATATGATTCTGCTTCTTATTTGATAATTGTTTAATGTGGATCACTGAAGTTGAATTTCTGTGGACTGCTAATAATAATACTACTTGCTGTAATAATAGTGGCCATCTAGTCACCATGCCAAAAATATATGCTATGAGAAATCTTAATAACATGCAGTCCTAAATCAACCCCAAGATGAACCTTGGAGCTTCATAATTGTGCCTTCAAGAACATGACTTAGAAATGTAGTCCAGAATTGACCAAAGATTGTCTTCATACTCCCAATTAAAGAAATACTCATGATGGACTTGAGTTAGAAAGAATTTTGTACACCCAGCTGGAATAACTCTATGGACATTCAAAGCCTGAAAGCTAAGTAAACTTTCCTATATTGAAACCAGAGCTTAAATCTCTAGTTAAATCTCTATGTTAAAAGTCTCAGCTTAATCTAAAAAGAAACTTTCACCTATAGAGAAATGTATAATCATTTAAATCTCTAATTATTTTATGTATTTTTTTATTATTGTATATAGTGGAGTCTTAGTTTTAAGATTTCAAAGTTTTAAAAAAATAAAGCACAAATAAACAAACTCCCACATCACAAAGCTGCATTCTCTCCTCAAATAATAATAATAATAATAATAATAATAATAATAATAATAATAATAATAATAATAATAATAATAATAATAATAATAATAATAATAATAATAATAATAATAATAATAATAATAATAATAATAATAATAATATTGTGAGTTGCATGGTTAACATATGGTAATGATGCATTATGTGTTAGTAAAGGGGTGTTATATTACTTAGAAAAAGTACAAAGGGAAGTAGGAAGACATACATTGGATGCAGATGTATGGACAGCAAGGGAGGAAATTCAATGAGATATGGCATGGTCAAGTTTTTATATGAGAGATGCAAAAAGTAAAATGAAAATGTTTGGTAGATTGCAGTTTATGGATAATAAAAGAATATCCAAAATAATATTTAATTGGGTTATGAGTAAAGGGCAGGCAACTAGATGGGTGAGAAAGTTAATGCAGTATGCAAAAGATTTGGATAAAGAATTTATATCAGTATATTTGTACAAAAGATGGGATGATTGTGTTAGGAGGAGTGTTGAGTGTTATAGTGGTAAGGAATGGGATAAAAGAGTAGATTTATTAATAAAGAATAGGGAGTTAGAGAGATGGAGAACTAGTATGGAGAGTAAAAAGAGTTTAAATATATATAGAAGTAAACAGAATATTAGGTGTGAGTTAATATATGATAATAGTAAGGAAAGTAGTTTATTGTTTAAGGCTTGAATGGGATCTTTAGCAACAAAAGAATATACATGTAAATGGAAAAATATGGGTGGTTTGATCTGTAGATTGTGTAAGGAAGGAATAGAAAATATTAGGCATCTGTTAATTGAATGTAAATGCTTGAAAACATAAAGGATACATAGAATGAAGTTATGGAATAATAAATATGAAAAAAGTGATTATACAGAAAGTGGATTATTGGTTTTTATGCTGTGTTTGTGAAAAGATAAGAAAGACTTAGATATAAAGGCCATAGAGTTGACAAAGATTATGTTGTGGAAATGGATGTAGCAGAATATGGGAAAACTTAGAGTGGGGAATGGAAAATAAAGTGGCTAACAGGTTTCTCTGGGTATAATTGCTGAGAGATTCTTGACTTCATTTAAGGAGAAGCCACAGTACATCACATCACATGGAAAATTTGTTTACCGTGATCAAAAGTTAACTGTAATGTTGATTTGCACAGACCAGACCCAGGGAGAGCAAGAGCTCATGAATATTGTTCAGACAATTGAGAAAAGCAAACACTAAGTCAAACATCAGCAAAACTAATTTTAAATAATTTGAAAGTTTATTAAATTCAAGCAAAAAAACAAAACAAAATAAATCTAGCAAACAAAATATTAAAGTTTGACCTACATTTATTGGTATATTCACCCAAGAATGTATGATAGTTTTGAAACTATTAACCACTCTGGAAGATAAATTTGTTTCTCACCCATGACTTAAGAAAGGTATTATATCTTCCTTCTAGTAGTTCACTTGAACCAATTCCATTTTTATAGAGATTTAGAAAAACGGATGTGTGTGGAGAACCAATGGAACAGCACAAACAAGTTTTTCTTAGCCCAGAAAAGAAACACTGGAACTAAGAATGATATAATTCTGCAAAACACTCATGGACAGGTATGTTTAAACCAGCCATGGTTTGCCATAAGAAAAGGAAAGATTATAGACTATGTAATCTGAACTATGGGAAATAAAATCTCTACCAAGAAAAACAGAACAATATACTCGATAAACTGCTAGCCAAAAGATTTGCAGTCTGCAGAAAATGCAAAGCAAGTTTAATTAGATTAATTATGATAAAAATGGACAGGTGAGTTAAAAGAGAAAATTACTAATATCTACCAAAGCATTTAGCAAGGGTTAGTAATATAAATGAAAAAGAAAACAAAGCATACCAAATATAAAGCAATACACTTCAGATAAGCAAATTTAAAACAAACATGGAATCTTAAAACTAAGATTCCAATACACCCTATAAAGGTAATAAGAAAATACATAGAATAAAGGCTTAAAATATTAAAATTTAATAGCCAAAAGATATTCTAAAAATAGGTTACTTTTTAAGATTAAGCTGAGATTTTAAACCCTGGAAAGAATAGAAAAGCATGTTACCTTGAGATATAAGATTAAGACTGGCTGATTCTTTTAGCACAGCTCACATATTGGATTTTACTGGAGAGTTCCAGTGAAGACTTTAGGTTTCTATTTTCTGTTCAGGAGGCTGGAAGTAATGTTAGGAATCAGTTCTTGTTTAAGCTCATATGACATGATTTTGTAGGGATGATTTGGGATCTGGGGCTCATCTTTAAGTTAATTTAGCATGGCATAATGTTGAGTAAATTTTTCATAGCATATAGTTTTGGCATTCTGTAGGAAAGATTATTTTTAGCAATTAGAAGTCTATAAGATAATTTTGGCAGAATCTTCTAGACAGCAAAGTAATATTCTCAATAGTGACTCCCAGATAGGGACAGTGACCTTGAGAATTTATAGCAGCATGGCAATTCAAAGAAGTCTCATGATTGGCATATTAAAAGTTGAAGCAAAACTAATCAAGTAGAATAAACATCAATAGCTGAAGAATAATTAGTCTGAAATCCCAGGGCTATTTACATGAGCTCTTATCTTCCATCACATCTTTAATTAGCTAATCCTGACCAAGGCAAATCTTTATTTTAGACTTAATCTTAATTTTCAAAAAATTCTGACCAGGGTTAATCTTATTCATAATTAATTTTAAAAAATGTAAAAACAAGTCTCAACTTTAGTTAAAATAAATTAAAAATCACAATAAAAACAAGAAGAATGCAATTAAAAAAAAAAACTTTCCAAAACTAAAATGCTTTGTTCAAAATGGATTAACTTTTTTTTGAATTTAGAATATTTTTTTATAAGATTAAAAGTTTGCATGCCTTTAATTACTTTAAAAAAATGCAAGCGACCAAAAGAAAACTATTTAAAAATATAAAATCTATTTAAAAAATTAGAAATTACAGAATTTTAAAACATAACTGTATATGTGTACTCTTATATACAAAACTTTAAAACAGTTTTCTTTTAAAACTTTATCAAAACAAAAGCTGTTTTTATTTTTGTGATGAAACCCTTGAATCGGATAGAATATCCAGTTCAATATATATATATATAATTAAAAAATAGACTTGTTTTTTCTAAAATCATTAGTTCTTTTAACAAATCCTGGGTAGACAATGAGAGTTGGCTTTCATTAACATCCACACAGGGATTAAATTTTCCTTCTCTCCAGATATTTGTTTATTGCTCTAAGTATCTTCATTCAAAATAATCTGAAAATTTTCTTATCTACCTCTTTGTATTCTGTATAAAAACTAAAGTTTCTTTATGACTTTGAAAAGTATTGTGTATTAAATAGTAAATCCCACCAAACCTGAGCAAGTGGTTTCAACCTATAACCAACTACTCTCATCCACCATTCAGTTAGGATTGAAGTATCATTGTAAACTGTTTAAGTGCTTTACAATTGTTCACCAGCCAGGCCTTTAAATATTCTTATTTTAAAAAATTTATTCACATTATGAAGAACCTCACTATGCCCCTCAATATACCCAGCCCTTCTGACCTTTTCTTTATAATTTACCCTACTGGTATTTTATTGTCTGTGTGGGTTCAATTTTAGCAACCAAGGTTACCATAGCTGCCTTAAACTCTTTAGTTTAAAGCTTTATTTCTATGCAACATTCATTTTTAAATTTTTTAGTTTTGTTGTAGTTCATTATACTTCTCTAATGTCTAGTATATTTTTGCTATTTTCCTTATTACACCCTTCTACTTGGAATTTTATTTTTTACATCCTTTCTTCTTGCTCATCTTGTTTTTTTTTCCCAACACATTCAAATCTTTTCAATCCTTATAAATATTTTCTATTATACTTAGATTCTCCACTTTCATTCCATCACATCATGATCATTTGTTGACTTGCTTCTGTCATTGCATTCATCTTTTGTCTTAATTTTTCCACACATTTCTATTGGCTTTCATATATATATCTTGTAATTTTAAATCCATTTTCTGTTGGCATTCATGTATTTGTTCGAATTTAGCATCAGTTTTTTGTTACACTTTCAAGATCAAATTGTATGACATTTCTGTCTTTATTGCTAGTGTTGTAATCCCTTTAAAACAGTTGTTTCATCACTTATAGGTTTACCTATTGTGCTTTCTGGCTCTGTCAGTTCTTCTACTTCTTGCACCACCAGTTTTCAGTTCTTCCAACTCTTGCATCACCAGTTTTTTTATATTTAAATATTTTTCCATTTTCTTCAATTTCAATCACATTAACATTAAATTATATGGAACTATATTTATTTGATTCCATATTTTTATTTGGTAAAACTGACTTATAGCGGTCTCGACACTTCGCCCTCTATTTTTAAAAAACTTAATTACTTTTTTTTTCCTCCTAACTGTATCCAACTTTAATCAGTGTATGTAACTATATCTAAGTATAAATGTTAATTAAAAAAATTTAAAAAAAACTTACATTTTCATGCATAGTTTTCACTTCTAGTGGTCTTTACTGTATATATAACTGTAAATAAATAAACCAAATGTATCCAACTTTAATCAGTTTATCTAACAATAAATAAACTATGTCTAAATATAAATATTAATAAAAAAAATGTAATAAAACTTACATTTTTATGCATACTTTTCACTTGGAATGTATATCTAGCGGTCTTTACTGTATATATAACTATAAATAAATAAAGTATATTAACTATAAATGTTTTTACATAAAGATGAATAAATAAAAAAATGAACTTACATTTCCTGCAGGCAGAATCTGTGTTTCGAACTACATTATTCTCACTATGTAATTGCAAAGTATATATCTAACTATAAATGTATTTTTTACATGAAGATTAATAAATAAAATGTAATAAAACTTACATTTTTATGCTCTATTTAGAGAAGATAAGTGTCACCAATAAAGTCCCTTCTGTCAAAATTATGAACTATTTTTGTCACGTGTAATTTTTGCCGCAAGTAATTCCCCCCTCTTCCCTCACCGTCCATTTACTTTTTTTCCGAAAAAAGATTCAAATCAATGTTAAAACAGTTGTTCACAATTTGACATACTTCTTTTTAACATTGATTTGAATCTTTTTTTGGCAAAAAATTAATGGATGGTGGGGGAGGGGGGGAATTACACACGCCAAAAATTACATGTGTCAAAAGTAGTCCATAATTTTGACAATAGGGACTTTATTGGTGACACTTATCTTCTCTAAATAGAACATAAAAATGTAAGTTTTATTACATTTTATTTATTAATCTTCATGTAAAAAATACATTTATAGTTAGATAGACTTTGCAATTACATAGTGAGAATAACGTAGTTCGAAACACAGATTCTGCCTGCAGGAAATGTAAGTTCTTTTTTTTTTATTCATCTTTATGTAAAAACATTTATAGTTAATATACTTTATTTATTTATAGTTATATATACAGTAAAGACCACTAGATATACATTCCAAGTGAAAAGTACGCATAAAAATGTAAGTTTTATTACATTTTTTTTATTAATATTTATATTTAGACATAGTTTATTTATTGTTAGATAAACTGATTAAAGTTGGATACATTTGGTTTATTTATTTACAGTTATATATACAGCAAAGACCGCTAGAAGTGAAAACTATGCATGAAAATGTAAGTTTTTTTTAAGTTTTTTTTTATTAACATTTATACTTAGATATAGTTACATACACTGATTAAAGTTGGATACAATTAGTAGGGAGAAAAAATAGTTAAGTTTTTTAAAAATAGAGGCCGAAGTGTCGAGACCGTTATAAGTCAGTTTTACCTTTTATTTTTATTATTAACCTACTACAATCACATGAAATTAGTATACCATTATATACCCTTGTTATACAGCACTCTACACTTCTGGGTTATGGTACCTGCCCTCACTACTATCTTATTTAATTAACCTGTCTATTATCTATCTTTTGCTTACTTGCCCTATCTTCTATTATATTACCAACTAGACACCTTTTTACTCAATTCAGTAGTGATCAATTCTCATTCCATTAATTGCATTTTAATTATTATTTGTCACTTTTTTTTTATTTATAGCAATCATAAATGTATCAGTCATATGCATTGCAGCACCATAAATATATTGAATTTCCTGTTGCTGCATAATAAATATATCCACTACAAGTATAAGATGATTAAACTGCTACTCAGTTATATTTCCTGACCATCTTACATCATGAGATACTCATAGGGTAAAGCAACAAACTCTTTATATGCTAATTATCTCTAAATATCACTTTCATTGCTGAAAGAATATTTTTAGAAACCCTTCTGTCATCATCATTAGAACAGTATAATATCCTCAACTGCTTATCTGAAATGCTATTTCAAGGTATGTAACAAACTATTTCTATTTCTGGAATGAGATGAAGAGAATAAACAATTAGGCTGAAAAACAATAGGAATGAAAACAAAATTTATTTACAATAACTATAGTATTTATAATTATTATGATATATTCCTATACAAAGCAAATGGATATAAGGAAATATTAAGATGGTAATGTACTCATATCGGAGAAAAGTCATTCAACTTGATTTAATCCCACTAACTTTGATACATTTAAATGAACTATTTAATCCTACCTTCACACAATTATTATTATTAATTAACACACAAATACATAAGCATAATAATAAGAAATATTAAAGATAAAAAAATGGAATGTGATATGATGATATTTAAATATTAAAATCTTGATAAAGAATGTTATAATAATTGTTAAATATTAGACATTGAAAAATAAAGAAATATTAAAATGTGTGTCTTTTAAATATTAAGCAGAGGAAAGAAAATAAATATTGATCAAGATTAGGATTAATTTTTAAAAGCATTTTCCCCAGATAAATTGGATCTTGCCTATTATTTTCAGAATTCTGACTTTTGCTACTCGTCAACTAGAGTAGGTTTGAAACTTTGGGATACTTTATATACATGACAGTCTATCATGTAAAGTTGTATTTCATCGGATTTTATCTTCTTTAGATATTCTACATTACTACTAACCTGTATAATGATGGTACATATGGATTATAAATCCATCAATGTCTAGGACTATAAATATTGGGTGAGCAACAACAGGCAACTTCTTTTTCTTCATTAATCATTGGAACTGGCATGAAGAACATACTTTTAAGATTGACAGAGAGCTACATAGTTCTAAGTTTTGATAACCAACCCACTAATAACAAGGTTTTACCCTTTATGGGAAGATTTTCAAACATATTGTGAATTTTCATATTAGCTTAATTAAAAGTTTATGATTTAGAAACTTCTTAAACAACTAGACCATTCCACTATATTCAGTTCAATTCTTTTGAATGCCATTAATAAAGTTACTTAAATGCTTTTGTTGAGTGGTGTGTTGATTATTTTCACTTAGTTATTTTTTTGTTGTTTATTTTTTTGCAAGCTAATTCTCTTTTTTTTAACTTTTCTCCTTAGCTCTTGCTTGCATTGATGTTGTAAATCTCTTCCAACATCTTCCACCCAATTTATATACATTATCCACAATAAAACTCGATAATTGACTTATCTTTACAATTGACATCTAATTACTTTTAACTAATCACTTTTCCCCCTCTTTATTTAATATCAAAATAATATTTCTTTGTCTTTACGAAAAAATACAAAAATATTTTTTCTCTTACCATTTCTAATTACATTCATTTTTATTAACATTTTCCAAATTTAATTTATATATATATACATACACAACCCATACTTTTTAATTATCACAATTAAGTAGATTATCTTTTTTTTTAAGTCAAGAAAGTTTTTTTTTCTTTCCTTTTCCTTAAAAATTATATTTATATACTTTCCCATTCGAAAGATAGGAAAAAAATTGAATTATAGGTTAAAAAATAATAATTCTGACTTGATATTTTTTATAACCTTACTTTTTAGAATTTATTTTTTGATTAATTCTCCACCCAATTTTCTTTAGGCACAATATTATATATACTTTTTTGACTTTACTCTAAGATCAAACTTCATAAATTCTTTTAAATGGATTAGGATCATCAATTAATAAGCTAGCTTAATATGGTGAACCTACTTAACATTTATAAAAATAAAATCCAATTCCATTATTTCCTTTTTTCTTTCCCTTCTTCTTTAACATCAATTTTATAGGCATGTCCAGGAATCTTATATGATCAGACTATTTTAAATAAAGTCTGGACCATTACAATATGTATATTGCAATGGGAACTGATTTTTACCCCTTATATATATATATATATTAGAGTGTTGATTTACACCCAGGAATGAATGAGTATTAGAAAGAATTATGTAATATATTGTAATGGTATATGCCGTTACATTAATTTAAAATTAGAATAAAAATTTTTTTAAGTTCATAAATAAAAAACTAAAAGCTAAAATTAAAGAGTTGTTCAATGTATGTACACCTGGGTCTCGTTTTATGCAATAGATAGGTTCCTCAGAAAACATGCGCAAATGAAATTGCACAAAAATAGACGTAACTTACATTGAAAAAGGGGGATGCAGTCTGTGATTTTTAAAAATTTGCATAAAAGCAAAGCACCAACGTAAAATTACTTTAAAATCCGCGCAAAAAAAAATAAGGAAATAGAATATGACTAATAAAAAAGTTCAAATTTGAAAAAAAATGATACAAGACAAATTTTTTTTAACTATAATATTTAATTTTATTCAAAATAATATATTTTTATGCATAATTTACAGTACAGTAATTTACATTTTTATACACGTTTTAAGTATTATCGCTATTTGCCGAAAAACACATTCATTTGCAAACTGGTAAAAAATCAGATTCTCACAAGAGGAAATACAACTAGCGCCAAGTTCACTCTCATGTTGTGTTAATGGTTTTCTGTTGACAACGTATTTAGTAATTAATCTTTGAGATGATGATTTTATTAATTGTTTATAAACTTAGACTTATGATAATAAAAAGACATTTATTCACCACTGCTGGGAAAATTTTAATTAAAACTAACAACTAAAAATTAAATTCTTATTTTTGTCTTTAATTTTCAATTCCGTTTAAAAATCAAATTTCATTTTACATCACATTAATTTCAAGTCGCCGTAAGTAATTTTTAAATTGTTAATTACAATTAAAAATCAGATTTTAATTTTTAATTGTCAAATTTAATTGTGCCCACTGCTATTACTCACCTTTTAAAAATAAACTTGCGGACACTAAATGATTAATAATTGATTACGTTCTTTTTTAAAAAGCAAAAACAGAATGTGATTTAAAATGCAAAATTAACACGCACAATGTTTGAACAAATTTACACTATAATCTTGTAAAATTTAATGTGTGTATACATAAAATGTGGAAATCATGATTTTAATTTCATTATTGCATAAAATCTTACTATTATAAAGCACTGAAAATATTGAAATTACTAAGATGAAAGTCGAATTCCAATAATGTGCTATTACTTTCAATATAACGTAAGTGTGCAAAATTTATTATTTAAAGTAATAGTGCATTATCGGAGTTCGACTTCCAGTGAAACATGAATCGCACGTAACTTCAAAATCATGTTAAATAAGTCCGCGTAAAAAGAGACCCAGGTGTATATATATATTCACACAGATGCAAAACTTTAAATATTATTTTCTTTTTTAAAAAAATATTTGAAAGTACTTTTTTATAAAAAAAGTACAAGATCTAAAGATAAAATATTTTTGTAAATGGAAATAATGTGTTTATTAATTATCGAAAAGCGAGCTAGCCCTTGGGGATCTTATATAAAAAAAGTCAGATGAAATATAGATAAGAGAACAAAAATAAATTAGATGTCCAATAGAATCAGCAATGAAGGCTCAGACCATAATGAAAAGTTGGAACAGGAAACCATTGTTCAATGAATCCGGACGATCGGTATAAAAGGAAAAATATTGAAATTAAGGACAGTTCCAGCTTGATTTTGTGAGAATGGCAATAAGACACACTTGTCACTCTCTCTCTCACTTATTTCAAATGAAATGACTGTAATACCAGGATTGAACCAGCTAAGGCCACCCTCTGATAGACTGGTCTTCAAATAAAGACTTCATGGGAATTGACACCAGGAACCGGGAGCTCTTCTACTGTAAGATATAAACGAAAAAATTTTACTACAAGTAATTAAGAACTTGAAAGATGTAACAAGCTAAACCTAATTTTTTTTAATGAACTTTTATCTGACTTAAGTTTTCAAATTAATTATTAATGTTTAATTTTTTATACATTTGAGTTTGCTAAAATTCATTTCTATTTTTTTTTTAATTTTTATTAATATTGTATAAATTATTTAAATGCATTAAATTTAAGTTGGGTATAGACACTTGCATAGATTCGTTAATGTTTAATTATGTTTTTGTTTTCATATTTGATTAGAATATATAGACATTTGGTAAATAATGATACTTTATAATGAGTATCTAAAATGTATTTATTTGGATGTCTTTTAAGTTATTGGTGTCAATGTGGCATCTTATGATGAATGCCATTGGGTTTCTTGTAAATTTCCCTCTGCAGTTCCATCAATGACTATATTTCGATCATTTATGTTTATTTTGAAATGTTTTTAATCGTGTAATCTATGTAGCCGATCTATACTCAACATTAAAAAAAACAAACCTTTATCAAATTCATCTGTGTGAAATTATATAAATGTTAAAATTAAGTCAGGCATGAATGGCTATATATATTTGTAAAGTTATATTAATTAATTAAGGGAGGGTTAATCTTGGGTTATTTGTTTCATAATTGGATTGGGCCAATGGATTGGATATAATGGTGTCATTAGTAAATGTAATATGAGGGCCGCCATGTGCAGGATCACATTATATGCCACACACCCCCTTTTTGCCTATGGAAGGGGATAGTAAGACGGAAAATGCAGTCCCTTCCTATGGAGTTTTTTTATTATTGTTCTTCTTGCCAGACAGATGTAGCATTCCTGTCTGGATGAGAATCAATGTTTTCTCTAACCATACTGTTCAGATGTACATTCCTGACAGTATGATATTTGTGCTGTAGTAATCATCTTGCATTGAATACATCGAGGTATCAGGTGGATTGACGTTAGTTTAACTGCGAACTTTTGGCCTAAGGTTAAATAAGGGATAGAATATTTTCTTTTCAAATGCAGTCTATGTAGTTCATTCATACTCGACACTCTTAAAAAAATATTATTAAATTCATCTGTGAGGATGATTTAAAATTTTAAAATAATAATTTAAATTAAAAGTTAATATTAAAATCTAAAATAATAAATGTTATTCCTCAAATTTTAAATATTATATATGTGCATTAATAAATGTTTGTGTATTAATTACTGGCAGTGGCTTTTATTTTTTTATATTTATGATATAGATTAAATAAAGATACATATTATCTCTGCGTCTCCACTGAGCTAATGGCAAGGGCTGACGGTCTTAATAAATAAAAGTTGGATCTTTAACAGCACGTATCTGCCTACTCTATAAATTTTCTAGGTTCAAGTAGCCTAGTGGCGCTCTGTAGTGCAGATGCAGTAAGACTGCTAGCTTTGATCCTAACTCCCAGACTGTTATAATATTGAGGTTGGGTATTTTAATTAATTATAATGGTCAATCTGGTCATCTAGGAAATTTCCTGACCATCATTCCCATAAACAGGTTCAATTAAAGAAAGGGACTATTCTTTGTCACTATAGGTATTTTTTATTTATAATATGTTTGACACATTGTAGATTATGTTGCTGCCTTTGTAATGAAAAACATCTATAGATCAGAACAGGCAAACTCTCTATACGTATTTCCACTCAGTGCAAACCAGAGCAATAAATGGATGCCAGAAGGCTTGTGCATAAAATCCCTATCTAGTGCCTACTCATCCATCATCCAATATCCCCAAACTAGTTTCTGGCTAGTTTCTGGCTTTTGGCCTTCATCAGTGAGGAGCCTTGGATCTGAGAGCACTGCACCTAGATCTTAACCTTCTGGCATCCATTGATTACTCTGGCTTGCACTGAGTGGCAATATGTATAGAGAGTTTTGCCTGTTTTGATAACAGTTATGAGCAAGCATAGGAAGTGGTGATCATGAGATGTTTATCTATAGATCAGGTTCAACATCCTCCTTAGTTTTTTTTTTATATTGAATCCTTCCATTAATCCACAACTGGCCCAAGTGAATATGGCAATACTTCACCGGGTAATTATTTTAGTTGATATAGCAAACATGAATCATTGCTTATTTTTAACCAAATAATAGTAATAAAATAAAAACTAACATAATCTCTATATCACAATTATAAAGACTGATATGAGAACATAACAGAATAAGAACTAGCATCTACTCATAATAAGTTAATAAATCTAGTTTATTTTAACATAATAATTGGGTTAGTCCTAAATATTTACTTACTATGAAAGTTCAACCCCTAACATAATAAAAAAAAATTAATAAAATACTAAAAAACCAAAATAAAAATACATTAGAATAAAACTATAAAAAAATATTAATCAATATGCATTATATTAATTACAAAAATATAATATTGTCTTATTTTATTTTAGTGAATTGTAATACTTTATTTAAATATTTATTTTAGGCCTATTAATAAAAATGAGATAAAGCCTTATTCTTTTTTTACTATTTTATGATCACAATTTGCATCTTTGAGATATTTACTTAAGTTCATGTATGTGAAGACTTGGTTTTACATGAATTTCCTACCAATACCAAAATATTGTTTTACACTCTTGAGACCTTTATTCTCTTCTACAGCTTTCCTTGCTAGTTCTCAGTTATACTTTCTTATATCATATTCAACTCTTTTCCACACAATTTTACAAAATTCGACATATTCAATCCTTTTTAATGCATCATTTTTGTATATATGTATTCATATTTCTTCTTTTCTTCATAAATTCTCTAGTCTCAGTAGAAATTTTATTGGCCAATTACTGCTTTTCTCTACCAGCTATCTTTGTTGCAGTTTTTAAAAGTGTATCAGTTATTTTCATATTAATTTCATTCAAATCTGAATCATCTTCAAAATCTACTAACTAATACTTGAAACCGATTTGTAAATTCTAATTTAAATTCATTAGAATGTTTCTGAAGATTAGGAATATCAATGTGTAAATAGTGTTTTTCTTAATAATTTTTGTCTCTAGTTTTACATTAACATGTATCTTACATCTTACCAAACAATGATCACTTCCCGTGTTAAATTTATTAAGAACATTACAATCTTAAAATATATATTTTCTGTTAGTCAAAATATAATCCAATTCTGGTGTACTTTCATTTGGATGCTTCCATATCCATTTCCTTTTAACATTTTTTTTCAAAAAAAGAAATCATAATATGAAGTTTTTCTTTTCTGCAAACTACACAAGTCTATGTCCTCTCTCATTTCTATTACCATAACCAAAATTACCTACAGCACTTTCATCTTTCATTTGTTTACCAATTCTAGCATTAAAGTCTCCCATAACAATTTTAAAATGTTGTTTACTCTGATCGAAAGCCTTTTGTACATCCATATAAAAATCTTCTACTACTTCATCACTATGAGACCTTGTTGGGGCATAAACCTGAATTATTTGCATTTGGTATCTGCTATTAAGTTGTATAACTAATCTTGTCACTCTGTATGATACACCATCATTCTCCACAAGTTGTTCTTTCACTTTTTATTTATAATGAATCCTACTCCACTTGTATTTCCAATATTTGTACCTTTATAATAGAGTACATATCCACTTTTTAAATCAATTGTCTCTTTACCTTTTCTTTTAACTTCACAAAGTCCAATAATGTCCCATTTAATATAAGACAGTTCTTTTAATTCTTGCAATCTTCCTTCACTTGAAAGTGATCTGCAGTTGTAAGTACCTAAATAAAAAGTCGTCATCAAATGGCAGCCTGGATTTGCAATCAGAGGATTCTTAGCACCCTCCAATTTTGGCCACCAACCGCTGCCTTGGTTGGTGACTTTACAACCTCCTGGGAATAAGGGCAATGTTTTATTTTTGTCTATCATAATTGTATATAGTGGAAAATATTTATCATTTACATAAACATTCATTCTGTCTTTATCAGCAACTAAGAAGAAAGACCCTGGTGTTTCTTGATCTTAAACTCAGAGGTAAAAAGCCAATAAACCCACCATGCTGGCTAATGTGTGTTGGTGAGCAGCACATAGTAATAGCAGCTGCAACGACAAGAACATATAGAGTGGACATTAAAAATTTGCCCTGCTCTGTTCCTTTAAGGCCTCCAAGAGGAATCAAAAGGTCTCCTTTCAGTTAATAGCAAACTCCTTTCTGCAGCCTATATATTTATGTATATGTGTATATATATTTTATAGTTCTGAAGATTGCAGGGGTAATTGAAACTTTTGAGGTTGAAGAGTGTTATGTAAGCATTGTACAAAAAATAAAACTTAAAAAAAAAATAGATTAATTAATTAAGGCAATGCAAAAAAGGAAAAGATAAGTTTGAATATAAAATTGTATGACACACAACTGTGAATTGACTAAGAAAGTTATAGAAGAGAACAAAAATCTCAATGTTATAATAAATTCTAGTTTAAATTCAACAGAATATTTCTGAAGATTAGAAATGTCAGGTATTAATATTTTCTCTTTTAATAGCTTTTATCTTTTACATCTCCCTCATTGATGATGCCTGCTCATGTTGAATTTATTAAAATACATTCTTATCTTGAAATATGTATTTTTTTATTAAAATAGTCAATTTTACTTTAGTTTTATTTGGACATTTTTATTCATTTCCCCTTAATAATAATAAATTTATAACATATGGAGATTGTTTTCCTCCATACCCAACAAACTTTCTTTTTTCTGTATTCATATTCAAACTTTACTCATAATTTTTCATCTCAAATATTTTCCAATTTAAGGATTAAAAATTTTCATAAAAATTGTAAAATGTTTTTTGACCTGATCAAAGCATTGTACACATCTAAACAAAATTATTTAATTTTTCATTGGAATAAGAACTTGTTGGGGTGTAAATCTAAATTATCTATATTTGGTATTTCCCACCAAGTAAAATAAGTAAGTAGTCTTTATATTCTATTTGATATGTCATTTTCTATATTTATAATGCACATTAGGTTCAATTATGTATCAATAAAAAAGGATATTGTAAATAAAGATTAGTATTAATGATATGGAAGAACACAGAGATGAAGTATGTCATCATCAACCATCATCAATCTATTGCAGGATAAAGGTCTCTCCAAGTTTAGTCCATCTTCTCTGATCTCTAGCCTCTCTTCTCTACATCATCTCTGCACCCTTTCTTATTTCATCCATCAATCTCACATGTAGTCTCTTTCTGGGTCTTTTATAATCTCTTGGAATCCTGTTTAAGATTTCAATTGCCCAACAATTATCATCTCTTCTAGAAATATGTCCAGCTCAACTCTATTTCGGTCTTTTAAGTCTTTCAATGATGTCAGTAGCACCTCTTTGTCCTCTTAACCATGTATTGTGTTCTCGATCTCTTCTCAAAATGCTATTTTTAAAATTAATCATGTGATAATAAATGTTCTATAGGTTTATACACTCTCTAGTGGTTATAACTAGAAATAAACCCATGAAAAAATAAAATATTATTATTATAAATGTACAAATATGTATATATTCATTATACATTTTCTTATTGATCTTTTTCTTTTTTATACTTGCTATCTATCAACAAATAAATAACTCCTCACTTATACTATCAATACATATACATCCATATATATTACATCTTATTTTCTAACATTGATAATTTTCCTCTAGATTTTATCAAACCATTGACCATATTAATATATATACATCTATTATACATTCTCTTATTCATCTTTTTTCTACTTTGTAACTCCTATCTATCAACCAATAAACAATTCCTGTCTTATACTATATATATATATATATATATATATATATATATATATACCTATACATTCTTATATATTACAGCTTCCAATCATCTAACAGTGACCATTTCCCTCCCAATTTTATCAAATCATTGACCATGTTAATGCATTTCTCTGTTTTCTTGTATATATAATGTTTCATAATATTTTCTTTCTTATCAATATTATTATTCATTTTTGCATTGCATATCTATTTTCTTAAATCTTTACTATTCTTCCATCCTATATTTATTTCAACATTTAACTTATATTTATTCAATATCTTATATACTTCAGCTTGAAATCCACTTCTTAACTTTAGCTATCCTCTTATTCTTCCCTTTCATTATTTAGAAACAGGACATATAATAAATTGTGAGGAAAATAAAGGTAATGAAGTATAGTAAAAAATTTAAAGAAAGATAATATTATGAAACATTATATATACAAGAAAACATAGAGAAATGCATTAATATGGTCAATGGTTTGATAAAATTGAGAGGAAAATGGTCACTGTTAGATAATTGTAAGCTGTAATGTGTAAGATTGTATAGGTATGTATATGTATTGATACTATAAGACAGTAATTGTTTATTGGTTGATAGGTAGGAGTTATAAGATAGAACAAAGATGAATAAGAGAATGTATAATGGATGTATATATATTTAATATTGTCAATGGTTTGATAAAATTGGGAGGGAAATTATCAATGTTATAAAATAAGATGTAATAAATATGAATATATATGTATTGATAGTATAAGAGAGATGTTGTCTATTTGATAAAGATAGTAGGTATAATAAAGAAAAAGTTGAATAAGAAAATATATAATGGATGTATACTAATTAATAAAGCAAGTCATATATAACGTGACATTACTTTTATAAGCTTGTAGTTATAAAAATGCAATACAGAGAGCATACCAATAGCTCAAACAAGCTCTTAATTAATAAGTGCGGTATGAGAAAATATTTAAAATCTCTATCCAGAACACTCTCAACTCCAGACCAACTGGATTCGAGCTTATGGATGTACACATATTTATAACTTTATAAAAATAATAATATTTTTTATGTAGCACATTTATTGTCACATGATTAATTCTAAAAGTGGGATCTTGAGAAGGTTCATTTGTGAATAAAAATTGATTTGATGATATTAAATTAAATTGCATATTTCGAGTTATGTGTAATTCGATTGATTAAGTGTATATATGTATGTGAACACATGAAAAATGTAATTAATTAGGTATGTGCTCATGTGTAATTATATAAAAATATATGGCATGTAAAATTTTTACTGAAGAAAATATGTGTGTACTGAGAGTAATTATATAAAAAGCATATAAACAGGGAACAGTAAAAGATGCAATTATCAAAATATGTAAACTAGTCATAATAATACATTAACTTAGAAAATTAATTTTACTAATATTCATTGGAATTGAACCACACATTAACAAAGTTTATATCTCTTAAGAAAGTGATTTAGTGAATTGAGAAATAGCCTGGATACTTAATTCCAGGTAACAAAAGAAGAAAGTGAATATAAACTCCAAGTTGATATACAGAGAGTTGCCATGCCTGTTTGCTATAAAGAAACTCATTGTAGGTTACTTTAGTAAATGTTCTATTATATATTTAAAGTAGTTTTTTGGTTAAATCATGTGATACTTTTGCTTACTTCCCAACATTTAAAATAATAATAATAATAATAATAATAATAATAATAGTAGTAGTAGTAGTAGTAGTAGTAGTAGTAGTAGTAGTAGTAGTAGTAGTAGTAGTAGTAGTAGTAGTAGTAGTAGTAGTAGTAGTAGTAGTAGTAGTAGTAGTAGTAGTAGTAGTAGTAGTAATAACAATAATAATAATAACAACAACAACAACAACACATGGTTTAATCCAAAAACTACTTTATTTACATCATACAACCATATATTAATTTACTCATGTTATTATCATACAACCATGAAAACATTAAATACATATGTATAAATCTAATAATGTTTTTGCATACTGGCTCAATTATCTTGCTAATAATTATAATGTTTTAAAATATCCAAGTTATTCTTGCTGAAAATTATTGTATCTTAAACCTCACATTAATCTAGATGCATACCTTTCCTTATTTTCTTTATTACATAAATAATAGTTACTTAAATTGATGTGTGTTCAACTTCTAGATACTCACAATTAGTTATAAACACATTATGACTCATTCATTATTACAAAGTCTTCTACCCTACACACTGCAGATTGGTGCAATTGGACAATCATAAATGATTTCAATGAAAGTAGTATATTACAGACTGGTACAGATTACATTAGTTTGCAGATATTAAAAATGATCAGTATAAATTTGTATAGACATATTGCAGTCATACTGCACAAATTGAGTGTATAGCAGATTGACCAGCAGAAATAGAAGTACAATCATCTAGTTTAATAAAAAATGACCATTTTAACAATAATTATAGATGAATTTGGCATAATAAATGTGTTGCAATGGACAATTTATATTGCATTTGGCAAAATGTATACTATATTACTTTAATAACATAGTAGAAAATAAAGTATTACAGATAAAAAATCATAGAGGTAACCAAAATTTGATATAATCCTAAAATTCTGAAGTGTCCTTTTTATGAAGTTATTGATCAGCATAAGAACTATTTCAACTCCTACTCATTACATAATATAGCATGACTTTGATTATAGAACAGACATCAGGCTAAAATGGAGGGCATTATCATGCAACTTTATTTGCTTTAGTTAAGGATTGAGTCTTTGGGAGTAGTATAGAAGTATTTTTTCTAAATCATTCATTATGAGGTATGACTGTCTGCAAGCTCAAAAGTTGCCAAATGATAATAAATTGTTGATATATAGTGTGATTATCAAAAGCATTTTGCATAAGAGACAAATGTGGTCCAAGAGAAAAGGGTCCAAGAATTTAATAGATAAACCAGCCCACAGATATCAATACTGAAATGATAGCTAAAGATCCAAAAAAAAAATAATAATAATAAATCAACAGTGATTTGAAATGAAAACTTTATTTCTATGTAAAAATAGATTATGAGATAAATAGTGAGCATTCTTTGATCTACGTAATCACGAATTATCATGCTTGAACTTATCTAGCAATACAAAAGGAGAGAAAGCTAGTCATCTTTCACATATGACTATGGGATAAAAACAAACAAAAAAAAAGACTGTAAAAAGTAGAAAAGTAAAAACTGTAAGAAAAGTATTCTTAATACTTTGATTTATGGTTACAAGGTTAAAATGGGGGTTGCAGAAGATCAGGTGCATTCTTAATGTTTAATAAAGACTAATATTTCATTGTCAATAATTGCAAAAAAGGATTGTTTTCAATTGGGATGACTGTATTAGCTAGAGATGTAAATGATATTCAAACAGGTGTATTTAACATGAAAAAGAAATCTAACATTATACCTAATAATGGGAAACATAAGATCAATTTTGGGGAGAAATTTGTAATAAATCTCTAGGAATTCGGCATTAATGCTAAAGTTATAATAAAATCAGAGGTTTGTCTGAGATATTCTGAACTATGTAAATATAAAAATTTTAGAAATTAAAACAATGCTAATTAATATTGAACTTATAATTTGTAAACATGAAGCGATGCAGAGGGTTAAGATTGAAGTTGTCTTAGAAGCATTAATTTAAAGGCTTTATTATGTAATTATAAATTTATTAAACGCACATTGATTACGTAAGTAATATTTACTGAGGCTATAACCTCGATAATATGCATATAAAATGCGATAGTAAGGACCTCTACAGGTGTTTTTAACCACAAGCTTACACTATGGAAGAAACTGAAGAATTAACATAGGGTTCATCTATTATATTAATCATAAAAATGATAGTATGATTCAACTCTGAGGAGACTACTGACTGACAGAAAGAAACATATTGGCAAAGGAATGTAATCAGTTCCAAATTTTTATGAAGTGCTAACTAGTTATACTGTAAAGTTTTACTTTATGAAGTTATATTTAAATTTTATTTTCCATTAGATCCCATTAAGCACTAAAATGTTGAAATTTCTCACTATAATAACTCATTTTGTTATTGAATATTTCTTTGAAATTTTTTTTTAACATTAACACCACATTATTCAGAGAGCTATATGAGCTATTGAAAAAGAATCAGCAATCATAAAATGTGAAACTCTTTCCATATTGAATAAGTTTATATATATATATATATATATATATATATATATATATCAATATATTCCTTATATATATATATATATATATATATATATATATATAAGGAGGAAAAAGTAGTGTTAATCATAGATGCTTCTTGATATGGTATCTGTCATCATCTACTGTCAAGCATATTACGACAAATTGCCAATCCTCTGTCAATAAGAATCTTGTTGATAGGTGAAAATGACTATATCCAATTGCATAAGGAAGCCTTTGTTATTAATAAATTTCATTAATATCTACATGGCCAATCTTTTAAAGTATATGTGGATCACAAACTACTCTTGGAAAGCATTAAAAATTCTAAACAAATTCTAAATAATGTATGGTCAAATTGATGAATTTACTATCAATCCACTATTTTAAGGTTTTCAGAAACTGGAGAAGAAAGTTATTCTTTCTAATGTGCAGTCTAGGATTTGAGATAAAAGTGAGATTTCACCTATCTGTATTAAACATCTTGATGGTCTAAATGAATAAAATCTGATAAAGACTATAAGTTATTAGGCAAATAGATCAGAAAGATATGGTCAACCCATCATACTATATATATTTTACCATAATTTTAATTGTGTGTGTGAAAGTTTATTAATGTAAAAAAGATTCACAATGATGGTAAATCATTTGCTCATTCCATTATTAAAAAAAAGTACTATTTTACAATTGGACATCCTAGCATGGATGTTAGATCATAAGTATGGTGATCAGAGTTAAGTAATGGTATAAAATAAAAAAAACATTTGCCAATCAATAACTAGATTATCATTCAAGGAAATGAAATCCTAGATTAGGCTAAGGTAATTTATTTAAATTGACAATACAGGGATATTTAAAGGCCACAAAAATAGTCATCACAGATGCATACTTTTGGAAGAGACTATAAAGATCTTAAATTAAGTAATTACATACAAGAAATTCCTAATAATACTTATTTCCAAACAGAGTTTATGTCACAGTATCATCTTGAGTTAAATGGATTTCCTGAAAAAAAAGGTCCAATAAGTAAAATATGTTTTAAAAATGATATATTACAAATATTCTTGAAACAGTAACTTCCTGATATACTATATTAAAATACAATACTAATGAGGTAAAATAGTCAAACAACATTGACATGAATAAATTCAAATTCTCTCAAAATAAATAGCACCAATAAAACTGAAAAATGGAGCAGAATTATGTGAATATATGGACCATATTAAATCACTATATGAAGAAATTTTTCAACATAATTCAACTGAGAACAGCAAAGTGATAAATTCTATTTACAAATGGAAAATCTCAAACTAGGAATGAGTCTACACAGCAAGACAATTCACAATGTTAGAGAAGACTAGATGAAAGCAAGTATAATCAATTACTATCAAAACAGAAATCTGATCAGCAGGATCATAATAGTTATCATGAAACAAAAGAACTCTAAGATATGTATGAGACTACTTGTATGAAACATCAAGAAATGTCCACTTTTTAAATCAATTGCCTTTTCACATCTCCTTCTAACTTTATAAAATCCAACAATGTCTTATATGATAATAGGCAATCCTTTTTTTCAATCTTTGCAATTTTCCTTCACTTGAAAGAAATTTGCAGTTCTAAGTTTTTAAATAAAAGCTCATCATCAAATAGCAGTCAGAATTTGCAATGAATGTATTCTTAACATCCTCCACCTTCAACTACTAATTACTGGCTTGGCTGGAAACTTTTTAACCTCCTGGGAATAAGAATTATAATTTAGTTGTTTCTCACAATAGTAAACATTTATTTTTTTAAAAAAGGTTCATTCACATACACATTCATTCTGCTTTCAAAAAAAATTCAACTGATATTTCAGTTAAGAGCTATCAAGCAAGTGAGAAGAAAGACTATGATATTTTTTGCTTAAATTCAGATGTAAAAATAAAACAATAAAATCATTACTCTGACTGATATGTGGTGTTGAGCAACCTTTCAATGGTCATATATTATATAAATAATCATATAATAATAATAGCTGTTCTGATAAGAATGTAAGCAATGGACATTAAGAATTTGCCTTGATGGATTTCTTAGAGGTTTCAAAAAATAAATTAAAGAATCTCCTTTCAGTTTACTGGAAGCTCTTTTTTGCAACTGAAGGGATAAATAGCAATATCTACAAGTACAGTGGCTTATACATTTGTAATTATTGTAAATTTGCATTAATTACATCTAAGAATATTCTAATAAATGTGCATCGGTTTTACTTTATATGTGTGAATGGTTTGATATAATAAATAGGAAATGTACAAGGATATATATACTAAGAGTAGTTATATAATTAGGAAAATGTAGAAAGGTTTGATATGCATACATGTATATATTAAAAATATTCACATAAAAATATGTAATCAGGTAAATGTAAAATATGTGTAATTGTTATGTGCTGAGTTAAGAAAATAACAGTCACTGGAATCAAATAATTACTTAAAAATAGCCCTGGTCCCCAACACTTCAGAAAACAAATGATTAAAATACAAACAAACAGAGAGAATACAAATCCTATGTTAATATATCTGTGTGTGTGTGTATATATATAAAGGGAGACACAGAACCTAAAAAATGTCCAAAATCCCATAAATATTTACTTTTCAAAATAAATATAAGGCAATCACTGTAGTTATTCCAATCTTTTGTTACTTTGTCAAGCTTTTGAATTTAAGTTTTATATAATTTTAAAGTAATTAATTTATAGAATAATATGTATATAAAGTAAAATCTAATTTATATTTGCAATATTAATTTACCAACTTTCTTAAGTTATGATGGTTTAATATATTTAGGTTATATATAAATTGCTAATTTTATATTCCTGGAGAAAATTATTGCTTCTTAAATCATATATTAAATTAGACCTAATTAAATCTGAGTGTGCATTTTCTCTTATTATTTTTTTTCTACCTACATAAATAACAAATTATGTAAATTGACACATAAGGAGCATAACTACTTGGCAGTACTTTTTGACATACCATCATTAGGTTTATACCTCAGATATTACATTTACAATATCTGGAATATTGTTCTTCTATTTTTCTTTTTTTTAGTAATAATGAATTCCTCACTTTCAGTAAAGTATATATTTATTTTTTTAAAACAATTGTCTCTTCATCTTTTAATTTCACAAAGTCCAACAATTTTCCACTTAATATTTGGCAGTATTTTCCTACTTTTTTCTTCTATACTGGAAAATAATTACAGTTTCCAGGAATTGAATAAAATGCCATTTTTTAGCACCAGCTGCCTTTTCTTTAGCTACAATCACCCTAATTTATTTTTGTCTGTCATAATTGCATATAAAAAAATTAAGAGAATGAACATTTGCACACACATTTAATCTGTCTTCAAAAACATAAAGTTGATATCTCACTTAAAAACAACCAGGCTTCTAAAAATAAAATCCATGGTGTTTTTCCATATTAAACTTAGAAATAAAAGCAAATAAATTCATCATATTGAAATGCAGTACTTTAGGGTTTGTTTACCATATGAATAATAGTACTAATATTAACTGCAGCGACCAGAAAATATGGAATAGATATTTGGAAATTTGTCCTAAGTATTTTTGTTTTTCAAAGCCTCTAATAAGATTTAATGTGTCTTTTATCAGTTAAACTCTTTTTTGCAGTTAAATAAATATATTAACAAATAAGATCCAAAGTAATAAAAATTGGAACATTTTTATAAATAGAAAGTTTATAAGAAAGAAGTAGACTTGGAGAACATTAAAAATACACAAACTCATACATTTTTAAAAATTATATTTTTAATTGTTTAAAATGTTCTACAAAATTTAGATATTTGCATATTAAGTATGGGATTAATTAAACATACACAAACACTACACTTTTTATGAAAATATATGGACTAATTTTTTAAAATTTTCCTAAAATTTAAAAGCAAAATACAACATTTAACTTAAATATTAATATTTCCCTTTTTAAATTTTGGATATACTGTACAGTTTTATACCGTAATCAAAATTGTCTTCTCAAAAGCATTTAAAAAAAAAAAAAATTAAGTAGTTACAACATTTTCCACTAGATAGCAGAAAAGTTAACAAATTTTTGGCGCGACTGTTTGGAAAAGATTTGAAGGCTCATCTTTGATAATTTTTCGGTATTTATGTAGAAATGGATGCTTATGAAAATATTGAATGGTTAAAAACAAAAGAAGCTCTTCTAAATCTTGAAAATTTATTATACTGCTATGTATGGTAAGTAAAAAAATAAAATATCAAATTATTTATAATAACTTGTCTTAAATTTTAGAAAAAGATCTTCGTTTAATTTCTTTTAGTTTTGTTATTTATTCTTTAAATATATATAAAATCTGTCTATATCGTTTAATAAAAATAAGTAACTAAATATTCCCTAATAACCATGTGTTACTTGATTGATTAATTAATTTGTCGAATTTATAACTTTTTATTATCTTATTAATTATCGACACATCATTTGTTCTTAAATGTAAAATTTTTTTTTTTTTCACCAATGATTATTTTAGTTTTATAATATTCAATAGTTATCTCCGCGGCAGTTGATCTTACATTTACCGCTTATAATAATAATTCGCCGCCATATTTTTTAATAATAACGCGCAGGCGTTGTGTAGATGGTGAGACTGCCTTTTGTTTATCTTTTACGTAAGTGTAACTAGATGTGGTAAATTGCTTGCATTTTTTTAAAAAAATTCTGTTTAAATGCAAATTCTTATATTTAATTTCATTTAATGTTCACAAGCTAAATATTTATAAAATCATTTATTAAGTATCAAATTATTTATTTATTTAGGCTTGCGTTCAACACACAAAAACAATATTTTTATTTTGACTTTACTTTTTTTTAAAGATTATTTATGATATTAAAATTATAGTGATTGGTTTTTAAAAATATTTGAGAATGTAATGAAATATATATGCATTTTCTTCTCTCAATTATTATTTTAAAATGATTTTGCAGAATTTTATTTCAAAATGTCATAGAAAGTCAACACTTTTCCTATTTAAGAAATAATGTTTAAGCGTAAATTATCAGTTTTAATTAATATTTGCAAAGAGTCTTAGACATAAGGAAACTCTTTAAATTACAATTATAAACATCAAAGCCTGGTTGTAAAATTTATGATTTAACTCGAAATATAATGATTTTTATAATGGAGCTAATATGGATTGGAAGGTCCTACCATTAATCATATTTTTTGCATATTTCTTGCAGTTTAAGTATTGTAACTTGCATTGCAGCAGTAAATTAATACTGTATTTGTATCACATATATGATTCCAAGATCTTAGGATACAGTCAAATTGAAGCCAGTTTTTAATTGGTAAAATTAGATAAGTTAATATTTTCAGATTAATTAATTAGTTCTACATATGATCCCAGACAAATTTCTTCAAATCATCTTTGTTTTTTACATTTTTCTAAAAATGTTTCCATTAATTTCCTTCCTTTTTAAAATCAATGGGAGCACTAGAAATGTCAGATTGAGTTTCAATCTGAAATCTTTAGTTCTTGAATTTATATTCAATCATTATATTAAATTTTACAGGGTTTTTATCATATTTCTAACCACAATTGTAATCTCTTTTTACCTCTAATACATTCTTAGTTACTTTACTTTTTTTTAAAATTTATTTTCTAAATAGTAAAAAATTTTACATATTGTTTTATTTTTAGTATTTTTAACTTTTTTATATATCAGGAATCCCACATTTTAAAAAGAATCCTCCCTCCTTCCTACTTTTCAAATTATCTAAATTTATGTATTATACAAATCTATACTCTAAATAAAACATTTATCATTCTTAATTTCTATTTAAATTGTTCACTAAATACTTTTTTATTTTTGATGAAAACTAATACTTTCCTAATACTTTCTATCCAGTTATCACTTTTTTTTTTCAAGGCATTATATCTTCAATTTTACATTTATTTTTAATCTAAAATTATTATACATTTCATCAATTTTATAAAACGTTTTGTTAATTTCGTTCTCATTATCTTCATACATGCCAAAGTTTTTGTAGAAACTATTTTCTGCAATAGTAATCTCATCCTTGACAAAATAAATAAAATTTTCTCATAAATCAATTTCATTTTTGACAAAACATTTCACTTCATAACTAATCAAAGCAGAAATGATTGCCCTGTCTTGCACCTCTAACTATTTATGAATTTTCTGTTCGCATGTAACTCAAATTCTTTAAACAATCTTCTATTCCATATATTTTTGTTTCTAAATTCTTACAACTCCAATTATTCCTATCCTCTTAACTACTGTGATGTTCTATTAAACTTACATTCTTTTTTGCATTGCTATGATAAATAATAAAATAGTGCACAGTAATCTGTGTCATAAAAGAATATTCACCAATTTTTTATCAATCATTTGATCCTAAAACTTAATTTGGTTGCCAAAATATATGAATAGTAGCCAATCCTATATTTTGAATCCAAAATATATGAATAATAGCCAATCCTATATAATATATATATTTAACATGTTTACACAATATGTACCCACTTATAATTTAATTTAACAATTATATAATGATTATCAATAAAAATAATTAAAAAAAAAAAGATAATAATTGCTGTGGGAGCACATATACTTATGTAAACATATACATTTGTCTTTACTCAAATCTATGAGTATGTAGTGAATATGTGTATTCTTAATCATTCTTCAAAAAAAAAAATGTTAATTTATCCTTCATTTTTCTTGTTAGTAAAATCATTTTGACTATTTTTGGAATACTGAATTATGCACATAAGGTAAACTTCTTTCTCTGGAGAACAAGGGATAATATTTGAAGCAGACATCTTTTTTTCTGTCTTGATACTTTTTTAAAAACGTAGTGAAAGGAAGTAGTTTTCTATTTCTTTTAATTCATCAAAATGATCTTGCATGTATTGATTATATATACATCAAGAATCATATTCCATAATTTTGTCTATTAGATTGTATGATATAATTTTTTGATGTTCATGATGCTAGTTTTTTTTTTCTCTACTAATGAATTGGTAAGATCATATAACTTCATCGGTTATTGTCTTCAAAGTATTCTATAATTTATTAGTCAATCATACCTACAAAATTCATTTTTTCTGAGAATTTTTTAAAAAAAATTTCTGTTCCTACACTTTCCGGAGAATGTTGCTTCAAATAGTCTTTCAACATGCATTTATAGTTTGTGGGTTTAATTTGTGACTGCTTTTATTCTATTAGTAAAACCTTACAAGTTGGCATCAGAGGTAATCGGAGAGTTGTATGAGGCCTTATACACTAAAAGATATCTTAGTAAATAGGTTGCCTTAATGAAGTAGTACTGAAGATGAAAATGTTGAGATTCTATTTTTATTTCCAATCTTCATAGTGAACAGATTCAGAATGACTGGGTACATGCTCTAGCATTAATAGGGCATTTAATTCAAACCCTTTGTCTCAAATAATTTATTTTATTCACAGAAAAAACAATCATGTAACTATTCCATGAATAAAATGTTTTTTTTTTTTAAATTTTGTTTCCATTTAATACAGATAGATAATGGTAGATGTATTTATTTTTATTTTTGAGAATGTTAGAATTTTTACAGGTTTAAATAAGTACTAATTGTATGACTTGCAATATTGCAGCATTGTACTCTTGTTTTTCTTCAGGCTTTTTGTCTGCTTTATCATTTTTTGAATGTATGTTCAATTTGGCACCTCCTTCCATTTGTCACAATTAAACACTCATTCTGTAAGTTGTAGTTTTTTTACACTTTTTTCTAATTTTGTCAGAAATATGATGGCAGCCTTGATCCCAATAGTCTTAGCCTTTCCTATAATCTGTTGTTTTTTAGTTCATACTAATTTCTGAACTTATATAACCATATTTTACTTGCAATAAATGACTTAACAATTGTCTTTTACTAAAGCATTTAGTAGATAATTAGATTTATTTTTATATACAGATATGTTTTTTAAATTTTAGTGCAATAATTTATACATTACACTAGCGTAACTTAATAATTATTGTTTATTTTACAATTCGTATTATGTAGGCACTATGAACACTGGATGTAAAGAGTATCATTGGCACTAGTATATTTGATAATTTATTAAAAATTTAACCCTGAGATGTATAACTAGCTAATAGAAACACATTGTATGAGTATAGATCAGTCAATCAAAGACAGCAAAGACACCAAAGAATTCAAATAGTAATTAATATTGCCTCATATTTTACTAGAACTGGCAAAACCATCCACATCATTTTCAATATCAGATGGTGAGAAGCAGAAAATGCTATGTTAAGTAATTTGTAAATATAATCCTAATTTGAAATACAGTTTGGGCTTTTATATAATGATCCACACAAACCTGTGCGCATAATCTGCTGGAAATAGTTGGCAAATGATTATATAAGACCTTGAAAATTTTAGTTATCATTTAAATTCTATGTATAGTGTATTTAAGAGTAAGATAATTTAATTTTTTTGAAAGAAAGGCTAAAGAATTATAAGGCAAATTAATTTAATTTTTTTTCAAAGCTTACTAATTTAAATGACAAATTAATAAAAGCATTTTTTAAAATTGCTAAAATAAAAAAAACTTTATATAATTGGCAAAGATCTTGTTTTACCGGCAGCAATAAAAATTTGAAAATCTATCCATGATTCCCAAAATATTAAACTCTTTAAAAAAAATTCCTGTGACTAGTGACAAAATTAAAAAAGAATAGACAGCAATGCTGACAATATCATGTCTACATTACTGCTGGTATCATGAATCAAGCAAAATACTATATTATACAATTTGATGATGCTCCTGACAATGCAAATAATTCAAAATGACCTGCTGTTTTGTAGAAATGTCACTAGTACAACTAAAGGAAGAAAGATATTTTGAGATGATGAACTTGAATTGCAAAAATGCATTGAGCTCTGCATCAGTGAAACTGCAGTTATGATTGCAGAATTTATAGAAGAATTAAAAAGATTTGTCCAAATGCAAGACTTGTTTGCATTGTCCACAAAAAAACCTAGTATTTCGACATATGGAAGAATCACTTAAGAAGTTGTCACAATTGTTACTTACATAAAAAATAATACCACTAATACAAGACTTCCAAATTTTATGCCAAGAGAAGGACTCCAATTATAAATCTCTTTTATATTATGCAGAAATAAGATAGCTATCCAGTGGTAAAGTTCTAATAAAAGTTTTAATATTAAAAGATGAATTATAATTTTTTTTCCTTAAAAAAATCCCTCATTAGCATCATTTGTGTGATCAAAATTGGATATGTTTATTTTTTTTCCTGTTGAATTTTTTCAAAAAATAACTAAATTGAATTTTTCATTATAAGAAAAATTACCAATATATTATAATACTCTAAACTCCAAATTGCAAGCATTTTAAAATAAACTTTCTGCATAGTTAAAAAGTTTTAGGCATAATTGTACAGAAATGTTTGCTTCTCTCCATGAATTTCTTGAAGAAAATATTTTGCTATCAGCAAAAAATAAAAGAATAATAATTAATCATATTACAAATTCAATGACTTTTTTTTAAAAACTATTTTTTTGACTTCAGTAATCTATTGTGTCAATACTTGAATTGGAATTTTATAATAAGAAATTGTCAGAATTTTTGGCTCCAATGACAAAAAGAATATCCTTCAATGGTAAACACAGCTTTAAATATTCTGAATCCATTTGCATCCACATAATATTGCGAAACGGCATTTTCATTACTATTACTAATTAAAATCTTGTTTATCAATAGAAACATTAGAAAAAAATCTTAAGAATTGCTGTGTCAAACATTTCATTTGATTTTTTGTGTAACAATATTCAAACTCATCTATTTTATTGAATTATTGAAATCTCTTGTATTATTCAATTTTTTGTGTTTCATACTTCATGATTTTTGTAATATTCGTAATTTCTTTTAGTATTTTGTATAATAATATATAAATAAGAAAATTAAACTATATAAATACAATAAAATTGTATAATAGCAGCATATGCTTTTATTAAGAATTTTTTCTTTCAGGGACCAGAAATGTTTCTAGATATTCTAGGAGAGCCTTTATATCAGTGACTTTGAGAAGCACTGATATAGAGCTTTCTGATGCAATACGTAACTTTATATTCCAGAACATCCTTTTTACTCATATCCTTCATCCACAAATTTTTTACTGCCTTTTCAGATTTTATTAAGTACATTATTATGTTCTGTGGATTTAAGTTTAGCATTTTCAGGAGTTCAAGCATTCCATTTCTTTTTTTTGATCAATATTTTTTTGTTGTTTTTTTCAAGCTTAAATCAATCACTTTCCCATGAATTATGCCTGTTTTTTTTATTGGATTAGTTGTTGATGAGTAATGTAACAATCATTATCTTTTTTCATTTGTTTTTTAGAGTGGCTTATGTCTGCTCCCTTCACTTGATTAATTGTTGATGAATAGTGTAATGATACATGAATTATTGCTCTCTCCACTGGGTTATTTGTCGATGAGTATTGTAATGCTGCATGGTTTCTCAACAAAGGAAATGCTTACCAGCTTTTTTTTAAGGCTTGAAAGAATTGTTATTCTCACTAATTCATCCTCATTAATTCTGCATTTTGACACTATTCTAAATAAACATTTTAAAAGGCTATCAGAGAAATATTATAATACTTGCAATATTTTCTCCAACCTTATAAGAATGTGATTTAATTAATATGCGTTGTTAGAGAAAATGCCATGAGTCACAAAAATAGCTGTTATTATGTAGGCAAATTATATGCAAAATCAATAAAATGCAAACAATATATATAATAACTAAGTGTATGAATCTTGGCAACTTTTAATTTAAAATATTAAATTAAAAATGCAAAGTACTCTCAATTACTACAATATAATCTTTCTCAACTAATTTTAAAATTAACTCCCATAATGATTTATTTCTCATCCATATGCTTCATGAATTTTTACTTAGCTTCTTGTCTCTTAAGCAAAGATTTATTTCTCATCCATATGCTTCATGAATTTTTACTTAGCTTCTTGTCTCTTAAGCAAAGTGAATACAAATCGTCCACTGTTCAAGTTTATAATAATTAAACACAGAACTCTTAGCATAATTTATTTTGTGTGCTTCAACTCTTTCGTATCGTAATTGATGTTCTTTAAATCTCTTTTCCAATGAAAATGAGATTTACTAATATATTAAATTCCACAAAGACAAATAAATATATATATATATAATTATTTTTAAGCTGTTTATCAATAATATTAGAATTATTTGGCAGTCTATTTACATTAGATGATGACTATTTGCAAGTTTGTAATAATCAGAACAAATATCTTTTATTACTTTTTTTTAATCAAAACAGGTTTATTTATACAATGTTTTATCATTAGATGTACAATTTATGAGCCAATATGCTCACATATAAAGTAACAACAAAAAAGTTACAGGTATTAATACTAATTGAAAATTTTCAGTTAAATTAAAGTTTCTTAGGAGTCAGAAGATCTTTCAAAGTCTACTAATTCCATCGTTGTCTTATAGGTGAATTTAGGTGTCAACCTCATGTCCCTCATTGTTTTCAATTTGTTTAATAGAGTTTGCCGAGGGTCAGTACAATTGGCATTAAATAGAAACGATCATCTAATAAGCCACATAGAATACGCTAAAAAAGTAGCACTCCTGACTATAGTAAATATGCCTGCGTTGATTGCTTGCTTTAGGGTTGCAATGAGTGGGCATTTTTTCTTGAACAAAGAAGTAATTAGGTGTCTACATTTGTGAAATGCAATGCATTGGTTGAAAATATGTTCGATGATATCCTCTTCCCGATGACATAATAAGAAAATAGGATCTAAGGATGAAAAATCCATATTTCCCATTTGTGAAATGCTATGCATTGGTTGAAAATATGTTCGATGATATCCTCTTCCCGATGACATAATGAGAAAATAGGATCTAAGGATGAAAAATCCATATTTCCCATGAGAAAGTAGCCCATTGGAAGGACACTAAGGTTAACCTTGATTAGAAAATCAGGGTACTTTGGCTCAAGCCACCACTGTTTAAATTTTTTAATTAGGCAAAAGTTAGAAATGTTGAAGATCCTGGTATCAGGTGCAATGATATCATGAATCAGATGATATGCATCCAATAGCTTATTTTTGAAGGTTTTGATCCAGCGGGTGGTGGAGTAATTTTTGAAATGTCCTAATTCTGAGAGCCAGGAGATTTGATAAGGTAGAGGTGTGTTAGTAGGTCTCATTTCAAATTGAGGCACAAATTGCGGAAAAACTAAATTCAACTTGTGTAATAGATTTATGAGTGCTGAAGTCTAAGTACCTGAAGTGAATGATGGTCCAACCCCGTTTAATTTGGATGGTCTCTGAATTTTGTTGAGGCTAATTCAACTGTTTTTTTCTTCCACAAAAGTCGTGAACAAAGGGAATTAATACTATGAATGAATTTACCAGTCAATTTGATGAATGGCATGAAATATTCTATTCTGGGAGACAGCAACATGTTTAATAAAGCTACTTTCGCTTACAGTGACAGGTACCCCCTTGCCAGTGAATTGATGATCTTTGTAGCTGCGGTAGTAATAGCATTTTGTATGATCTAGCTAATGGAGATTCATACTGTAAACATAGAAATTTCTGAGGCTTGACTGAAAAGGAAGAAGGGATTATGTTCCCCGAGGATAGCCTCCATGCAGAAGATTTGGCTAGATTGAAGGACAAGCCTGACTCATTGGTGAAAATATGCATCAGTTGTATTAGCTTAGGTATGAACTTGCGTGATGGTAAGAATACAACTAAGTCATCCATGTATGCAATGAAATTAATATTATTGTTTATAGATGGGATAGATAATCCAGGAAGGCCCTGTTCCAAGGATTTGAGGAGCGGATTCATATATAAGAGCAGGGCACTTAGGGGAGAGCCCTGCGGAATGGATTTGGTAGGTTTGAAATAGTCTGATTTTCTCATTTAAGGTAATTGCTACTTGTCTGTTGTTTATGAGATTTGAAATTATATTATGATTCCAGGAGTAATATCCAATCCGCCAAGAAGCAATATAAGATAAATATCACATGATCACTATTTCTTACGCTTGCTCACAACATTAAAACTCTACGTATTGCCGCTCAGTGCAAGCCAGAGTAATCAATGGAGGCCAGAAGGCTTGTGCATAAAATCCCCATCTAGTGCCTACTCATCCAATATCCCCAAATTAGTTTCTGGCTTGTGGCCTTCATCACTGAGGAGCCTTGGATCTGAGGGCACTGCACCTAGATCTTAGGATCTAATGCAAGCCACCAGCAAACACCTCAAATTGAAAACACCATATTTTCAATCCAAGCTCAGTAGCTTATATAGTCATGTAGGTCCTGTAGTCATTGAATACTCTGGCTTGCACTGAGTGGCAATACGTATAGAGTTTTGCCTGTTTTAATAAGTTATGAGCAAGCATAAGAAATGGTGATAATGTGATGTTTATTGGCTTAAAACCAATCCTGCCTAATAGGATATTGGTGGCTATGGTTATTAAAGAACTAAGACACCAAAATGTATAGGTACTGAACTGAGTTCAGACCTATATGACTATATAGGCTACTAAACTTGAATTGAAAATATTATGGTGTGTTCGACTCATAGTTTTGTAGTTAAATAGAGATAAAAGGTGGTTTCTGGAGAGTTGCATTAGATCCTAAGATCTAGGTACAGTGCTCTCAGATCCAAGGCTCCTCACTGACGAAGGTGACAAGCCAGAAAGTAGTCTGGGGATATTGTATGAATAGACACTAGATGTGCATTTTATGCACAAGTCTTCTGGCATCCATTGATTACTCTGGCTTGCACTGAGTGGCAATATGTATAGAGAGTTTGCCTGTTTTAATAAGCAATATAAGTTGTTGAATTTGGAATCGAACACCCCAGCAATATCAAATAGTACCACTATTGGTTGGGATCTTCTAAACTTACTGGTGTGGCCAACAATCAGGTTAAAGAGGCTTAGGGCCTCCACCATAGAAGAACCCTTTCTGGTGAATTGGAATTTTGAAATGGATTGCAGAACCTGATCCTGGATTTTATCTTTAACTAAGGTTTTCAAGAGACAATGGAAACATGTCGCTCTTAAGAAACGGGACCGTGGCTATTGGATAAAGTGCGTCATTTTCCAGTGCCTTGGAGGCAAGAAGATTAATCATTCCCTAGATAATAGGAACCGAGAATGCCTCCAGGTGTAACCAAGAATTTTGGAAATTCCACGGAAACCTGGACATGTTCTATTTGGCATGGAGGCCAGCTTTGATCGCACATCAGTCTCCACAATAGCATGGATCATCTCGCCACTGTCCATACTGCCAACCTGCTGAGGAGAATAAAATGCATCTGCCAGTTTGCTGTGATAGTAATTTAGGATCTGAATTATCAAGTTGTTTCCCATGAAGATTCCATCCCCACTTTAATCGCCAAGAGAGTTTTAGACCTCTTGGCAACTCAGAGCCCGAACATAAGTAACCCTTTGAAATGTTATGAGGTTTCGCTAGAAACAACTTCGACTTTTTGGTCACCTGATAATTAGAATTTGATGGGTATCTGCATAAATTTGCTTCATTTGTAATTATTGATTGAACAGAGGCCGGTGAAGGTGGCATTTCTTTCAATGTTTTGTTAATATCTTCCAACCTATGTAGCAGGGTAGTCCGGTCCTTGTTTCTTTTTGTGTAAAAGTTAATCAGAGATGCAAGGATGTTTACAAAAGCAAACCATCCCTTAGCCGGATGAAGAATGAGAATACTGATTTTATTAAAATAGATATATGTTTCAGAGATGATTGCTTCTGGAGCGGAGGATTTAAGCAAAATTCTTGAGGTAGATTTTATCTTTGCACAGGACAGGTTATAAATTTAAAGATAGAGAAATCATGAGAGCATGATGGTCCTAGAAGGGAACCGGTTGGGAAGATGTTCCAGGTAAAAATGAAATTCCGGAGAGTAGTAAATTAAATCTATTGTGGTGGCAAATTGTCTAGTGTAGTATGAACAGGCATCTGTGGGGAAGAAACCCTGTGCACACATTAATCTGAAGGTTATTAAATGGTAAAAATTTAGCATTGAAATCTATCATAATTTATGTTGTAATCGCCTAGTAATATGGTGGGGAAGGTATTAACGATTAGTGCAACATTAACTAAATAATTCTATGAATTAAGGAAGTGTCTTTTGAGATATACATAAGCAATATTAAATTTGAATGAGTTAATCGTGCAAGTAACAAAAATCAAATTATCTTTCAGAAAGTTGATTTTATAACATTGGATTATTGATTTGAATGGAATAAGTAATGCAACACTGGCAGAGGGATGGCTAGCAGTGGAATAATGAAAGGAACCCATTTTTTGGAGTTTAGTAATGATTTCATGATTTGTGTTAAAGTGTAGCTTAGTTTTGAAAAATAAATCAAATGAGGAGAGAAAAGACACATCCGGTGAGAGATGGCATCCACTCTCTTGATGAAATTCAGGCCCCGAACGTTAATGCCCGCAAACTTAAGTTTCATAAAAAAAAAAACCAAAAGAGCAAATGGTAATCTAATGATTTGAGACAGGGAGTTGTCACATAAAGCAGTCTTATCTGTTGGTGGAATTAATAATAGGATATGTCCCATCCAAAATGTTGATGTTTTGAGTCTGTTCAGATGTAACATTGATTTGTTGTAATTTTATTCGATTATGTTCAGATGAATCTGTTATCATGTGTATTTGATCTGAATTTTTATTAATTTTTCCTTTGGACTCTAAAATTTGAGGATTACTTAAAAACAATTCTTGGTTGCTAGGTTTCAATTTTTGCTTTTATTTTTGGAAACATCCTGGTCATTATCTGAGGAATTTTTCCCCAAATCAGGTTTCAATAGGGTGTGGAAAGGCCGATGAAAATCTTATACTTCTATCCCACCTTTTGCTTTCTGTTTAGAATTGGATCTTTGTATCGGCGAGTCGTCTGTTAGTGTCGAATCCGATTCAGTGCTGGATGAGATCACCTTGGAGTCATGTACTATCAGTTCTGGATCTAAAGTTTCCGATGTTTCTGAGAGGTTGTATTGACATGAGCAAATCAGTAGTTTGTAGCTGAGCTGGTTCAAGAATCTACATAGCTTCTAATACACCTGGGTCTCGTTTTATGCGGATTATTTTAATGCAATTTTGAAGTTATGCGATTCATGTTTCTTCTAATATTTTTTATATTTCACTGTATTTATTAGATATCAAGAAATTTCAATTATTAATAACTTATTTTGACTTGAAATACTTTTTTTTTTTTTTCAAAAATATAACGGTATATTAGCAGCTAACGTGAATATGGGCTGAAGCTGTATTTAGAATAAATAACCTACTTATACTAATGAGTAAATAATAATAATAGATTTATACTTACATATAAAAATATCGCAATAAATATTCAAAAATTTTAAACTTTTAAAACTTATTTTGTTAGGTGTAACAGAAATAAATAATGTAGATTTTTAAAATAAATAACGAAGATTTTATTGATTTTATAAACTGAAAATAATATTTCTAATGATAATGTATAATCTTTTTGTTTTGATTACGATCTCATTTTTTTAATATAGAAACAAAATGTGAACATTTAAAATTTATTTCAGTAGTATAAATCAGTTGTCAACAGAAAACCATTAACACAGCATAAGACTGAAATTGGCACTAGTTGTGTAAATGGGATGGAGCAGAATATGGGAAAACTTAAGAGTGGGGAATGGAAAATAAAGTGGCTAACAAGTTTCTCTGGGCATAATTGCTGAGAGATTCTTGACTTAGTTCAAGGAGAAGCTACATCACATCACATTGACGAATCTGATTTCTTACCAGTTTACAAACGAACTGCATATCGTCAAATCGCGATAATGATTAAAATACGTATGAAAAAATGTCAAATTAAATACTGTAGTTAATAAAAAAAAGTAAAAATAGTTTGTCTTGTACCAATTTTTTTCAAATATTTGATATTTTTTATTAGTCATACTTTATTTCCTTATTTTTTTAATGCAAATTTTAAAGTAATTTTTTTTTATTGCTTTGCTTTTATGCGAATTCAGAAAATAACAGACCCTATCCCCCATTTTTCAAGGTAAGTTAAGTCTATTTTTGTGTGATTTTTTTAAATGCGTGTTTTCTGTGGAACCTATCTACCGCATAAAACGAGACCCAGGTGTATTACTTTATTACTATCTTTTGCATTAAATAGCATTGAAGTCCAATTTTTATTTTTATTTTGATGTTATTTTATTTAACTTCTAAAATTTTCACTCACTTACATAATGCTTCCTATATCATATCCAATTGACACTAATTCCTGTGCATAATGTCTAATATTTTCATTCTTATCACTTGCATATTTACATAATTTATTATTCCTAGCAAAAAAAAAAAAATCTTAATACAACCATTTTGTACATCAAAGAAATGTTAAGTCAGAATGCATATAGCCTCTGTTGATAGGCTTTAAATATAACTTATAATCCAAATGTTTTTCAGACCTACTTACTTTTATCTTCAAATATTTAATTATTTTATTTCTCTTCATTACTCATTTCAAATTATTTAGCTTTTTAAAATTTTCTTTTAATTTACAAATACTCTTCCACATATAAATATATTATCTGCATATCTAAAATATATTGTAATACTTTTCCATTACTCTTAACTGACAATATGTAATTACAAATTTATGACAAGCACACCAATTCCATTGGCAATTTTTGTATTTTATATAGTCACTTATTTTCATCTATAAATTTTAAAATATCAATTATAAACTTTTTTGTATAATAATATCTTTTTTGATCAATGTTTTCTCAATGATCCTTATTGAACTTTCACTTATAATATTCTCTTAATTTTACTTTTTTAACATAAGATGAAGAAACTTAATTTTCCATACACATTAATTTATGGACTTCAAAATTCATATACAAATTTCTAATTTTATTATTTTTCATTTAATCTTTTTATGAAATGCAAGTATTGAGATTACTGATAAAGCATGCTGCATTCTTTCTTGCATTTTTAGATTGACAATGCTTTTATTTTCTTGCTGTCCATTGAATCTTCAATGATACTTAACTTGATTCTCTCTCTCTTTTTTTTTAAATATATCATTTATTTTTAAACACATCTTTGTTTAGCTATCTTTTCTGAATACGGCAGCATAATCAGTATTAAATATTTTTATTCAAAAACTCATTATCATCTCAATTACATTGAAAGCTAAATTAACAGTTCTAAAATTTTTAAGACATTTCTACAATAGTTATATTTGTTGAAAAAAAATAATGCTCATCCATTTTTTTCTCCATAACTTAAGTGATTATTCTAGAATCACATCCATGTATTTTTATATTTTTAATATTAGATTCACTAACTTTTGAAAGTTTTAACCAGACATCTTCTAATATGAAATTTAGCATTTTTGTAACATTGTAAGTGAATAGAAGCAATTGATTTTTTTTTAAAAAAAAAAAAATCAATGTAGCAATACTATCCCTCCCTCTTCCTGTCTTGCATCTCCAGATTAGTTTTTATTATTCCTCATTAAAACCAATAGCATAGATATAATTTTATTTACTACTCTTAATCTAGTTGTTGAAAATAAGCTTGGTATTTTTATCTGTCTTTTAGATATGTAAAGAAATATACTTACATAAAATTGTTTATGTTCACACCTGACAATGGATGTTAATAATTTTTTTTCAAAATTTTATGTTTATGTTTCTTATAATTTGATAAAACCCACAAGTATTTATATGACTATATAATCTTTTTTATATAACTTATTTTATCTCTATCTGTTTCCCCTGTTCAGTTACCGCTTTTTGTGCAAATCATTTATGAAAGTTATACAATAAATATATTTTTTGGGTTTGGAAAAATGGGATAATAATGGCAAAGCTAATCAATTTTATATATAATATGATTCCTATTTTTCTGAAAATATCATTTGTTAATACTCTGATCAAAACTTTTGCATTGGCTTGAATATCTTTGATAAAAATACTTATCACCTGATTGGTTGTTAGTTTGATAAGTGTTCATGTATTAGACATGTTGAATAAGATTTGTTAAAAATCCAATTCACAAGAAACAGACAATGGAAATAACGAAATGTCTGTGTAGATATAGTGTCAGATGTTTGGCAAAAGATAAGATTTTCAATTAAATCTTATTCTTATGAGCATTGTTGCAGAATTTGAATTTTATAACATTTCAAAAAGTTGATGCAGTACTGTATTGGGATATGTCTTAATATTGAAAATGATTATATAGATAGTAGTTTTAAGCTCTTGATTACCAGACTACATTTATTGAGATATTCTTATCTTAAATAATTTGCTATTTTTTGCTTTCATTATTGTTTCATTCCCAAAAACGTACTTTTCATAAGAAAATTTTTGTTTGGTTATATATTAAATCAAGTATTTTATTTTTGAAATTTATTTATCTTTACAGCTCTTTTATTAGATTTAGTTTTTTTTTTTTTTCTGATTTCATTGTTAAGCTTTTTTTTTCACACTTTATTATTGACAGTCATGTTTTTCCCTATTTTATTCATTGCTTTATTAATCTTTTCTACTAATCCAAGGCATTTTTTGATCCTGTTGTGATCTATCTCTAAATAATTGCTTTTTAAATTAATCTCCACTTCTTATTGGAAATTATTTATAACTTAATCTTTTATTATATATATTCATCTTTTGAATTAACATAAATTTTTTCTTAATATTTCTTCTATTTAACTTTAATACATTTTTATTCTTTTAAAATGTAACCTCAAATTTATGTTATTAAATTGTGATTAAAGCATATAATCTTTATTCAGTTTCTAAATATAAATTTTTCTCTGAAGATTTTTAACACAGTATACCTTAATCCTTAAATTATTTCCCAAGTTATTTCTTTAATTTCTCATGTAGAGCTTGAACTTCTAATTTTTTTTTCACAAATTAGTTGTCTGCCTTCACATCAGTGCTTCGGTACTTGACTCTTCCATTGCCATCTTCAAAGCCTAATCTTACCTACCAAAACCAAAAATACTCTCAAGGCATTTGTTAGTAAATAATTTCTGAGCAGTTATTACTTTTTTAAGTTTCATATTTATATTTGCTGATAAATGATAAATACATATCTGGTGTTATTTATTCTATTTTTAATGTCTTCATTTGTATCTCTATTTTGAATTGTAAAGTTTTCTAGGTAACAGAATTTAGCTATTTCTTTCTTATCCTTATCATTATTTTTAAATTGCTTGGTAACACATATATTAAAACTTTTATCTTCTTGATGTTTATTTAAGTTCTTTAGACAATTATTAGTTTTTTTATAATCTTTTACATTGTTAGGTTACAAACCATTATAAATAATAAAGATATAAGTAAGCACTCTCTCAAATGTCTTGGTTTGCATTTCTTGATTTTGGCATGTGTAATCATGATATATTATTCTAATGAAATTAATCATTTTTAGTTACTGTATACTCTAATTTCTAAATCACTTGCAGCCTTTCTACAGTTATCAATAAACCTATTTTACATTGATGACTGATATTCATAGGATTATCATAATTTTCAATGTGATATTTTTAATGTCTGAGGAGTTTGGCTAAAAACCCAGTTTATTTTTTGCAAATTCAAAATTTTTCCAGTCACTGATTAGAAATGCAAATTCTTCTTCCTACTATAATAAATGTCTTTCTCTTTTTTTAATAAGAGTTTGATCATTAAACCCTTCTGTTATTCTGAGGACAATTTTATTTCCTAAACTAATGTAAATATTTGTAGAAGAGCTATATTAAATAAACCTTAAGGATTGAACAAAATAAGTTTATAATTTAAAACCATAATAATTTAGTGAATAATTTTTGAAAATTGCGAAGAGATTTTTCCTTATTCACCTTACATTTAACTGTTGCATGTAATTTTTTTTTAAATTAAGATTTTGAAAAATTTTTCCATTAATTATCCTCTCTGCTTTGATGCTGTGTATAATCTTTTTAAAAATATAAGATTTTTAAATGAACATATTTCATTTTCTTCAAATATTTACTATTTCACTTAGCTGCAGGATGTAATTTTTAAAAAAATTTAAAACATTTTGAAAAACTTATTGATTTTTTTTGTTTATACTTAGCATTTAATTGGAATCATTTTCGAAGATTAATTATAACACTGATCATGAATTAAATAATTTTTGGATTAAGAAAAAATAAAACAGACAGCTTACTGCAATAAGTCATTAATTTATAGTAGATATTAACTGATATTTATTTTATTTTTAAATGTTGATGTCTTAATGTCTAAAACTTAATAAAATTTTATAATAGAATATGTACTTAACTGTATATACACCTGGGTCTCATTTTATGGGGATTTATTTAATGCGATTTTGAAGTTATGCGATTCATGTTTCTTAATATCCTTTTATGTGATAAAGAAATTCATATTTCATTTAAAATCGGGATTTCCCCCTTTTATATACACATATTAAATTTTACATACTTTATATGCCTGTTGGAAAAAGGTTTGGCAATAAATTTAGATATCGTAAAAGATTTTGAAAAAGTTAATGAAGCAGAAGTGTAACCTGTTCTCACCAAAAATGATTCGTGAAAGTCTTCAACTTTCTAATCAATTGAAAAATCATTTTCTTGTTAATGACACGACTTATGAACTAAATTCCAATGAGAGATAAATAATTCTTTGTCTGTGTTATGTATGTGTACGTTTGTATTTTCTTTTATACACATATATACATGGAGAAACTTTTAGACAGAAAAAAATTATAAATAAAAATAGTTAAGAAATTTTTAAATATTTTTACTTATAACTTTTTTCTGTCTAAAAGAAAAAAGTTACAAGTAAAAATATTTAACAACTTTTAATTTCTACTTTAAAAAGAATATATCTTTAAAAGTTTTTAACTTTTAATTTCTACTTTAAAAAATATATATCTTTAAAAGTTTTTAAATATTTTTTCTTGTAACTTTTTCTTTCTAAAAGTTTCTACATGTATATATGTATATAAAAGAAAATTTAACCATTAGTCATTATTAACACACTCATGGAAGCGTGTTAAATATATAGTTGCACTTATGGAAGTGCATTCTCTAACAGTTAAACATAGCACTCTGGATATCGCGAGCTTCATAAACAATTAGTAAAATCATCGTCTCAAAGTTTAATTACCGATTACATTGTCCTCAGAAAACCATTAACACAACATGAGAGTGAAATTGGCGCTAATTGTATTTTTTCTTGTGACGAATCTGATGTCTTACCAGTCACAAATGAACCGCATACTGTCAAATAGCAATAATGATCAAAATATGTATGAAAAAATGTAAAATAAATTACACATAAAAACATATTGTTTTCAATAAAATTAAATAGTTAATAAAAAAAAAAGTAAAAAAATGTTTGTCTTGTATCAATTTTTTTCAAATATTTGAAATTTTTTATTAGTCATACTTTATTTCCTTATTTATTTATTTTTATGCAAATTTTAAAATAATTTTACATTGTTGCTTTGCTTTTATGCAATTTTTGAAAATTTTGGAACCTATCCCACATTTTTCAAGGTAAGTTAAGTCTATTTTTGTGGGATTTTTTTAATGCGGGTTTTCTGTGGAACCTATCTACCGCATAAAACGAGACCCAGGTATACATGTTAAAAACATCTATTAGATATGTGCCAAGATTAGCAACCAAATGTCATAAATATAGAAAGATTTCTGTATTTTTATAAATTGTCTTATGAAATTTTTATATATCAGTATGGTAATATTTTACAATCCATGCACAAATTTTTCACTTATGTATTGGCATGTGCTATCCAATTTGTAATGTATTTTTTTCATAGTATAATAATGTATGTATAGAAAAAAAAATTATAGTTCATTATAATAATTATGAAAAAAAAAGTTAAAATTCAAGTTTAAATATTGCTTAATTTAATGAGACTTTTGAGCCTGTTGTCAATCAGATTTAATGCTTGGAGTTAAAGAGAATATTTTTTAAATTTGAATCGCTTATATATGGCCTTGTTTATTTTTGATCAATTTTCATTAATAAAGAACAAAAGTGCAAGATTTACAAAAAAATGAATAATTGCAATATGAATGTTAAAAACAATTATGGATTTGTTCTTGATTAATCCCCATAATAAGACAAGTGTGGAACATTTATTTACAGAATAAATGATTGAATTCATTGAATTTGAATTTGTTTTGAATTTTTTTTTTTTATGATTATGAATAAAAATTCTTTATTTACAATATTATAAGATCTTGCTTTACTTTTTGATTTTATAATCATGAGTTTAATGCAGTAAAATTTAAGCATTAATATACCAAGTTTGGTTCATGTATCACATGTTAGCCATTTTTGGTGTATCTTAAAAACATTTTCTTTTTAAACTCTATCCTATTGATAATTTCAATCATTAGACCATCATCTGGAGTTTTTTTTTTTTTGTAAAATGATATGATTTTATTATTCTCAACCATCATATTCAAAAGCAATCTTTATTTTTATTAGTTATACTTTTTTACTTTTTTTCTCTTTTTTGATGCTTTTTTTTTCTAATTTATTATCTGTAAAATTGACGGTACATCTAGAATTCTATTTAGGTATTTAATATGCATTTGTAATTTGCTTTTATAGACTATCCAATTCTTTATATGTAAACTATAAGAGCATTTTCATTCATATTTAATTGGTTTTTGAAAAATAGTGTAATAACTGAATGTTAATAACTTGTAATTGAGACTATATTTCAATACAGTTGTCTATTTTATATAACTAACATATAATATATACATATCTGCTTTTCTCTTAAAACATTTTGATATAAAATATACATGTATTCAAATATATAATACAGATAATATAGTGTCTATATATGTTTCTATATATATATAAAAAGTGCAGTTTTTAAAAATAGTCTTTTGATATAGAAAATAAAAAGAAAATAGAAATAGCAAGAAAACTTTAAAGTTTTATTTGCAAAAATAAGATTTAAAAAATTATTTTTATGACTGAAATAAAAAGATATATATATATTATAAATTTGTTGACATGATTTTAAAGGATATTATTAAAATTTCTATTGGATTTTAAGATATATGTATACATACTATATATCTTATTACTATTTCTAATTGCATTATTCCAAAGAACACTTAAAATTAAAATCTGGCTTCTGTTATTATTACCTTTTGAACCGAAAATGTCTGCTGTATTATAAAGTGACATTACATATATATTGTGTGTGTGAGGTCTTGGACCTTGGGCATTTATCATCCATAAAGATGGAAATTTGCATTGAGCAAGTAATACATTGAATTGACATGTTTACTATTGATATGTGCAGTCTACATCTACAAATAAGCTTAAAGAGGAGGAATTTTATATTTTAAGAGGGGGAGGGGTCAATGATCAAATAGATCTTTAACAAATAACATTAGCAGTATAATCCATTAACTGTATATTTTTTATTTTATTTTAGTAAACAGTTACCCAAAGAGCCATGCACTTTAAGAACTTGTCAACATTTTTTCTGTAGGTGAGTTGAGTTGTTTTATTATTATTTTAAAATATATATTGTCAGAAAAATATGATTATTAATTGTTTATTTTAAAATCATATTTTTATATTATTTTATATACTACCTGTAAAATTTTGAAAATAATTTCTGATATGTTTTGTCCAATTTTTTTCTTTAAAAAAAAATGTATTACTTTCTTTTTTTTCTTTTTTAATTCTAGATGTTCAAAACAATTTTCGCTTTTTTTTTTTGCAATCCGCATTGGTTTTATTAATAGTTTGTTAAAATAATATTATATATTATCTAAGCCATAATAGAATTAAAAATATTAACTATGTATTTTTTCTTACTAGTAGTAAAAAATAAAGCAGCTGTTTTATTTATTTTGTATCATTAGGAGCCTTTTTAAAATATTTTAAAAATTTATGCTATAAAGATTTTTCATTTTGATAATCAGAGAAAAATAATAAAAAAATTGCCATCCAATAGAATCAAAATAATTGTAACATTTTGTTTTAATTAATTTAATTCAAGATTCACTCTTTGAAAAAGGTGGTAAGGCTTTAAATTAATTTTTTATTGTTGTTCTTTAATCTTCCTTCCTTTAATTTATTATCTGCAAGTATGTTATATTATGTTTGTGTATTTAAGCAAAGCACATCATTTTTGAAAATGAAAGAAAATAAGTAAAACATTATAAATATGATTATGTACAAAATTGAATGGGGTTCATATTGTTACGATTGAAAATCTTTAAATTATTGGATTAGTAAAAAAAAAAACTATTTCCATTTATTTATTTGTTCTTTAAAATATAGAATATGAATTAAAATAAAATTTGAGAAATAGAATAAACTTCACTAAGGAAATTTAAATATACAGGTAACCCTCCTATAGCAAGACATCCTACAATACTGTTTTACTCTAATGCAATCAGAAATTTGTGGAAACCCTCATATAACACCACCTACAACATGATTTTGCAGAAATTCTCTTATAATACTGTACTTCTACTATTTAATGTACATATTTATCGGTAAACCTTACACATCTGTAAGGAGAATATGAAAATAAATCTATGATTTTTAAGAATACTGTACTTAATACATCATCTCCTGGATATCGTTTCTATGACCTTTTATTTCGTAATTTTTAATTGCATCAGTTTCCATAGTAATTCCTTGTTCGGAGTCAATTCCATTTACATATTAACTTTATTAAAGTTCTTTTCCAATGAACTAATGTTCCATACTGTTATAATGCTTTTTACAAGACTTTACAAAATATATTTTTTTGTACAATATCTTTTAAAATAATAAAACATAAATCTACAAATTAGAATACAAAATATATTCAAATTATATTTAAATAAAGTTGACACTCCTTCCTATTCATCTATTTTACATATGATAATCAATATTTGAATACCTGTTTAAATAAATTAATATCTTAAAATAATAATTTTTTTTGTATAAATATAATTTAATATTGTTTAATCATACCAACATATAAATATGCATACACTTATGCCTTAACAATATTTTAATGTCCTCTTTGTTGATGTTTAAAGATTATTTTGAAGCTATATGTAGTAAATAAAATTTTAGTAAATAAATTTATCAATACGCTCTTTATTTTAACTATTGCTACCACAAAAAGATAGTATATACTTTTATTAATATATTACTAACATAATGTCATTAGTTTTATTGTATTATCCGTTGACTAAGAATAGTCCATATTAATCTTAAAGATTTTTCTCTGAGATTAATAAAATAAATTTTTAAAGTTGAAACCAAGCTAGTGAATTTTTCTTTTGTTTTTTTTGGCAGATAACCTTACCAGGTTTACCACTACAGAATGTATTTAGAAATCTAAATTACACACTATATGTATACATCAGTGTTGAAGCCTGACTTTTTTTAGGAACGGAAGCACACTTCTTTTTTTTGTTTTTATTCCACTTGTTACAACAATTTTTACCTAATAGAGCCTAATATATATATATTACAAACATCTAGAAAAATTTGAAACTCTCTTATCTGTAAATCAGAGAATATATTATCAATATATTTTTATCTTCCAAAGCCTTTTAACATTCTTAAAAGTTTTAACTATAAATTATATCTTAGCATTGTTTGAACTTCTTATAATCAATGAGAATGCGAGAATGAGTTAGTCGAGTTCATTCCGAATCCCTACATATATAAAAACAATTCGACTCTTGGTAAAAAAAAAAATTGAAAGTGAATTTTTAAAATTGAATTTTGAAAGTTTTAGTGAATTTTTCTCCGGAAGCACTCATTCCGTTCAATGCATAGACGCTTCATCCCTGGTATACATATATACAAAAATAAAATAAAATTGTAGAAACATCTGATTTTTATCGTCACATCATTGAATACATAAAATTGGAGGAATACCTGTATTTTATTTTATCAAGACTCTCTGTGAGTTAAGTGCACATTATTGCATATTTTATGTTTCAAGATTATTTTAAGAAATTCTAATGTTTGTGATTTTGGAAGGAACTTATTTTAAGCTTTTTTGGGTATGTGTTAAAAAATATATTTATTTATAACTCTAATTTTTGGAAAATTAAATTTCAGTCTTAAACTATCTCTGATAAAAATAAAAAACCATTTAATAGAGAATTTATATCTCTGAATGTAAAAATACAAATTTTGGATTATTTTATAAAAGAAGAAAAAGTATCATATATTGCAAAAACTAAATTTACATGAAGCAATAGTTCGAACTATTAAGAAAGAAAATGAGAAGTGCTGTTGCTATAAGATCTTTGATACCTGCAAAATATTCAGCTCACCACCATGCTCCAATACTTGAGAAAATGGAAAAAGCACTTAACCTTTGGATTGATGATAGCTGCCAAAAAAGGATTCCATTGGATGGCAATATCATTAAACAAAAAGCTTTTAAAATTTACAAAGACCTTAAAGAAAATGGAAACTCATCTCTCAGCCCAAAATTTATGGCAAATAAAGATTGATTTGAAAAATTCAAAAAGCGTTTTGCAATTCATAGCATAAGATTTCTAGATGAATCGGTGTCAGCTGATCATTAAGCTGCCAGGAGGTATCCAGAAAAATTCAAAAATTATTGAAGATTAAGGTTAGTAATCACAAGTTTTTAATGCCAGTGAAATTGTGCTTTGGTGAAAAAAAATGTGTAATAGAACCTTTATATCAAAACAAAACAAAAAATTCCAGATTTAAGGTATTTAAAGATCATGTAATGTTCTGTAGTAATGTATCAGGAGGCTCTGACAAAACCCTTGCTTGTTCATAGATCCTCAAATCCCTATTTAAAAACAAAAATAAAAACACCTTACTGGTATATTAGAAAGTAAATTCAAAAGCTTGTATAACTGGACTTTATTTAAAAAATGGTTTTTAAATTCTTTTGTGCCAGAGATTGAAAATTATTTAAACACAAAGAATTTGAACTTCATGGTGCTCCAGGTAACTCACAAGATTTGAATCATCCCAGTGTCTAAATAGTGTTTCTATCATCAAATACTATTTCATTGCTCTAGCCATTGAATGAAGATATTATACTTTTAAAACTTGCACATCTGAAGATCATTACAATGGATTTTAGACTTAAATGAAGATCAATTGGTGTAATGGAAGCTTGGAAGCAATTTTTAATTAAGCACTGCATTGAAATCATATTATTAGGGTTGGAAGAACTAAAAACATCCATGTTAAATGCATGTTGAAAAAAGATTTGGTATTCGTCGGTTGAAATAGAAAATGGACTTGATTCATTAGAAAATTAAATTGGTGGCATATTAGAACTTGCTAAATCAATTGGAGGCAATGTTTTTGAGAATATGTATTCAAGATTATCAAGATTTATTAATAGAATAAGAAATTGGTGAAGTGGATTTGCTGGAAATTACATCAGAAGTTTTAAATCAAATCAATTCTGAGGAGAACAACAGTAATGAAGATTTGAAATAAATAAAATAACTTTAAAAAAATTTACGGGAAGGTCTAAGTTTAGTCAAAAATGTTGAATCATTTTTTTTAAATGCAGACCCATCTGCTGAAAGAAGCCGAAAATTCAAAAGGAAATTGCCTATCATCTTACAGTGAAATTTACAACAATCTTGTAAGGACCAGCAAACAACCCAGAATTGCAGATTTTTTAAAGAGGACAAAAGGTCTAAATTATGAAAAAGATTCAACAAATGAAGATAATATCATTCGAATGAAAAAAATGGTTTATGTTGTTTGTACCAAGCAGTTTATGAGGAAGAAAAGTTATAAAATAAGATTATTAAAATGAATATAGTTATAATTTGTTTCCTTTCATTTCATGTTATTCATACATATGTTAATATTTTTAATAAGAATCAAGTTGCTTGTATGGATTTAAAAAAATATTTGTTTTTAATAAATTTTCGGAAGCTAACCCCCTTGGTTCTCATATAACATGGTTTTATACAACACAACATTTTCTAAGAATCTATCCTGTTATAGGATATTTACCTATTGTAGCAAAATTTTTCTCCATTCAGTAGTGCCGCCAGATGTATGGGAAAAAAATTTGCTACTGTTATAACTTTGTGTAAATGTAAAGAAAATGGTAGTCATGTGATGTTATAAAAATTTAAATAGTTAATCATATATTGTTCTAAACAGAGAACTAGACAATTTTAATAATGAATATTTGTGTTTTATCGATTGGTTTGTATTTCACTTCTTAATTTTTTCTCTCTCCTTAGTTTTCATATATTTTCACTCAAACTAATCTTTACATATGTATATGTATGAGCTCTTGATCCTTCATTTTTCAAGGGATTAGGAAAATGTTACATAAAAAAACAACAGAATGCAAAACTATTAAAAATTGTACATGATTCAATATTTTTAATGATTATTAACTGAAATGCATAACATCTAAAATACAATATAATTGTTGGCTTTAAATACAACTCAGATAATATTCAAAACATTCCACACTTATTGTTTTCCTGAAGGTTTGTGATGATGGTATTCTAGTTGTATTTTTATATTGGACTATTTCCATCATCTAATTAATTAATGTATGTATTGATTGTCTTTAGAAAAATTTAACTTTATTTAAATATTCCAAATATATTCAACTGTTAGTAATAGCACATCAAACAGATTAATATATGCACAACATTTCGAGAGGTAGTCTCCCCCTCTTCTTCAGGTGTTGCTGGGCTGACCAGTAACAGTACTAGCATGGGATTCAAACTTGGGTCCTTAGATTCTTGAGTTTTGAATTTTAAGGTAACACTAACCAACTGAGTCATCCTGCCAAAGACAACAGTCTAGTAATTTTATACACTTATCTATGAGGTTCCTCCTGATTTCTCCACTTTTTCCTAAGAGCAAAGTTAATTAGTGATTTCCATACATTACGTATAGTCATACTGCGTTGGCTTATGTGATTGTTTGCCATTGTCATGTGAGCAGCTTCTTTAAATTTCTTTAAATTTTCTTCGTTGTACCATGATGGAAAAGTCCAATATAAAAATACAACAATTCTACACTTATATGTACAAAATAGAACATAAGTTTGAATATATGTATATATATAAAGTACAATTTATATAAAACTTTAATACAATAATTAAAAAAAAATTAATTGTTAATATTGATTTCATATAATCACTGGATGTTTTTAAAATAAATAATCTTATCTAATCAGTAATTTATTATAAAAAGTGAAAATAAGTAAATAAATTGATATTTATTTACTTATGATAAATTTTACTATTTTAATTATTTTTAAAAGTTGCATATAAAACAAAAATTTCTATTTTAATTAAACTTGTAACAAAATGAGATAACTTGAGAGGGGGAATTATAAGAATTGCAAGCTAGAAGATATGATTGTTATTTTATTTTTAATTAAATAAAAATGTTGACTCAAATTTAAAAAAAAATTATGTGAAAAAGTATTGCATCAGGGCTGATTTATCAACAATAAATGCCAGAAAATGAGCGAAAAATATTAGATGCCATATTTCTACAATATGCTCTAAACGTCTAATCTTTATTGATTCATTATGAGTTAGTTTAGATCTTCTTTTAGTTATATTCTAATATCTTTTTATTTTGGAAGTTAATTAAATACTAATAATAATATTATAGATACCAATCAGTGAAAATAATTTACTAGTATTTTGTTTCTTTGCAATTTTAGATTGTACACTATTTTAAAATGAAGTTTATTGATTATATTTGTTGTAGTTGTTGGTGCAGCACCTTTGTCTAAACTGCTTTTTTTATTACTAGTTATTATAAGACTAGAAAAAACAAGGGTTATCTTTTTATTATATATATAAACTATTACTTTATATACTTAAAACTGATCTTTGTATTTAAGGTTATTGTTAAAATTTTCTTCATTACTTACTCTTAATATATATGTATGAATGGATTTTTCAATCAAATTATTGAAAAAACAAAACAACAAACACCTATATTTACAACTTTTTTTTTCATTAGTATATCCCTCATCAATCATCCATTAACACAGAAACTTAGACCATTTTTTCTCACTATGCATTCTGCAACAATCTTTTCTCATCAAGTAAACTAAAAGTGTCATATACCTGAATCTCTATGCTCATATTAACAGCTTGATAAGATAGGAACTTGTTTCTACACTTTGTGGAGGGATGAATAATTTTTGTATTGCAGTGATAGTTCTTTATTATGTATGTTTTTTTATCAGTGTATTCCTGATTTCAATTGTTTCTGCTTTAGCTTTTGATAAACTTGACGTGATACTTTCAGAGATTAGAATGTTTTAGATATATGCATAATAACATAAAACTTGGTTATGCTCAACCAAATCTCTTGGAAGTTTTATTTAGTTTTTTTTTGTCCACCATACTTATAAATTTTAACTGCAACAAATGAGAAGTCTGAAGCATATTTCTGCATCTTCTTTTGCTTTTCATGCTATACATTTTACTCAGCTGTTGGATGATGTGAAAATAAGGGTATATTTTTTTTAGCTGTTTTTAAGCCACAGTAAAGGAAGATTTATTGAAATTAAGCACTTTCTGCGAATTGAGATGAGATTTTTTTGAGGGGGATTTTTTTTTTTAGGTATGAATGGTGAATTGTTCAATTAATATTGCAGATAATCAGCATCACATGATAGCATATGCAGATAGGAGTAGTGACCAATTGATAAGATGACAAATATAGTACAAGTGTTTTTAAGAACTTAATTGAATAAATTATAAGGGAATTAAGATCAGAATTATAGTTATTTATGATCTAATTGAACTTATAATAGTTATAAGCAATTATTTTATTTTCACTGTTTTCAAAGAAATATGATAGTTGATTGGAAAATTTCATGATATTTTTGTTAATTAACTTTATTTTACTTGTTTATTATTCATTATTTATTTATGTAACATTTTTATAAAAAAATTTCCACTAAGAGAGATAAGACTGCTATTTTTTATAACTGATTCAATAATTACTATTAAGTTCCTGGAGTTCGAGTTAGTGACAGGAAAATTTTAGAAATTTTTTCAGATAGTTTGTAGCCTATAGCTAACTTAGCCAACTATTCTGTATTAGGGAATGGATTTTTGGCACAACTTCAGGACAATATAGTAACTCTTCATTAATCTTATAAGTATTGATCTATTGACTAAAAATAAAAATATATAATTTTAAAGTTAAATTTCATAGTGCTAAACAAATACATACACCTAATATGTATTGAACTCATAACTAAAAAGATTAAAATTAAATTGTTGTTTTTAACTAATTATCTGGATAATTATTAAATTAAAGCACAATGTTGTATAAACAAAGAAATTTTGTGTGGTCTTTGGTTATAAATAAAATAGGAATAAAAAAATGAATTTTGCTTAATATAAAACATGAAAATAAAATTAAATTTTTATTACCCCCCCCCCCCTTATTAGAAACATACTCAGATTATTTTTTTACAAATATTTACAAATCATTTACAATTTGAACTCAGGAATTCCCAATAAGAAATCATTAACAAAATTGCTCTTGTATATTTACAAATTTTCCTTAGATGCACTACTCTCTTTGTAAGCATGTGATTCACACAATTCATACATGAAGGTAAAAAGTAATTTTTAATGATCCATCTCACTAATTCTTTAAATGAATAATTCTGGAATAAGTTAACTTTTTTCTGTCTATCTGAATTAATTAGAGGGATTGCAATTATCTTTACTTAAAAGCTTCTCTTTTCGAATGGATTTTTTACATGATTAGAGACTTCACATATTTCATTTTCACTATTGAAAAGTATATATTTATATGGTCTATTCTCTGGAAATCTAGTTATATATGAGTGAATCAGTAGAATTGCTTACTGCTATTGCCATTTAGAAACAGAATTTCTGATTATATCAAACTTACTGCTTTTGTGATAATTTTGCTTTTTAGCTCATTTCTGTTTTCTCATATTTTATTTAAAAATTTTCTACTAGGATTAATTACTTATTGATTAATGAAATGATTCAGCATCAGAATTTTTATTAATCTTTCTTTCTTATTAAATTGTGCACAAAATAATGTTTGTAACTCCAAACTTCAAATAACTTTCATGTACATTTAGATTCGTTACGTTTATATAATTTTATTAAGCAATGACTTAAAGAATATCTATTCTTAATCGTTGGAAATAGACTACTAACTTTTCTAAAGCTAACTAATTTTAAATATCTTTTCCACTATTCTAGAAATTGATTACATGACTTTCAATCATTAATCACATGTATGAGTATTAAACATTATTGATTAGTTTATGGTCATTATATCTTTTGGTGTGTGTGTTTTTTGTTTTTTTTTGTGGCAGAACAAAGCACTGCAAAAATATGGACCAGGAATTCATGAAAATAATTTTTAGACAGAAGTAATTATCATATCTTACTCAAAGCAATTTATATAGCTCTGTTCCAAATGGGCTGCATTCTGACAGACATCAAATGGTAAACTATATGATCAATCTGCATTTGAGCATATATAAAATATTATTTAGGGTAACTGGAATAAAAAGAAATATTTAATAAAATTCTATCAATTAAAAAAAAAAAAACTAGCATTTTCTCATTAAATTACCAAAAAATAATAATAGATTTTTTTTACTAACTATATAATGACAAGTTTTAATAATTAAAAAAATAAGAATTTTTTTAAAATTATAAAATCTATTAATATGCATTATTAAATAATATGTTTAACTCTCTGCAATGTGTGTTTGTGTTCTCAGTAATGTTTAATTGATTTGTTCACTGAGAATACTCAGTGCTAAATGTGCACAACGCTAGTGCACTGAATCATTTTTGCTGTCATGAAACTTGTTTGACAAATATTTAGGATTATTGATTATGTGGAAGTTATGGTATAAGGTTTGGAAAATTACAATGTGTATGTGTATACTGCCTCAATCATTCTAAGACCATCTCAAAAAAAGTAAGGCAAAAGATATTCATTAGAGTAATAAAAATAGTCTGCAAATACGTTTTTTTGCAATGGAATTGGAGTGATTTATAATTTTCCAGTTTCTGGTTTAATCATTCTGTATGGAATACTTTGTCTTTTAAAAAATGAGGATTATAACTCCTAATATAATTTTTTTTGTCTAATATTAGATGTTGAGCATAGCATATAAATAGATAATCATTTAGCAGGTGCTTAAGTCATTGACATTTAGGGGAGCTATCTAACCAATATTGAAAATACCAAGCGATAAATAGCACAAGAGTCAGAATATGTTTTTTTGTTGTTGATGGTGTTTAAAAACGAAAATAAAATATGTTACGTGTACTTTTTTTTTTATAAATGATAGTACAATTGACAGTCAAATTTACAATTAAATTAAACAAGAAAAAAAAAAATACAAATTTACATAAACAATTTTTTTTTTTAAAAAAAATAAAAGTTACCAATAACAAAAAAAAAAAAATATGAATTTAGTTGTACAAAATAATTAATCAAATAAATAAGAAAAAAGAAAAGAAATATAATTGTATAACTTAAAAAATAAAAAATTACAGTAGCATGTTGAAGTTCTATGACAAATCACTTAGGTCAAGTGTCCGCAAGATTTTTTCATACTTAGAAAGCTGGCAAATATAAATTTATATATAGATGGTTTTTGTAAGATCACTGTGAGAGGGAAAAATAAAACTCAATGAAACATCAATTTCTTTCTTGACTAAACTAAAGTGAAAATAATTTTCTGTGTGTGTTTCAATCGAAACAATACTACATTGTAGAGGCTATATTTAAAACAACAAATAGATTTTTCTTATCTATAAAGGAACCTAAAGAAAAATAGATAATGGGGATTTAAGGGTAGTTTTTGTTGCAAACAAATGAAGTTAAAATAATTGTGCCCCCCCCCCCACCCAATAAAACCACAGATTGTTTAAAAGACTTAAGAAAATTTTAGGGAACAATAGTTCTAAAAAGACCTATTCTGCAAACTAAGCTATGATAATTTGGAAAAATAAAATGCTATTCCTCAGTCCCATAGCATTTTAACATTCCCTCTCTCTCTCTTTTTTTTAAAAATTACCAGTGTATTTAGCTCTATGTATAATGAGAGAGAATTTTAAAGCCCATTACCATCATGCCTAAATAAAGGACTTGCAATATATCTTCAATTCCAGTGGCAAACATCTCTTTAAATATTTAGATTGAAAATGTATGTGCAACATAAAAATTTTCAATCTATAAAAGTGAAATATTTTAATGACTGGCTTAAACCAGCAACATTGCTAATGGTTAATGACAATGAAATCATATTGGTATAAAAATTTTCTGAAAATAGAAAATGTGCTTAAGAATTAAAATCAAAAATTACAATTTACAAGAATTATAATAATGTTAACAAACTGCAAAATTATTCTCCGTGTTCAGAAACTATTGCTACTTTAAACATTTCCTGAGCATTGTAAGTCTAGAAACTGCAGACATCAATATAGACAAAACCTTCATGTAGCATAGCCAAGGTAAAAACTGTTGTAAATGATCCTTATTTTGCATAAATTTATTAATTTTCTTAAAACTTTGAAAAGAGAAAATGGTTTTCAAATATTTAATTTACAATTTATTATTATAATATCTCGGAATTTTTTTTTTTTTTACATAGTCTCAATACTATGATTTATTGAAATTGTTAGTGATATTCAAAGTAATATTTTATACTGAACTTATGTATTAATAAATAATGTGTTTCAGAGTAAGTGTAAATTTAGGACAGGTTATAATTTAAATATTAGAATTAACATTTATCTTACTTCATCATCTTATAATTAGCATTGATAATGAAAGTGTTACCAAAATTGGAAATATGTCATTTAATCTAAATATGAAGTTAAAATATTTTTATTTAATGTAAAGTGAATTTAGGGTTCATGATTGATTTATAGTGTGAAATATAGTATTATTTTCAAGATACAATGAAAGAAGTTAGCCCATAACTAATACACATTTTAGGAAAACTTAAATTAATTATGATTCTAATAAGTTTCTTTATTAAACAAAACTTGTTTCATAATTGGTAAATAATTATTTAAATGATTTAAACTTTGTTGTTATCCTGAAATGTTTCAAATGTTGTCTAAAGAAAGGGTTTGTTATATGTATTTATTTTTAAATTAGATGAGCACACTTTCAGCTTAGAAAACCAGATTCATAGCACTTGTGGGGTGACTGGGTATGCTGCAGTATTTATTGATGAAGTACTAATTTAAATTAGCTATTTAAATATTGCACTTACTAGAGAGTTGGTTACTGTTTCATCTTTTGTTAATGACATAATGCTGTTGGCAATAAACAAATAACTCAGACATTACATTCTATTAAAGATAAACCCAAACAACAGGACATGGAATAAAAGCAATTGCAAACAATATATGCAAAAAAAAACAAAAACAATATAGTATGTTTAAAAGAAGATAAAGCCAACTGATTCATACTGATAAAAACTGACGAATATGTACAAAAAGTAATTCAAATTAAAAAATTAAATTTTAAGTATGTCGAAGCATAAAATACTAAAGTCATGAAGGATAAAATTACAATGGCCATATTACGAAAACACTGCAAAAAAAGTATATAATGAAATTAAATACCTAAAACTGTACCCATCAGCGGCAGTTCCCCCTTTCATATTTTTGAACATTAAGCTACTTAAAGAAAATTATCCTCTGTGCTTAATGATAGATTTCAGTGGAGCAAATTACTATAATGCCACAAACACTATCGGAGTGGATAATTGCTCATTTAAGATTCGGAAAATTTACAATAAAATCCTCCTTAGAACGGGTACAGTCTATCAACAGAGTAGGGATAAAAAAAAAACTAAATTGATATTACTAGACATTACCAAATTATACATTTTGGTCTTGCGTAAGCAATCTATAGACATTATACAAATGCTACTACTGAGGTTGAATACAAGCCTCAAAAATGAGATTTTATGATAGATATGTTAATTGGATCGACAAAGATATCACTGTAAGGTTTGATAATAAATTTTACAATATGAAAAAGTCATGGCCTATGGATTTACCTACAAGCAGCATTCTATGCAGTTTAGATTATTCATTGCTGAAGAAAGCATTATACCCAGCTTTATAAAAAAAGACCCCAATATTATATTCAAATGGTATATGGATGACATAATTAATGTGACCCCAAAGTAATCATCACAAAACTACATGAATTACTAGAACAAAAAACAGTCCTCAAATGAATGATCAAACAAGAAAACAGCTCCATATGCCTGAAATTCTTAGATCTATATATCCAAAGGCATAATAATCAGATTTCAAGATGATTCTAAAGCTGTTTGAAATTAGATGTGCCCCCCCCCCCCCCATCCCTCATCCCTATGACACATAAACTTGCTGGAATAAAACGCTTCTTAAAAAGAAAATTTAGACTTTGCAAATGTGTATCAGATAGAAAAGCAACCATGGATGCCTGCATAAATGATTTATGGAGAATAGGCTATAACAGAAACACTACTAAACAATTAAAAAATTTATAAAAAAAAAACCCCATCCAACCCCAAGAGGAAAGCAAACCATGGATAAGCATACCATATATCCCAAAACTCAAAAAATAAAAATCTTTTAACAACATACAAATTTCAGACAGCCCCCCCCCCCAATCTTAATAGATTATTAAATAGCGTCTAAGACAGATTATCCTCAGAGCAAACATATTGTGTACAAATGCAGCAATGCGCTTGCAAGGCCATATATTACAGGGAATTGTGGGGAAATATTGCCGCAAGTCTTTTAATATAAACATTTCTATAAGCAAGCAAAAAAAGTGACTGAATATAAATGTTTTTTAGGAGCATGAACGAAAATTCAGCCACGTCTTTGAATAAATGAAAGTCACTATTGTTTTCATAGAACGAAATGACTGAAAAAAAGAAAGTGAAAGAGGCATGGTTTATTGGTAACAACACCTCATCGTTAATAAAAAGGAAAACAGTATCCAACTCTTAAGCAAATGGATTATTTAAATAGCTAATTTAAAGTCAATATTGTTTACACGGAGCGAAATGATAGAAAAAAAAAAGAAAGAGGCATGTTTTATTGGAAACAACAATCACATCATTAATAAAAAGGAAAACAGTATCCAACTCTCAAATAAATGGATTATTTAAATAGGTAATTTTAATAAATAGTACTGCAGCATACCCAGCTTACTCATGAGTGCGGTGAATCTGGTTTTCTAACCAGAAAGTGCACTCGGCTACGTTTAATAAAAATAATTATATATAATAAGCCTTTTCTTTAACTAATGTTCAAAATGTTTCGGCTAATTTATTAAATAATTTAAAATAAAATGTTTTATTAAATAATATCTGTGTTATAAAAACGTTACTCATCAGTACTTTAAAAAGTAATTTATTAATTATTAAAAATAAAAAATATTTAATGTTTATATAGAAGTTATTCAGAAATATGTGTAAACATATATATGTGTCATGGACAAATAATTTATTTTGATTGTATAGTTTTGGAAATGAATATAAAAATTAAATAAGCAATAATTATAAGATTTATTAGTATTTGAAAAAATTACAGAAATATTGAAATAATTAAAAGAAGATTACTTGTTATTTAACTTTATATAATGTATATGAAAAAAATAAGAAAAGTGTAAAGTATAAGTTATTTTACTAATAATTTAAAATGCTAAATAAGTTAATGTTATACTGTTGAATTATATAAACACATGGAATAAGTTAAGAAGTGGAGTACAAATTGCCAATATGTGTGTTCATGTTAAAGAAAATTTTGATTTAACTTCCCAAGAATTATTTGAAGCTATGCCAATTTAGTTGTAATCCAACAAGACTTTTCCGCATTTTTTTAATATTTTTGTCCTGTATAATTAATGTGCTTTGTATCACAAGCTATGATAATTTTAAAGGAGTTAAGATAGAGGTGCCTATATTTATTAACTCATAATATATAGAAACTGAACTGGTTTCAGATGTATATGATTATGTGGGATAGTTGGCTTAGATTGAAAACGTTTTTTTAGTTTGGGATGATGGCTTGATGGAATAAAAGAGAGGCAATTGAGAGTAACTGGGAAGTGCATTAGATCATAAAGATCCAGATGCACTTTGCAAAACCCAAAGCTTCTTACTGATGAAAGCCATATGCTTGAAATTAGTCTGGTAGTATTGGATAGAGCAGCACAGGATAGAGATTTATTAATCACTATTATCTGGCATCTATCATTACTTACTAAAGGTTACAGTAAATGGCATAGAGATGATGAAAAAGTATGCTACTAAAACATGCAAGATGAAGTTATGTGATAAGAGTTGGGATATTTTACTGGTTTTAGATCTATATGACTATATGGGTTAGTTGGCTTAGATTGAAATTAATATATATATGATTTTCAGTTTGGGCTGATAACTTGATACTATAAAAGAGATAAATGATAGCACTTGGAATGAAGATCTATTAGATGTTGAAGGTTTTTCAGGTACACTTTCCAAGATCCAAAACTCTTCACTGATGAAAGCCATAAGCTTTAAACTAGTTTGTGGGTATTGGGTAGGACAGTGCAGGATAGGGATTTATTAAGCACTATCATATGACATCTATTATTACTTACTAAATTTTACAGTAAGTGACATATAAATAGTCAAAAAGTATGTTACTAAAACAAAAACTATAAATTGAGTTGTGATATTTTATTGGTGTATAATCAAATCTTGGCCACAGGATAGGCACATATAATTATTAAAAACTAAGGACACCATAATTTATAGAAACTAAACTGATTTCAGATCCATATGACTATATGGGCTAAGTTGGCTTAGATTGAAAACATGGTTTTCAATTTGGGGGGATGGTTTGATAGTGGAGAGGGAAGTGGCAGCAGCTGGAAGGAAAGTGAATTAGATTCTAAAGATTCTGATGCACTGTTCCAAAATCAAGGGCTATAAACTTGAAACTAGTCAGAATATTTGATAGGACAGCACAGGTTAAGGATTTATTAAGCACTATCATCTGGCATCTATTATTACTTGTTAATGTTTGCACTAAATGGCATAGAAATGGTGATAAAGTTGGCTGCTAATGGAGTTGCATATTTCTTCATATTTTGCCATATAATGCTCTGTATCACAAGTCATAATGAAAATGTTATTCAAGAGTAGTTTATTGTTATGGGTAGTTCCTTATATCATTATAGTTTTATTGTGTACAATTATCATGCATTGTAGCACAAGCCATAGCAAAATATTTTTTGTAAATGCTATTTTGTATACATCATAGCTGAAGTATTAAGTGGAAATTTATGTAAAGAAAGTTTCTTATATAGTTGATTTTAGTTAATGAAAATTATTTAATAAATGACTGTATTTGCTGCTTAGTAATTTTAAGATTAACTCATTCTGTGTTGTATTCTGATCAATAGCAAATTTGAATTTACAATCATATAATGCAGGCAGTATAACATTTAAAATATATGAATAGTATTAATGAGATTTAAAATTACAAAAATATGAGATTAATGTAGTATAATGAAAATCTATGATTAGGAGAAATATTGTTTGTGTAGGCATTGATAAGTATGTGTGATGTGTTTGCACATATTTGGTGTACTATGAATAAATAGAATAATTATATTGGATCACAGTGTCAGACTCACAAAAAGAATATAAAAATCTACTAAGAAATATAATAGTAATTAACAATTAAATAGAGATCAGATTTTAATATAGAAGTAATTTGAGGTAATTCATACTGAAAAGAAATAATAATAGAATTCAATCTAGATGAAGAAGAATATAGAAATAAATATGATTCATGTGATTGAATAAATTACTTTTGTTATAATAAAAAGGATAATGAATGAAAATGAAACAATCTAGGTGAAGGAAGAAGCGAAGCAAAATAACTAATTCTAATTATTATTATATCTCAGGCACAAATTATTAAATATAAGAATTTAGGGGAAAAGTTGGATTTGAACTCAGCCTTTTAAATTAACAGCATTCAGAGTATTATTGGAGTGGGTGGGTATAAAGCTGAAGTGTTAGCAGGACAGATGGTACAGATTTTAATAGTTAAACCATTTTAGGCATTATTATAGCTAGCACTTTAAGAGGAAGTTCATCATTTAATTGTATATATATATATATTAGTATATAGAAATATCCTAATAATAATAAAGAACAGCCATTTGTAAATAAGTATGGTTATTTTAACCGCAAGAAAAAAAAGAAAAGAGAAAAGTATTTTTCTAGAAAGAGTTTTGTCATGATTATGCAAAATAATCTGTAAACCACAAATATGTTCACATATAGAACATATTGGTCTATTTTTCTATTGTTTTTTAAATCTTCAGCAAAAAACTTATCTTTTTGAAATATTTCATCACCATGTCTAATTGTAGGCCTTCATTGCGATATCTTTCCAATGGAAACAATTAACATTGCTCTTCTTTAGAAAATCTTTAATTTCATTTTTATATTGTAGATAAAGTCTACCTTTCCCATAAAAAACATTCTCAAGTTCAAGTCATACACATTATTTGTTCATTTTACATATCCAATCCAATGAAAGTATTATTTTACAATAGTGGATTTTATGCTATTACATCATGCAAGTTAAAGAACATAATGATTGGTTTTATAATTTTGCCATTGTATATTTAAAATTTTATCGAACATTCTTAAATGAAACTTCTCTATTGCTTTATATTAGGTAATAGAATGTTCAAATTTCACTTTTATACAATAAATTAGGTAAAAGAATAGGTAACTTAGTTGCAGTAGTTATTTTTTTTTGGTGAAGTACTTTATTTTTTGATTTGTTAAAAGCAACAGCAGCATATGCTAGGATTTGGGTTGTATTTCAATATCTAAGACTTATTTCTACTTATAAAATTATCAAGATATTACTCTGGATTAAATTTACATGTTGATAACTATCCAAACTAAACGTTGTTTCTTTCTGATACTGGCCGATAAAGAATTTGTGTGGGGTTTTTTTAACATTAATTAATAAATCAAAAATCATTATAAATTGCATTCAAATATTGAGTACATTCTGAAAATCATCTTTTGAATTGGGAAAAAATAGCACAATCATCAGCATACTATAAATCTAGAATCGAAGAATATGAAGTTTTTGTTTCACTTTTAATCTTTTCAAATTAAAAATTCCACAATAAAAATGTATATTCTAATCTTGATCCCTGTTTCATTATGTTGATTTATAAACAATCAAAGGCTACTATCATAAAAATTGATAGCAATGTTAGAGTAAGTACATATCTTTGTTTAATACCAGTTTTCATTTCAAATGCCTCAAATTTTTGATATGCAGTAATATTTTCTCTCATTTCATCATGTAGATGTATATGAATAAATTTGGTGGAGAACCATTTAATTTCAAATAGTCATAGATCTATATTATTTAAATAAAAATTTTTGACCAAAAACTATAAAAGCAATATATACATCACTTATTTATTCCAGGCTCTGTGGCAACAAAAACTGTCTACATAATATTTCTTGATTTTTTAAAATAGGGTCTCAAACTCAAATACAACATGGGCCAGTCAATTAGATATATATCAGATGTGACCTGTCTTTACTATCATTGTGTGAACCAAAACATAAACTAACAAAAAGGTTCTAACAGAGGCCTTTTTATTGTTGGCCTTATGACTTATATAAACAGTTACATCACCTTTTAAATTTATAATTTTTATTTTTAAATTATAAAAATTTAATAAGTTTAGAAAATTTAACTTATATTTTATTCATAATTTAAGAAAACTATTGAAATATATAATTTTGACTGACAAAAATAAATATTTTTATATAAGAATGCTCTTTAATTAAATTTTGATTCTGCAATCTATTGCCATTATATCACATTTAAAATGGCTGCATGACATATAACTTCCATTCAGTATTAGCAATATTTTATAATAAAAAGAATTAAAAGTATTACATTTTGTTTTTGCTTAAAGCCGACATAAAATATTTCGTTTTTTTTTTCCTCTCTGTTTAATTTGCACAAGATGTTAGAAAAGTTTATCAAATAAAATTTGCGCATTTCATGTAATTATATTTAGAAAAATTAGATTTATAATACTTTCCTTTACTATTTTCATTACTTCCTGTTTACCACTACTGATATTGTTACCGTTGTTATTTCTATCACTATAATGAATAATTCTCCTGATATGACAGCTTTAACTAGATTATATGAGACAGATCATTTTTCAAACACATTTTCTAAGCTCTTCTGCCTCCCTTGTATTCAAGGGGATTCTTAAATAGGTCTGCCTAAACATAGAATCTTTGCAAGCTGAAACTCTTTTCTCACTCAAATCTGGTTTCAAACTGACTCATTAGTGATTATACTTCTTTGAGCAAAAATCACAACTAAGGACTGCTAGCCTACTAAGCCTGTCTTAATTCTCTAAGGCTTGAACTAAAAAAAAAAAAAGTGGAATCAAAAATGCTGTGCTTGTAATTAAAGCATTGAAATGCAGTTTACACCCATGTACAATCCCATTGTCACAGTCAATGTGGAAGATGATCACTGGTATGAGAGATTCTGACCGAGCCTCACAAGAGGCAGAAAAAACTTGTATCAGAAACAGTATCTAGTATTTGATAAATCAACATCCTATTCTGAAAGGCAGCAAGAGATATTCTTGGTCAATGCCATTCATTATTGACTTTTATATCTGGAAGATATTCCATTATCCACTACCTATGGAGCCTGTCCATAGCCTGAATATAGTATCCTAATACCACAAACAAAATTGAGTCTTTATTCATTATCAAATTGTTCTTGCATTTATTTCTTCTTGAGCAGAACTGAGGTAAATTTATGGAATATTCATATATTACTTTTATTTAAATCTTTTATTGTATTCAAATCATTTTTTTAAGAAGTAATTTTATGCCTTTCTGGCTAAATATTTTTTGCTTAGAATTTAGGTGAATACTCCTTTGCTGGCTTCTCTGTGTGTGCCTTTGTTCTGGTGCTTTAACTTCGCTTTTATATTATCACAATATTTTACTACGTCTCTTCTTTCTAACAATGATAAATATATCCAATATATTAGTAATTAGAATTCAGTTAGTTTACCTGATATTAATTTGTGTTCTCATTTATATGTTCCTCAATTTATTTTTTCAAAAGCTTTTAGAAAATGCTTTTTTAATTATTATTGTTTTAAGGTAAACTTAGAAATTATCTTAGAATACTAGTGTAATGCAGTTTCTAGTTCTATCCAATTACATATGGTTTTATTTTTTTTATTTTTAATGAAAAATAGAAATTGTAAAAATAGAATATATATATATTGTAACAAACCGGGTTCGAATACGCGCGTATGTGATATATTACTAATTACTAGTGTTAATGTGGAGCGGCTATGTATAAACAAAAAAATATATATATATGTAAATGGTCATTCGAACCCTGTTACAAGGAGTGCGAAAGTTATGTGTGTATGCATATGTAAATATAGTTGTATGTGCGAGTGTACAATATGCGTATGTATTATCGGTGATGGTTATAATCAATTATATATAGAGCTGTATAAATTGTAATTGATTATGCGTATATATTTTATCCGTTAAGTTTTTTTTTGAGTTTTAATAATATTGTCGGTAACACGTGTTTTCTTTTGTTGAGTAATCTCTTGAACATATGAGGACCGAAATAGAAATGAATTAATTGCTGTAGGCAGTTTAGTTAATAACTGGCGTCGGGAAGTCTGAAAACCGGTCAGATGGGTATTTTTTGAAGAACAATGGAAGAACTGGTCAGTGGCGTACGGATACACAGAGAGAATTTGGAAAAGTTAAAAGTGAAAACAAAAGAACTTTTTGTTGTGCTCGAGAGGAGATAGAAAAAAAAGGAGAAAAAGAGACGCGGCTTGAACTCCAGATTAGGACGTGTAAATTTTTTCTTAAGAAGTTTTAATATTTTTTTTTACCCAAAATGTCGGGGTAATTTTATAGTGCGGGTTTCGTTAATCGGCCCAGTGGACACTCGTCGTGAAACTCACCTGAAGCGGACTTACGAACTGCGTTAATAAAATAAAGAAATTTTGTTTCATCAAAGAAATGGTGACGAAAGATCTTTGAAAATTTGGACCTTTTTGCAAAGCGAGTGAATCAACTACTCCACCTCTGGGATATGCTATTCGATATACCCGATTGGAACTATTTGCCATCCATTATATCTACCAGACCAGTTTTCTTGGCAAGGTATAAATGCGGACTTGTCCTCGATCGCGTGAACTAAGGTAAAGTGACGTGGCACAAAATATGTGTTCAGTGAATGTATCTTAATAAAGAAACTAGTGTTACCTCAATATTAATTACTATATTAAATCTTTTTTTAAATTAAATAAATGACAACATTAAATAAACAGCTCTGATATATATATTTGCACTATTTTGATGCGTGTATGAATTATATATATATGTGTGTGGATCAGAATAAATGGGCTGTGCGCTTGAATAGTGATATTTATAGGCGTGTATATATGGGATTTATTGGTAATGGGTATGGTCGTGAATAGAATAAACCCCGATAAGACCAGGGTTAGATTAATGGATTCTATTCAATAAACTATCGCATATAATAATAGACATGTAAGACGTAGTTAGTTTTGTTTTAGCTTTGTTCTCTAGTTAGACTATCGTCCCCAAACCCTGAGATTGAGCTGGTTCGGTGTGCTACCACAACAGATATACATACCAGAACCCTTATTTACGTTTTCGATGAGATAATTCTTATCTACGGGTAAGATTGGCGCGTGAGATGGGATCAAACCATGCTCACAAATATCTTTATTCGAAGCTTCGGGTTAAAGCCAACAATGGCGGTTTATATTATATCGGTGGGTGTTATAATATATATACATATAATATAAATGTGAGGTGCAAGCAACCAGACACATAGTACTATCATTCTGTAACATAATGAACAATTAATATTTTTTCAAATGATAATTTGATTTTTAATATATTGCAGGAAAACTTTAATAAATAATTATAATTTATTTTTGTTGCACTATCCATATCCATGGATAGGGCATCATAGATTTTTTTTTTGGAGTCAACTACTAAGATTAGATATGTAGCCTTAAGTTATGATAATAAACATAATTAGTAAGTCAATATTGGATAGAATTGCAGAGTACAACATGCTTTTATAATCTGCATTAGATTTAGACACCCATATATACAATGCAAATATTTTTCTTATTGATGAGTTATATCTAATTCTATCATTTTTTTGATTCATTATTGTTTTATGCAATTTGCTGGATTAAGTTTACTTAGTTAATACAGATAAATTTGTATAAATTGTATTTTATAGCAATTAATTCAAATATAACTAGTAAACAATTAAGAGTACAGAATTTTAAGCACATAGCTTTTTTTTTTTAACCGAACTTGTTTTTCATATAATTTTTAACTTAAATTTTATGTAATATCTAGTGATCAAAATTCATTCTTAAATAACTTCTTTAAAAAAATAACTTTATAATTTTTTTATTTTATTGTATTATTTATATTTTAGGGATTGCATTGTAAAGCATATCAATCATTCATGTCCTGTTTGTCACGTTCCTGCTTATGTTAGAGATTTACAAACCAATAATCAAATTGCTAATACTGTTGCATGTGCAGTTCAGCTCAGAAATTTATTGAAAAATCCAGCAGCCAGTAATCAACAGTTAGATAAACTTGGTAAGTTTTATGTTAGTATGTTAATAAAGTAAAAAATTGTATGTATTTGTATATGTATATTGAGAATATCTTTAATAAATTGTACAAAATTAATTTTGCCATTTTTTTTAAAAAAATTGTAAAAAGAAAGGAAAGAAATGATTTATTTTCTTTCTTTGATATTGAAAAATGCATTAATAAGATTATAGTGTTAATTTAATTCAAAAATATTTTTAGTTTAGTTAAAATTAATTTTGAAATTTCCTTTAATTATATTTTTCTCTATTTTAAACTAATAAAATTTCTTATGTTAATTGAAAAAACAAACAAAATTTGTTTTTGGGAGAATTATTTATAATAATAATAAAAAGCTAATTACAGTGTAGGTGTGAAGTACACTGTATCTTATTACATGACTTCAATTATATGCTAGTTAAAGAAAAATGTAAACAAAAAAAAAAAAATTATAATTTGTGAATTTTATAATAATTGAACAGCCACTTTTCCTTCTCTGAGCACTGTATGAGATGACTTTAAAAAAAAAAAGTAAAATTTGTAAATAAATTTTACAATATCCCAATAGCTGTTTATATTTATTAATAAAATTTAAATTGAAAGCACTTTTTTTTTTGTTATTCTTTCTGAATTTGATGGGCATTAATTTGCATAATAAAATATTTTCTGAGCATAATGCTTAAAAGTTTTACAAAATGTTAGAACATGCTAAAAATTGATACTGACTTAAAAATATCAAAATAGAGATCCTAATTTCTTAATAACAAGTTTACTATTATGTTTTTTATAAGAGAAAAAGTTATAGCAAGCAAAAAAAAAAGGAATATTGCCCAGAGTATATTAATTAAATAGCAATGAAAGTCAAACATATGATAGTGTTTTTTTCATATTGCTACAGTGAATGCATGAGTAAACTTACATATGATAAAATATATAAAAGTGTTTTTTCAATTTATTATTAATGATTGATTATTTTTTAAAAATTTTGGTTATACTATAATCTTAATTTATATATATATTATATTATACATATAAAAAAAACATTTGTGTTATATATATATGTGAATGTTGAAAAATGCTGACACTTGCAGTTCAGTAAACAATCCATATTATAATCTAATCAATGTTTTTCAACAAAATGTGAGCTATTATACATATGTTGTTATGTGAGGGAGAGGCCTGGAATAAAATATAGGGTATTTCCCTGAAGGTTTGGGATGATGGTATTCTAGTTGTATTTTTATATTGGACTATTTCCATCATCTAATATGAGTGTTCAATGTCTTTAGAACAATTTAGTTTTATTTAAATATTCCAATTACATTCAACTGTTAGTAATATCACAGCAAACAGGTTAGTATATGCACCAACTGTTAGTAATATCACAGCAAACAAGTTAGTATATGCATCAACTGTTAGTAATATCACAGCAAACAGGTTGGTGCATATATTAACCTGTTTACTGTGATATTACTAACAGTTGGTGCATATACTAACTTGTTTGCTGTGATATACCAACAGTTGGTGCATATACTGTTTGCTGTGATATTACTAACAGTTGGTGCATATACTAGCTTGTTTGCTGTGATATTACTAACAGTTGGTGCATATACTATTTGCTGTGATATTACTAACAGTTGATGCATATACTAACTTGTTTGCTGTGATATTACTAACAGTTGGTGCATATACTAATCTGTTTGCCGTGTTACACTAACAGTTGAATGTAATTGGATTATTTAAATAAAAGTAAATTGTTCTAAAGACATTCAACACACATATTAGATGATGGAAATAGTCCAATATAAAAATACAAAATGTAGGGTAGTTTGTGGCTCCATTCTATAGTGTTTCGAATTATCTGATTATGAAGATGTCAATTTGTTTTTTAGTAAGACATTTTATCTTATTTTTTTGTTTTGAAAATTTTCTGATAAGAATGCAAAGATGTTACAAAATGACCTTGCAAGCTGGAAAAACTAATACCTGTTATTATTACCAATAACATTTGCAATAGAAGACAGTTACCTAAAAAAGTGCATATGAATAAATTTAGATTAATTGTATATATTATCTTTAATCTTGCTATGACAATCAGTGAAGAATTATTTTCTGTCTGTATCTGATCAAGTAGTCAAATAATACTTTCTGGGAATTTTAATCTAAACTACATGAAAAAACCTACAGCAAATTCTGCCTGAGAATTAATAATGCCGAAAACTGATTGGAATTGTAGTTTCTCTACTACCTAAATTATATCATATGTATTTAAATATTGTACCGTATTTTTGGGTACAAGCTTGCATTGACAATTTAAAATTATAAATTAATCAAATTACCAAAAAGAAAATATATATTTTTCTTTAATTAAAAAAATAGAGAGAATAACTAAAAGTTACTTTTGATTCTTACTGAAATAAGAAGACAAATTCTTATCGCAAAAACAGTTAGAAATACTTAAAGTTAAAATCACAGCATTCTTTCTCTGTAATTAAAGATGGCGACCAAAGGAGAAAAAAGATGATTTTGAAACAAAAATAAATTAAATTTTGTCAAAATTAACAGGTGTCAACAGGATGTGGATGACTGACTAAAATCAGGGAGACAGTATAAAAAGCAAATAATCATGCGTCGGTCGTCTTGGATCTTCGTCTTCTCTAGAGAATAGTTTACTATAAAATTGATTTTCTGTGAACTTCTAAAAATTGCTCCAAGGTACTCGCACTAGCGGATTGAATCATGAATAGACAAAATTCGTTTGCCGATGTTTCTCCTTTCCTGAGGGCGTAAAATGCTGAGAGTGAAACCATTGTCTACCTAAATCTTGAACCCTGGACTACCTATAAGCTGTGATAAGAAAGTATAGCGGATTCCTCCCAGAACAAAAAAACATGCATGGTAATCTACAGTGCTATAATTGAACAATTCAACTTACTAGTAAGAGGCTATTTGTAATTTAAGTGATCACTTTATTGAACTCTAAGGATAGCAAATGCTGTGTTGCATCAGACTATAAAAAAAAGGAATCTGAATCTTAGAAAACAGCAGTGTTTAATAGCTATTTGAATTTATTTGTTTTTTTTTTTATATTGTTATTCTCTTTTTAGTTTTATAAATAATCAAAAATTATAATTTAGTAAATCATAAGAATATAACTCGCACTGTTATCTGTTTAAGTTTGTTATTAATAGGATAATATTTAAATTCAACAATTATTACAAATAAATTATTGATGATGTATTAAAAAGTACAATCCTCCGGGTGTAACAAATAATTTTATAATAGTAACTAATAAAGATAGACGGGTAGGTTAGTGGATTCTTTTATAGAATTCTGGCGCCTTTCAAATAAATTTAAAGCTGGTTCTGTCCTCACCCAGGAAAAATAATTGCGCTCGATAAAATTACGTGACACATTCGAATGAGGGAATTAGCAAATCAGACGTAATTTGAATATGAAACATAAATCGTATAAATGCCAAGATACCGCTGGACAGTACAATATATATATATATAGTAACCCTCTCCCAACACCTCTCCTACCTTTCCTAACAACAAATACCCGGGGGTGCCAATTCTATTGATCATAGAATAAACTATTAGTCTGATTTTGCCTTAAAATTATTAATGAGGCTCTTAAATGATGTTCTACCTTAGCTTAGCTCAGTTGGAGGCTACAGAGGTCTATAAGGTATAAAATGTATATTAGATGTGGGAGGAAACATTTTGATTAATAAGAATAAACATCTATTAAGTTCTAAAATAAATAAGAATTAAAATTGGTAAAGTTCTACCATTTAAATTGACAAGTTATAGTCTATACCTCATCTCCTCCCATCATCCACATGCATTGAACAACCTCTACTATGTTAGAAAATTAAATTAATAAATAAAAATGTAATGCTGATTAACTATACTTCCTGGTAAGTTAAAGTCAAATATAAAATAAAATATAACATTACTTAACTTTTAATTATACAGTAATTTAAACTTAGTAACTGACTCTATGTCTAATCTAAATTAATAAGTGAATATCTCAGGGAATTAATTTATTGCATGGCTTCATTTTAAATCTATACTTCTCAACAACTACTAATTACTATTACAAAAGTAATGATATAAATTAAGCAATATCCTAACAAAATATTGGTAGTTAGATCATGAAAGAAACAGGGTGCATTTTGATTTCAATTCATCATTTAAATAATAACTAAATGATACAATTTTCAGAGAATCATTAAATAATCAACATTTCATACAGTGTTTGGATGAAGGAAAGCAACATCATCAGATCTGAACATGTTCATCATTAAATTAAATGGAATAGTGCAATCATATCATAATAGATGTGTAAATGTGTGGAAGTATGAAATACAAATGAATGTCAAAGAAGAATTCTGAACACAACTTTAAATAAATAAAACATTTATTTACAAGCATAACTTAAATAAACATTTGGTTCTATAATTTACACATAAACAAGTTTTGATGATTCCAACATTAATGGTTAAATAGTCTACATAAGAGCAAATAACATAAAGATAACTTTCTATATTCTATTTTAACATATGCCAGCTATCAATGCATTCTGATAGACTTATGGAAGAAACATTATATTTTTAGTACTAAAATAATAACACAACTAAACTTCTTTTTATTTTACTTGCAAAATTTGCTCAAGCTATCAGTCAATTCTGATAAACATGTGACACAGAGACATTATAATACTACACTAAGATAATTAAATATAAAATTATTCTATATTTGATATTTTACTTTCAATACATTCAAGCTATCAATCACTTCTGATATGCTCATGAAAATAAAACATTGACACTAAATTATAAAGTAAAACTAAAGTTCTTGGCATTTTACTTCAAATGCACATCAAATATAATGAGAGGGGTTTAAATCTAAAAGTAAGATCAAACTATACTTTATAAATGAATAATTACATTAATTAGCTACACTTTGTCTTCTCTTGCTTGCTCATTCAAATGAGGATGGAACATTATGAGAGTCGATGGTGTGAAATCTAAATAATTAATTTAAAATGATTTGAAACAATAATTAGAGTTACACATTAATAATGGATTCTCCATACCTTCTAAATTAATACTTTGCATGTGTCTGAATCATGCTATCAGTTATAAAATAATTAATATAACTCAATCCGATCGGTTTACTTATGAAATTGGCAGAAATATAATATGGATGATGACAATGGCCAACCAAGCTTTAATACTAATTCTACTTCAGCTGTTCTGTGAGAAACAATCAATTCTACTTTATTTTTCTTTTTTATCAGCAAACTATCTCACACTTAGCTATGAATAAAAGATGAAAAACATTCCATATGGCACATGGTGATAAAAGACTTTCCTAACTCTAATCATCCGAATAACTACACAATAGCTCCAAGTCTAACTTCTGAGACTTAAAACAAACTGGCGTGGACACGGCCTCAGCATCAATTTAAGGGAGATACCCTTCTTGGCTTCTCATACTATAATTCATAAAATACAACTACTAAATCAGCAGGATATAATCTACTCCTAACAAATACTTCAATAAACTAAGGGAGAGTTTTCTCAATCCCAATAATATACTATATAATCCACCCATGTCAAATACTTGAATAAATTGGGAAAGTTCATCTCAATCTCAGATAATACACTATATAACATAAATAACTTCATTCTGCATAGCCATTAAATACATTTCAATCTAAGCATAATAAAGAAATAATAAATCCACACTTAAATAAATCTCTAATCTTTCAACTTCTGGCCCATTTTCATTGTCCGAAACCAATGGACATTAAATCATTTCTACTTTCAATTCGAACATTTTATCATAGCTAGATTAAATAACAGACACATATATAGAAGCATAATAATGCACAATTTCAAATCACTTTGGTAAGAAATACTATAACGATATTAACTAATAAGTTGTAGAAGTAATAATGAATAAATCTCATTTCTGACAAGTGTAATATTTTAACTTGGAAATATCCAATTATTATTAAATAATCAAGACAAAATAACTTATAGCAAGCAAAGACAAAATAATTTCTCTTTTTTTTTAAAATGCATTTTGCATTAGCACAAAATTGAAATAAAAGTTTGGTTTAGGATAAATAACAAATCTTTAAATTCTGAGTAAAACAATTATTAAGAAATAATTAATTTATAACTTATTGAAAAACGCAAAGATAAACAATAAATTTTATAAAATGAACTTTTTTTTCAAAGCAAGCTGTTTACCCCCTTTAACATTGAATGGATGTTTCCATTGCTAACACACACGTATAGAAACATAAGCACACAATAAAAACTATACGAAAATAATACTAATTACCTAGTATTATATTTTTTTTATATTATACTTAGTGAGATGTTCTTGACGGAAGCAATAATAATATAATCATAAAAATAAAATCATAAGACAAAATTTTACACCTATCTATCTATTAAATGCTAACAAATAATAATAATAACTAAAGCTTTTTTTTCTTCTTGGTGGAAACGAAAGTTTATTTACAGTTCGTAAATGACATATTTTAGTCATGTATTAAACGATAATAGTAATTGGGATAAATATAAACATTAATAAACACATAACGGTTTCCTGCAGGAAGATAAATAATATTAATTTGGATCCACTTTAGCAGCAATCAAAGTTTTTTAGCAATAGCTAATGAACCGCTGGCAATATTATATATGAGAATTCTTCATTAGGCAATAAACATCTTTTTGGCATAATCAGAGCAATAATTTATTATTTAATTCATTAGATAGATCTAAGCATTCGTTGTGAATTTTCAAAGGCCATTCATTAAGTAAGTCACAACTCAATTTATAGAATCCACCAAAGTTCACGTAAGTTTGTTTATAACACATTTTAAATAAGAAAATTCAACTGCAAATGAGGAGAACAATAAATAAAAGAAATTCAGTTTTATGCTCTTCTACCCATTTATTCCAAAATATTTGGAGATAAATTAATAATTAATCCATTAAATTATACACATTTGTTCTTAGTTTTTAAATACAAATGGTTAGGGAAATGTTTTAATAATAATAATAAAGCAGGTTAGAATCAATTATTCACACACATCTTTTCGTCTAAACTTCCATCCTTTATAATTAGCAAGATTTATTAACAAAGAGTCATTGAGGGATTTAGTGAAATTCATAACTTTTCCAAAGTAATAACAGAGTCCAGCTACTTCTCTAATACTAAAATTAAGTTTTAGACAAAATAATTTTGAAATATAAACACACATTTTTATTACTTCTTTAAGATTAAAAATTAAAGTTAAATAGTTTTATAATATAGCACACATGTATTTCAAATGATGGCTTTAGAATTTAAAATAGTTAGTTTAAAGCAAGGAGATAATGTACCTCGTTACTGTCGTTTACAAACTTGGGTTAAACTTGTAAAACAAAATTGTACTAATAAAACTTTTATTCAGAAAGTAAAGTGATGTTCAGTGAAGTCAAATGGAGTCCCCTTTTTGTAAAAAGATTTTCCTTTTTTATAGATCCCAGACTATTACCCAAGCATCTGTTTTTCCAATAATCCAAGGTCATTTGAAAGTTCAAAGGTCTCTAGACACAGAATTGCTCCACCCCTTGCACTGAAATTTTAATTAACAGAAGATTATGCAAGAAACTTTTTTTTTTCTTGAAAAAGAGAAAAAAAATCATTGTCTTTAAAAAAAAATTTAAATTGAACTAAGAATAAAATATGTTGTATTTCTAAAGTAACAGAATAAAATTAATGATAATTATTTTAGCAAATAACATTTAATAGTATATTTGTTGTTTAATAATCCACAAGTCCAGTGATCCATTAATTCATTTAAAATGTAACTAAGCTGGTTATTCAAACTATTGGTTGTGAAATCAAATATTTTGCTATGAGACATGATATTTGGTGGTTTAATGTAGAAAATGAAGCTGAAAAATGGCACAAGCATACATGAACATTTACAATTACTATACTAGAGATACTAAACTGATCTGACTGAAATGAAAGTTTCTATGATGATGAGCCAAACATATTGTACTGTTTACACTATTGATTAAAATATTATAAGCAAATGAACCAGAGAACCATCTAAACAAATATCAATACTGTTCTGCTGACAAATAAAACAAACTTGGAATCAACTTAAAACTAAACTGACAACTTTTATGACAAGCCACCCTCCTTCCTATCATTAATTATGCACTAAAGAAAGATATTAAACATCTAAAAACTTTCAAATTATATCTACAAGTGCTTTTAAACATAGTTTTAGGTCATTAATAAAGAATTTTAAAAATTTCAGGTTATTTCATTTTTTTTAGTAAGATGTCATCAGATGTTACTGATACAGTGCTACATAATTATCATCAATATTTCTGGTGCCAATCCAGAAGGTTACAATATATATATATAGGGAATCAACCAGAACTATAAAGAATTATCTTCATTTGAAAGATAAAAGAATCCATGAAATAAAACAAAAACTTTATCAATTCCCATTGAAGGAAAAGCTTTCATTAACTAAATTTTAAACATAGATACAGATTCACATATTTTTTATGCAAATATCTAGGTAAGAAATTTCAATGCTCTATTTGTTTTTTGTATCATTTTTAGATTTTTATATATCTAATAATTTCTGTTTCTAAATTATATATATTTGATAATTTTAATAGCATCATCATTTTCAAGCATTATCGATTCTGCAGGATGAAGTTCAATCCTTCTCCAATCTTTAGCCTCTTTTTTTCCCACATTATCCCAGCACATTTCTCATTTCATCCATCCATCTCACATGTCTTTTTCGTAAATTTTTTTACAATCTCTTGGAATCCAGTTTAAGATTTCAACTATCCATCTATTATCATCTCTTCTAGAAATATGTCCAGTCCAACTCCGTTTGTCTTTTAATTCTCTCACTTAGTCACACCTATATATTTTGTTTTTGATCTCTTATTGTTATTCCTAATATGCATCTCTCCATACTTCATTGAGTGAACTGAAGTCTCTGTATTGCTCTGATATTAAGTGTCCAAATCTCAGCTCCATAAGTAAGCACTGGTAAAACACATATTTTTGTATTATTTCTACCAAAAGCACTCCAACCAAGTTTAATTCTAAAATTAATGTAATCCATTATGTTTCCATCTATAGTAATAATCAGACTAAAATTCATAGAACATTACTTTAGTCTCTAAAGCATTTGCAAAAGCAACTAAATCATCTGCAAATTCTGGATGACTTAAATAATCTCCATGTACTTTTACTTTCTTAGCTTCTCATTTTAATCCACAAAATATTCCTCGCAAAACTGCTACAAAAAGTTTTGGAAATATGGAGTCACCCTGACATACACATTTCTCAATGTTAATTTTATAGTATCTTTATGCAAATATTCTTCAGAATATGACAATATCCTGGATCCTTACCTTGATGATCCAATGCTTTAATCACTGAAGAAATGCCTATAGAATCAAATGCATTTTCATAATCTATAAATCCAAAGCATAATGCCAACTCATATTCAATGGTCTTTTCTATAACTTCTTTAAATAGTTGGATATGATCCACTGTACGATACTTTGATGATCCAATGCTTTAATCACTGAAGAAATGTTTATAGAATCAAATGCATTTTCATAATTTACAAATCCAAAGCATAATGCCAACTCGTATTCAATGGTATTTTCCATAACTTTTCTAAATATTTAGATATGATCCACTGTACTAAAACCACTTTTAAATCCATCTTGTTGGTTGGTTAAAATCCAAAGTTCGCTGTAAGATTTGTAATTATTTGATAAAAATTTTATATAGAAACAATAAAAGACTGATAGATCTGTAATTTTTAATATCTTTATCATTTAGACATTTGGTATATAACTTTGCCCAAAAAATTTCTATTTCTTCACCTGCTTCTTTTAAGATAATTCCATTATTACCTGGAACTTTCCCCCTTCTTCGTAAATTTAATTATACATCTCATTTCTTTATTTAAAATCCTGGTCAATTCAGAAGATATAGTAGTTATAGGAAGTAGTTTTCCTTATTCTTTATCACTATATAATTCTTGATAGAACTCTTCTACACATGATGTCATCTCTCTTTTTAATAATAGTTGCATCTTTTTTTCTTATTGCAGAAATAAGTTTCCTGCTAATACTAAGATATTGTTTTGCACTCTTGAGACGTATTCTCTTCTTTAGCTTTCCTCGCTAGTAACAATTATATCACTATCAACTCTTTATCGCACCATTTTACAAAATTCGAGATATTCATTCCTTCCTAATGCATTATTTTTATATTCCTCTTCTTTTTCATAAATTATCTTGTCTCCGTAGAAATTTTACTGGTCAATTACTGCTTTTTTATACCAGCTATCTTTTGCAGTTTTTAAAATTATAGCAGTTATCTTCCTATTGATTTTATTTAAATCTGAATCATGTTTAAAATCTGTTAATATTTGAAAAATATTTGCAAATTCTAATTTAAATTCATTGGAATGTTTTTGAAGATTAGGAATATTAACTGTGAATACTGTTTTGCTTAATAATTGTTTTCTTTCTAGTTTTGCATTATATGTATCTTACATGTTACTAATCAGTGATCATTTCCTGTGTTGAATTTGTTGAAATACATATTTTCTGTTAATCAAAATATAATCCAATTCTGCTATACTTTCATTTGGATGGTTTCATGTCGGGATTTCCATGGAAGATTTTTCTCAAAAAAAAAAAAAGAATTCACAATATAAAATTTTTCTCTTTTTCTGTAAACTCCACAAGTCTTTGTCCTCTCTCATTTCTAACACCATAACTAAATTACCTATAGCACTTTCATCTTTCAATTGGTTATTAATTCTAGCATTAAAGTCTCCCATATCAATTTTAAAGTTGTGTTTGTCTGATCAAAAGCCTTTTGTACAACCATATAAAAATCCTTTACTAACTTGTTGGAGCATAAACCTGAATTATCTGCTATTAAGTTGCATAACTAATTTTGCCACTCTGTTTGAAGCCTACCAATATGCACAATGTTGTTCTTCCAGCTTTTATTTATAATGAATCCTACTTCACTTGTACTTCCAATGTATGTGCTTTGTTAATTCTAGCATTAAAGTCTCCCATAACAATTTTAAAGTTTGTTTGTCTGATCAAAAGCCTTTTGTACAACCATATAAAAATCCTTTACTAACTTGTTGGAGCATAAACCTGAATTATCTGCTATTAAGTTGAATAACTAATTTTGCCACTCTGTTTGAAGCCTATCAATATGCACAATGTTGTTCTTCCAGCTTTTATTTATAATGAATCCTACTTCACTTGTACTTCCAATGTATGCGCTTTGTAGGACAGTATGTGTCCACTTTTTAAATTATTTCTTCATGTTTTCTTCTAATTTCAGAAATTGCAATAATGTTCCATTTAATATGATGCAATTCTTCTTCCAATTCTTGCGATCTTTCTTCACATGAAAAGATCTGCAATAGTAAGTACTTAAATAAAAGAAAAATGGCAGACTCGATCCGCAATCAGGATATTCTTAGCATTCTGCGCCTTTGGTTATCTACCACTGCTTTGGTTGGTGACTTTACAACCTCCTGAGAATAAGAGCCATTATTTATTTTTGTCTGTCGTGATTGTAAATGTCTATTAGGAAAAAGAATCATTCACACTCACATTTATTCTATCTTTAAGAAAACTGATATTTTAGTTAAGAGCTATCATGTAACTGGGAAAAAAGCCCATGTTTTTTTGAGTTTAAACTCAGGTAAAAATCAATAAACTCACCACACTAGTTAATGCGTGTTGATGAGTAGCTCATCCATATTCATATACTGTATGAATAATCACATAGAAATAACAGCTGCAACTACATGAATGTATGGAGTGGGCTTTAGGAATTTGCCCTGCAAGGTTGCTTTAAGGCCTCCATGAGGAATCGAAGGGTCTCCTTTCAGTTAACGTAAATTCTTTCTGCAGCCAATTTTGATATGCACTGGTATATTTGCAATATTTTTTAAATAGATATTTAATAAGTGTTTTTCACCACATATTTAATCAAAATTAATTTATTAATTTAGATATTCTAATAAGAAAGATATAGATAAAAGACTTAAGATATATTTCCAGGTACAACTAATAGTGGTTTGTTTTCAAACAAGTTTATCTGCAATGTTAAATTACCATTATTATTACTCATTTAAAATTTTTTTTTACAAAAAATCCTGTTTTAGTTTTTTGTTTTTGATTCAATATTATTTGTATATATGTGATTAATGACACTGATTAATATCTTGAACTTGATTTTCATAAATTGAGGAAGTATGTTTCCACTGACCAAATTCTGTAGCTGGACTATATAATGTGTTGATGTCTTACTGAATAATTGCCTTATCCAAAGATGGCACTCTAAAATAAACATCTTTTCTTTTCAGGGATGTATGTATAGTTGAGAATAACAGTTTAACCCTTGTTAAGTATATATGTATGCCAGGACAAAGCATCCACATATTGAATGGAATGAGTGCTTTCATAGAAAAATTCACTAAAACTTTCAAAAGCTTTAATTAAAATTCAGTTTAAAAAATTCACTTTCAATTTTTTTATCAACAGTTCAATTGTTTTTATATATAGCAAAGAATGAGTTTGACCAATGCATTATTGGTTGATTATAAGAAGTTCAAACAATGCTAAAATCTAATTTACAGTTAAAACTTAAGAATGTTAAAAGCATTTGGAAGATAAAAAATATCTTGATAATTTATTCTCTGATTTACAGATAATAGAGTTTCAGATTTTTTTAGATGTATGTAATATGTATATATTAGATGCTATTACTTAAAAATTGTTATGGCAAATGAAATAAAAACAATATCAAAGAAATGATTATATAGTATGCTTCCGTTCCTAAAAAAGTCACGCTTCGTCACTAATGTATGCATATACTTCCTTTATCATGACAGATTTTTTATACCAAAGTGATCTTGGTTATATATGATCTGACTCATTACTATAGATAGTTATTCATCAGTTTGTTTTTTTTTTTTAATTATATACAGTTACAATTATCAATGTGAAGTTTGGATAGATGGATTTTTATCATTGTTACAGCATACTTGTTCCCATATTGTTGTATATATTTGATGGACCAGATGGTTGCATATGTTTACTGATTTTCAACTCCTGTACTACTTCTTCAGCGGGTAAATCACTTTTATATGCTACTATCACAATATATATATATATATACAGAACACACACAATTATATGGGAACACGTAGATAATATTTTGTAAAATTGTGTAATCCAATTAAATCTTATAAATACAGAAAATGGAGAATTTTATTTCAAAAGTTTCAAATATGAAAGGATTAAAATTTTTGAACAAAGATTTTTATAGTCTCGCCAATTTTTATGTATGTCTTGCCACAATTATGAATATAGTTGTTTTATATGGGTACTGAGGTTGGATATTATCAGTAAATAATGAAAGAAAATAGTATGTATTTATGAAGAATGAATTATTTTATAAACAGTTTTCGGAAATCTCCTGAAAAAAAGTTTTACAATTGTCTGTGTGTGTGTGTTTGTAGACTGTTATTTCAATAGTCTTTGTGGAAAATATTTAGTCACTTTATACTTGATACTTTAAAATAATTTTTTTAATTCTAATACATATGAATTGATTTAGCTCACTTTCATTATGCATTGTATTTGTTGAGAGCACTATTAGTCTCAACACAGAACTTTCATATTTTTCAAATTGATTTCTAAATTACTTATGGTGTAATAATTCATATATATATATTTATCATCACAATGATCAAATGTTATTGTTTGATTATAATACTGTATTATTGGCTAGTTAACCAAATTTGCCTTTGAACAAAGAACAACATACATTCATATATATTGTAACCTTTCTACTTAGGAAGTCATTATATGGTTATTGTTTTTTTTTTCATATGTCATAGCATCGGCCGGGACGCGAACCCACAACTGTCTGCTATCAACTACTTGCTTGGTTATTGTTAATGGTCAATTTTGGCAATTAATAAAACAAAATAAAATTTGATAATCAGTGGTATAATATCACAGGGCAAAAGGAATTATAAAATAAATTATACTCTCATTAATTAATTTATAATATAATGGGATAATTGGAGCAAGGTCACAATAACTGAGCTTGTATAAAAAACTTGAATTTTGATTTACTTATTTTATGTACTAAAAAGCATAAATGATAAAACATATAGTCTATAAATCAGAAATTATTTGTTTAGCCTACCTTGCAACCATTTTAAATTTATGAGCGTCATGTAAATTAGGATATTTATCCAATGCGTACATATGCTAAATCTACTATCTCTTACAGTAAGTATAGATTTATGAGACAGATTTCAGTTATTATGTTGGAAATTATGAAAAAAGACATAGGAAAATTATAATATAACCTATTGATGACAGACCTATTACATCAAAATAAAATAATACAAAATTAACAAAAAAAAAGGTAGTTGTGAGTTAGGCTTAGAACGGTCGCATGAGGCGCTGTTTTTGTGTTAAAGCACAGAAGTATTCAGGTAGGGGGCCAAAAGCAATGATTCTTGTTCAAGCTGTTAGGTGGCGCTGTTCACCATGCGTAAGCACAGGAACCTTACCCCCATAGCTGCCAGCACTGCTGCTCGCTTGGTGGCGCTGATTGCTATATATAAGCACATTTAGCTTATGTCTGCGACCAGCAACTACCAGGAATCTAGCCAACTACATTGTGCTGTTTCTCCATGCTACGCACAGAGAAATTGCGCAGTCTGCTAGCAATATTGATGCCCGCTTGGTGGTGTTGTTTTCTATGCACATACTTAACAGATTAATACCATATAATGTGAAGGTGTGATTAATCTAGAAGCCACAACTATTTAAATCTGCTTTGACAAATAATACTGTTACTGATAAATTGATGTATTTTTAAATTATTTCCTTTTAAAAATCGATCTTTTTTTTAAATTATTTTCGCTAAAAATGTTTTTGTTTTTTTTAAAAAGGGTAATTTTTACGGCAATCTTTCTTTCAAAACTGCTAAAAATCGGTCTTTTTTTTTTTAAAAAGCTAATTTTTACAACATTTTTTATGGCAATATTTCTTTCAAAACTATGTTATTTTAAAAGATGATTGTTTGTAAAACTTTTTTTTTTTACACTTTCAAATAATATTTCCACAAACTTTTAAACTAATACAAATTATATTTCAGATTATAGATCTTTCGATTACTATTTCGCAAACATGTTATATTAAAACGGGTTTTTGTTTTTAAAGCTAAACAAAAAAAAAACAAAACACACATTTAATAGAAAACAACGCTTTTTTTATTTACGTTAAGATGCTACAAAGAAACATTGGTGTGCCGTACAAGGAATAAGTATGGTTTCAAACAGGTCTTCACTCTCGTGATAGCGTCGCCAAATGAATTCACCCAGATTGTTGTGAAGGGATTTGCGTGCTGTTACACACAAGCAATAATTCAAAGTTGATTCATTTTTATCCATTCATTTTTACAATATCTTTAGCCGAGAGAAATTTTCTGATCTGTTGTTCTGAACTTGTTTCTATGCTGTGCTTCTCTTATTACAATTGTTTAAGTTCTGTTATTCTATTTCTAAAATTCATATTTTAACTAAAAATCATATGTTGCAATTTATAGAGATTTGATCTGTTTATCAACACAATAAATATTTTTAAATTACTTGAGAGAAAGCAAATCAAACTCTCCTTTAAATATATTAAAATATCTATTCAGTTCAAATTTAAAGAAAGTTTACAGTATAATTTATGTATACACATTACATGTATTATTTGTAATATAAGATCTAAATAACTCAATTATACTTAAGTGGTCAGTCAAAAATCAGATTTTATTGCTCTAACAATTTCCTGAATAAGCTCTTGATTGTCATCCATTTTTCAAATAATCCATAGAAAAAAAAATTCTATTTACTTAGTATCATAAATGATATATAAATTTATAAACCATTCAAGTTTTACTATCTTTGATAAAAAAATAAATTTATTAAAATTAATATGGTTGTAAGCAATAAAACATCGAACAGATTTTTGTGAAATAACAAACAAAATATAGGATTTATAAAATTGAAGAGTATGGACAAAAACACTTATTATCAGTTCCAATTTGCTGTGAGGAGTTGTTGCGTATAAGTATATTCTACATATATAACATTGTATTCTTTGTAGACTGAATAAGATGTCAGAGAATTGCAGTTTGCACTTTTCAGTGTAAAAATCGAGTAAAAATATTCAAAGCATAAATATTAACTGCAGTTGTATTTAAAACTTTAGGATCATTTTAATAACTAAAAATGTCATATGACTTACAAGGAAATTTCAAAATAATAGGTTTAATAAGTGTGGCAAAAGTAAGATATTATAGAGACTCAGAAAAAAAAAGATTTAGAGCAAAATGCAAAAGCTAATGACAATATAGCAAAAATATTCTGTTTTAAAGGAAACAATACGATGTAAATTAATGAAGGTAGGACAGTAATTCAAGAGATGTGAGAGAATGTCATCCACAGATTTAAGTTGCAGGTTAAAAAATATATACATTTAATATCTTTATTGATGGTTGGAATTTAAAATGTCATGGTCTATAAAACAAACACAGATTAAGGAACTATTTTTGAAATTTGGATTGTTTTGTTTAAAAAGTTAAGAAAAAACATTGCAGTCAACTGCATTTAAATTATTAAGAGCAACACTTAATGTATGAGGGTCCATTGAAATAGATATGAATGTTTGATGCTTATGTTAGGCTTGTATATAGTTTTAACTATTAGTCCTCATAAATAATTTGGAAGACATTGCCTGTCAAAATTGGATGGTCATTGAAAATTATATATGATCTTAATAGCCTAAAATTCAGAAGCCTGATAGTACTGTCTTCGCCAGTGCGCTGGTTCTTTTTTTCATTATTGAATTAATAATATCACCAGCTTATAAAAGTAATATTACTTATTATAAGAGTTTAACAATGAGTTAATTTGTTCCATAATTACACTGTTAAAAGTGTCGTTAATTTTGATATAGGATATATCTAGATGAATATCTAAACATTATGAAAGAATTTTGAGAAAAGTAAAGGCAATACTCTTTTAGTAGATACTTTCCAAGCTCAGATTTCTCAATGAAAGCTGAAATCTAATTAGAATTTTGCAATAGGTCATTTTATTTACTTTATGATAGAACCATCAAAATGAGAGTTATGTGATGCTGGATACAGTTGAGAAATGATTATGTATCAGTAATTGAAGATTATTGGTTTATCATGAGATAAGTACATTATCTGCAAAAGCTAATGAATACATATTTATTTTTAATAATGGTAGAAAAAGTTAATTAAATTTGCTTATTAAAGTAAAACAAGGTAAAAGGAATTATTCTTATACTGCACTTTTAGGACCTTATATACAAAAAAAATTGATAGAATTTTTTAATTGGATAAATACAAAATACATTAGATTTAAGGAACTATAAAGGTAAATGCTACTTGATAGTTAATACTGATTGATAATTTGGAATTAAGCTAAATGTCACTTCTATCAGATCTATGAAAATTTTTGTAAAGTTGAACTGAATCTCAGAAAAGGAAAATTAAGTCTGAAGTTGAGACCAAAAATAGAATGTCATTTTTATTATATGTCTAGTAAAAAAAAAGTATTATAAAGATTCTCAATAATATGTGGACATATTCTATATGAATAGTGGGTAAACATACAAAAATTATTGTAGATTATTGCAATAATAATTGAATATTAAAAGTATAATGAAGCCACTATCGAAGAAATAGGTTGGATATCTAGCTTCAAGAAAACTTAGAAGATATAAGATTTTTTAAAGAGAATTTTCAAAATTGATTTATAAACATATTAGAAAAAATCTGTAATTCATCATGAATAAGTATTATATCATATAAACAGTTGTTGCAAGTATGAAAATCTAATTAAGTAATTAAGGATGTTAATAAATTTGTAATCTCCTGAGTGTAGACAATTTCTTGCATTAATGTCTTTTTGTGCCAGTGGCTGAACAATAAGGAATCAATTGTCCTACCTTGAACTTATGTTATCAATAATGTTCCTACTATTTGATTTGTTTTATTATTAAAATAATGACAACAGTTGTTGAAGACAATAATAGCTAACTAAAAGAAAACTATTTTCTGACTTCCATAGCAAATGTTGGATTGTTAGATTATTTGCTCGGATAGTTATCTTAGTTTCTGATGCTAAATAGGCAAATTAAGATAATCTAAATATTTTAAATTTGGAGCAACATTTGATATAGGATGTGGAATTTAGTAACTTATGAGGAATATCCTAATTAAAACTACATGTAGTGACTCTTAAAAACTATCTCGCATATTCATAGAGCTCACGTGGGAATCCAATAATTTGGGAGTTATCATCATAAGTGGAAACAAAAGGAATATAATCAAACCCTCTGAAGTTCTGTGTTATGATTGAAAACTTTATATGTGCTGTACATTAAGTGTTAAAAGATGTTCTGTATTTACTTTATCGGTGAATATTCACTATACCTAAATGTTGTGTATTTTAATTTAATGTTTATTTGAATAAAAGTGTATTTTATTTTTGATTTTACTTTTGTGTGAACTTATATAAGTTCATGGTGTGTATTTTATTTTGCTTAATGATTATGTATTAATTTAAATTCAAGGGACTGAATTTATAATATAGGAATCGAAGAGAATTCATTGAAGGAACAGCGCTTGCGAAAAGTTTAGGAATTATTTGGTGAATACATAACGTGTATTAGAAATTATTTGGTGAATTCATAACGTGTATCAACACTACATGACCTATTCCTATATGTCTTCTCAGAGTTCTGTGCCTATACTTATGTTATATTTATTATATTGTTATTATGCTCATATTTTAGGCAAATTCGGCCATTATCTCAGTTGTTCTTTATTATAATGTGATCTCATACCTGCTTGATTGTACATGTTTTCTAAGTTAGCAGAATTATTGAGGAGGATGATTTTATATTTTGATTTTAAGTAAATATTGATAATACTTTGTAATGGTAAATGGCATTAGTCTGTGGTGGTGGTTAATCCACAGAACTGTGTGTAATTATATTTATTGCTTTGGTGATGGTTAAAAAACCCACAGGGCATTCAGTGCTATGTTTTTCCTTTGTGTGATGAATGCATCCACAGGAATACCATTTTTCTTCATAAATGTATATTTGAGCAAAGTCTCTACATACTATGTTGCTAAAATTATCTTCCTTAATCTTTAGGTTCATCCTGCAAGTTCAGTTATTAGTTATAGTAGGGTATCCTATTTAAATTGTCTCCGTAGTGTATTATAGGTTTGTTTACATGATATTTTAGCTGAATTGAGGTTCAAACTTCATTATGGCCAACTTTCACATATGTCATTACTTATTGTTATTATAAGTTTAAAGTATAGGTGCATTGGTTTTGGAATTGATATTGGATATTTCATGATTAGGTGTTTGAACCCCATTCTCTTCTTTCAAGGCTGAAGTTGAGTAGTACTGTATTTATTATAGAACCCTTATATACTATCCATGTATTGAAGCAATTAGATGGAATGGTATTTTATTTATTTATTTATTTGTTCACTTACACTGAAACACTGTATTAATCAACTACTTGTTTAATGATAAATTGTTAATAAATGTTAATATCTTATTATGCCGTTGCTATATGTCATTCATAAAAACCAGAAAATCCTACATATTGAGTAGATCACACATTAGAGCACATATTGTTACTGATAATGTATATAACATTTACTAATATTCTGGGAGAATATTTCAATGCTTTTGTTCTTGGATAGCTTGGGATATATGGGATATAATAAAATCCCATTTACCTCCTCCGTCACTTTAGCTTTGCTTTGCTAATTCTGGAATATAATCCAAAATTGATTATTTCTATAAATGTTTATAATATTATGCTCAAAATTTCATAAATAAATTTATTAGTTGCAGCTCATCAATCATAAGATTTATTTTGAAATTTAAATTAATGATGAAGGAACCCAAAGTTTTTCATGATTGCCTATTATTGCAAAGCACATATCTTGCATAGTATTTGTACCAAAATCCTGACTATATCTGAGCTATAACCAGTCATGTTACGGTGATGCTTATAATGTTTACTTCTTGTTAATAGCCTGTACTTACCATTTGGTAGCTGGTATAAATCTGGGAAATCATATATATTATTCTGAAAGAGTAATCTCTTAACAGTTTCATAAATCATACCATCTCGTCCGTGGTCAGCCATAAGGTCTTATGCAAATAAAAATCGCAGATTAAGGTTTTGAATCATAAATTTATGATGTAGTCATTAGAGTGATGATAATAAATCATACAGTTATAGTTTATCTTGGGTAATCTAATGTATCTACATATACTGCTACAATGGGTCTTTGCAGTGTAACCTGGCCGCGACCGGATTAGATCATAACAGTTTCACATTATACCATTAATTTTGTCTGTTATGACCCTTTAGGACCTTTTCGGTTACAATATATATTCATAGCTGGCCCGGGTTCGCTTCCTGGTCAACGCATTTGACATAAAAAAACTACATATTTTCATATATGTAAATATATTGTATAATGTTTTGTTTATTTTACATTTATTTTGTAATTATTAATAATATAATATTTACTTGTGCATTTCTATTAAAACGAAAGTGTTGAAGTGCATGTAATAAATAAGAATTGAATTATTATTATTATTATTCAGCAATAATAATCTTTATTACTTCTTTGGGTTACATAGCATTACATAACATTGATTGTAAGGGTTACAGGTGTAATCATGTTGTACATGTTTTTATATGGATTAATTTTTTCAATTTATATTTTTTTACAAATGCTGCTACTAGTTTTTGATACAGAGATGGATATCAATTTAATTATTAAAGTCCTAAAAAAAACAGTTCAATATAAAACTCAACTTCATAGATAGATAGATATTACCTAACATTGTAAAATCTGGAACCGTATTGAAAGTTATTTATAGTCCACTAAATTAATCTTGATTATTGTTCTTTTTTTTTAAATCTTGTAATATATTAGGGAAGTATATAGGTGCTGTACAAAAAACAAAATCAATTCACATTAGAATTTTCTATAGTGACAATTGGTAGATTGTGATAGATAGGTAAATTCTATAGTCTGACGGTGGATGGAGTTTTGTTGAGAGTAATGAATGGTACCATTGAATGCTATTCAATGTGGTTATCGTTGGATTATGGTCTATTATAAATTGGATGGTTGTTTTAGTAGAGACCAGGTGCAGCAAAAATATGTGGGGGTTCAGGTTGTCCTGGGCCTTGATTTGTTGGAGTTTATTGATGAATGTAGCTGGGGGTCTTCTAGTGTTGTTGCCAGAGGTGAAGATGCAGCGAGCACCAGAAGGCATATAGGGTGAAAGTTGTTGCACATGCTGTGGGATGGTGTATCTTCTAGATGCAACAGGTAATCTGTATGTATTTAGCATGATAGTTCTGTTTGGAAGAGAGCTTGACACTGCTGTAAGAGATGTTGAGTTTTCTTTGCCGCATGACATAAGGTGCAGAATGAATTTATATTTTTATATAGATGATGATACTGGAGAAAATGCAATGTTGGCAGATGCATATAGGTTGGGACGAAATAATGGAAAAATTTAGTCTCAAGGGACCATCTTTTGAAGGAGCAGAGTAGCTAGTGGTTATCGATACCAAACATGGGGGGATAATCTTTGTTGCCTTTCAGATGTAGTACAGCCTATGTTTGCTAGTATGTGTATTTATTAGTCATGAGTTGGATACTGATAATATTGATTGATGAATTATGATGAGAAATGAAGCTGATAGGGGGGGGAGGCCTATCAGTAGGGATTATTTGTAACAGTGATCATAACGCTGGGAATTTTTGAACAATTGAATTTATGGTTTTTTGGATATAGAATACTTGGGTGCTGTGGAGACCCAGACCATTATTAATGTGTGGGCAACTAGGTTTCTTAATTGAGATTGAAACTTTCTTTCTGCCCCATAGTAGCTTATTGCAGAGGGAGAAGATGGCCGATTTTGGAAAATTTAACAATAACCAAATAATATGCAATCTTGTCATTATGGGTATATTAAATAGTTGAATTTTAGCATAAAGAGAGAGATAAGCTACTGTTTTGTAAGGTGTTCTTCATCGTAAGTGAGCCCATGTCAAATGGGAAGCCTAAGAAAGAGGTTGCTTTTCCCGGGAATATTTGAGTGTATGGTTTGTTGGTGTATTATAAACCATGCTGCTGTTTTACTCATGTTAAATCTAAGTTTATATATGGCAGCATATTAATTGAGGATGCTTTACAATATGGTGAGATGCTTACAAGATGATAAAAAGAAAGTGATATCATTCATGTATGCTATGCATGGAATGTATTGGTGAGTATGTATCATTTGGATGCCTGAAAATGTCTGTTGTATATGCTTTAATAGAGCATTTATGTAGAAAATGAACAGCGGTGCTGCACTAAAAGGTGAGCCTTGAGAGATGGATTGCATAGGGGCGAATGATGGTAAACTTTTCACATTTGTGAGTGATGTATCTCTCTGCTCTATAGTAAGTTGGTAATTAATTTAAAGCAGAGTTGTTGGAATGATAGAATGGGAATAAACACAGCGTCAAATGCAAACTCTATCTAGCTGAACTGCACTTGGAACATATATTTTTTCAGTCTTGAACTGAATTCAAAACTTTTAAACATCAAAGCAGAGGTTTTTTTTTGAAAACTGCATATTGGAAATTAGAGGAAATAGGTGTGGCTTTAGACGATCCTTTATAACTTTTTCCAGTATCTTTATTCCTAGTGGTCCCATGGAAATTAGACAAAGGTTGGTAAGAACAGAGGTTAAACCTGGTTTTCTTGCTAAATGATACAATTGAGATTCGATGTAGACCTTTGATGTCATATATCCTTTGGAATAGATAATTTTACAGATCTCAGAGATATAATGCAATAAGCCTAAGATGGGCAAAAACAAAAGCAGGGATTCTATTGGAACCTGGATGACAGAGTTATTTATAGTGGAATGGGGTATTGGTATCAGTTACCCAAATAAGTCTGAAGTTGGTGTGAATGCATTGTGAAATTTGTAACTTCTGCTTGAAATATTGATATATATAGGATTAATTATCTTATAGCCTGCACACATATTAGCATCAACTTGGAGTGCCATAGGAACTTTTAGTGTGGATGAAGGGCCCCAGTGATTATAAACCCTGAGTTCGTTTGATGGCAAGAAAAAAGTTGGTTGGTGGTTTTTTGATAAGCCTGTCAAAGTGTCTCGAACTGTTGATGAGTATGATGTGAAGGATTCATTAGTGGAATCTGTTTATGCAACTCATCAACCAATGCCAGAAGTCAGGAAGGTGGAGGTGAACTGTTTGTGAGATGTTGGATATTGAATAATATTATATTTATAAAGACAAGGTACCTTTGGACTGGATCAAGTTCTTTATTTGTTAACAATTTCCACAACATAATATATGTTTCAGAGAATAAGAACTCTGTGATATATGAGAGTAGAAGAACTCGAATGGTTTTATGCAAATGAAATGACTGTGATATGTAGTTCATCGAGATTCAGGATGAGAGATTCGTCCAGAGCGGTCAGAAAAAGGAGTGGGATTAGGCTAAGTTGAATTAAATGATTGGTGAGTAAAAGCAAAGATCAATGATTGAGGTATGCCATTTATTATGGAGCATAACTGAGTTGGGAAGATAAAAAGCCTTGAATACTCAACTCATAAGTGTAAAGGTTATTAGATGAAGCCATTTTGACATTAATGTTTGATAATTCACGATTAAAATTTCTTATTAAGGCAGTTGTATGAGTTAAGAGGCAAGCAAGGAGTTAATTGTGAGAATAATGATTGAAATAACAGTAGGATCAGAAGGAATATATACAAGTATCACATTATGAGTTAAGAGGCAAGCAAGGAGTTAATTATGAGAATAATGATTGAAATAACAGTAGGACCAGAAGGAATATAAACAAGTATAATATTTAGTGTTGTAATATAGCTGTGAAATGTGATTAAGAGATTCGAGTCTATGTAAATAATCTTGAATGACGATAAATGGGCAGCTGGGGGTGATAACAATACCAGTTCCGGCTGATGGTGAAATTGTGTTCCTGGAGCAGGCACAGAAGCCCTGTCTACTGAGGTAAGGAGCAGGGTCAATATGGAATCTGTTGTATATTTTTCTCTCAAGCAATCCAAACGTGAGGTTATATATTATTTATCTACTTTTTTAATTGAAAAAGTTTAGATACTGAGTTGATACTCCAAACATTAAGTGGGGTTTTTAAGGTAATTAATTCTAGTTGTTAGTCAGGGTAGGTGTAAATTCTTAATGTTTTCAGGCCCTAGGTCTGGTTATGTAATTATGAATTTTATAATGGTGGTTGTTCAGAAGCTAACAATGTTTCCAGCCTAGCTGATGAGTATATTTGTTTATGGGAAGTAGGGATAAATCAACTAAGAGGCATTCAGTTTGCATGAAGGTATGACTAGTTTCTACAGAGTCCATGTCCAACATCAATAGGTCAACCACATCTGTTTTTGGTTTTTTAAGTTGCCAGGAGGCCCTCCAGGCTTTGTTTTTGTTTCATTAAAAGTGTTGGGGGGAGATGGCTAGTATAGTTGGTAAACATGTGTTGTATTTTATTATGAATAGTATGGTCATTGTCATGTGTATGATTATAAATAAGAGCTTTTGGGACAGTATTAATCTTATTTGAGATAGTGCTGCCTTCAGTTGTTGCATTGGGAGGTTTTGGAAACAATATCTGAGTCGGAGATTGTTTGTATATCGAGTTGGCACAATTATCATTATCTGCCTTGTGGAGTATCAAAACAATAGGTATGGAGAAAGGTTGAGGGTAGATGAGTGTATAGGATAGATACTATGTGCATGGATAAATTCTGGGCTGTTTATGGATGTAATCATAGAAGTATTTACTGTTCACTGTTCTTGTTGACTTGGGGATATAGGTGATCAGATTCTTGAAAATGAAGTCACATTGCACTGCTAAATGGCCCTGCTGGTAACAGGAGTAGTACTGATGTTTCAATCCTCTGATATACAGGCATAATGTAGCTTCTTGATCAAGGATTTGTGTTGGAATTATGTTTGGATCAATGTCATGGTGCAGTTGTAATTTGAAATCATAGCTGTTACTAGGGATGGGTTTAGGAGTATCTTTTAGATAGATATATGGGAGAAAAGCTGTAATTTTGCCAAATGATTGCATCATACGCTGGATGTCTTGAAGGGTGTGTCCCGAGTAGGTGTTTTTGAATTTGCCTGTGATATAGTTGTAGCGATTTGGATCCATTGTAATTAAGGCAAACTTTCCAAGGGTTTTTATTTGTGCTTAATATCGGTTTCTCTGTGTGGTCTGAAAGAACTCTATTATCAAATACTTGGGGGTTGGATGGTCAGCAATATGTGCAATGGTATCCAACAGCCCATGCAAGAATATTGCATCAAATAATAATTGCATAGGAAATTTATATAGAGAAATGTTGATGTCTGTAGTAGATAAAAACTTGGGGGTTGGATGGTCAGCAATATGTGCAATGGTATCCAACAGCCCATGCAAGAATATTGCATCAAATAATAATTGCATAGGAAATTTATATAGAGAAATGTTGATGTCTGTAGTAGATAAAATTATGGACCTAGAAGAAGAAAAAATCTTTTAAAAAGTTGCAAATAATCCTCTTGGGATCGGTTTATTGAACCTATCATTAGTTATCATAAGAGCATCTGTGTTCCTAACTGTAGGGGGGGGGGATGCTTTTTGGATATTGAGATTCAGTTCTCTGATGTCACTAGGGGTGGTTTTTCTATATCTTGGAGCTGACTTGGGAATATTTGAAATATTACTTTTTTTATTAATATCTATTGGATTATTACTTTTCCTATTGATGTGTTGAGGATTAATTTTGGTAACATTAGCATATGTTTGTATTATCTTTGAACTTTAGAACTCAGTGTTAGTGAAATTAAAAGTGGTTGGAATATTGTTACTTTTATTATTTATAACTATTGAATTATTATTACTTTTGTTACTGATCTGGTGAATAATACTTTTAGCATCATTAGTATCTGTTTATAGTAACTTTGAACTTTGGAACTCAGTGTTAGTGAAATTGGCGCCACCACTTTGTCATGTGACAGCTCAGTCACCATATTAATCACCAACTTATTGTTAGACAAATTACTTATTTTGTAAAAATTTTAAAGCCAAATTTAAACAAAGTTGATAAATAAGTTATCAAGCAATCGAAGATAAAATTTTGTAATAAGAGATAAGAATTTTATCTTGTCAAATGAAAGCTTTAAATGAATTTTAAGCAAACAAAACAAGCTTTTTCTCTGGGTTGTCGATAGATGAACAACTGCAGAGCTATTTTTATCATTATTATTATGATGGTGAGGTTTCAAAGGTAAACTTTATTAAGACTCGGAAAGAGTTACATGACTTACATATGAAAACATAAGGTCTTTGATACAAGTTAATACATGATATTACATATGCAATAAGAGGTTACAATCTTGAATGTGGTTGGGGAAAAAACATGACTTACAGTAGTTGAAAGAATAATCATTATGTAGTAAGATAATGTGTCAAATTAGGTTTACATAGAATTTTTAAATTGGATCTTGAGAAAAATTCATAGAAGCACATAATAGTATGAGGGAAAACATATATAGGGTGTGGGGTTGGAGTTGGTGTTATGTATATAATTTGGGTCTAAGTTGCATGTTAAAAACATAAGTTTTTAGATACAATTTGATACATGAGATTACATATGCAATCAGGGTTTACAATTTTGCTTATGATATATAAAAAAAGTGATTTACAATAGTTGGAAGAATAATAATTGTCGCATAACAAGATACATAATTCAAATTAGGTTTATACAAATTTTACAAAAGCATTATGAGATAAATACATGAAAGCACATGGTGACACTTGTTAATACATTTAGGAGGTTGGGTAGAGTTAGTGTTCTATTGGTATATGGCTATACAAATATTGTGTTTATTAGTTGGTAAGCATTATCAAAGCTAAGTTTTATTGTTCATGTGTTGGGGATTTAAAATTCATTTGAGGAAAGTTGGTAGAGTGATTTTGTAAACTTCTTTGGTTCGGTGGCTTGATGAGGTTAGTGTACTGTGTTACTCTCAAGTGGTGCAGTAACGCGGGGTGACTTTGGAGCTATGAGTTCATGCTTGGTATGCACGAGCTGGTTGAGGTTCCAGAGAGTGGGGTAGAAGTGATATAGAGAGCAGTTAGAATCTATGGCTGATATAATAATAGACTTGAAGGGAAAATGTCTTAAATGATGCAAAATATCCCCCATGGCATGGTAATAATAAATTTTGACAAATTGTTGTCAGCATGTCAGGCATTCACTCCATAGGTTGGGGGTTACAATCTTGTGTTTTTAAGTCTAGGTTTTAATTGTTGTTTGCATTGGTTGCCCTGATACTTCAAATTGGCTTGACTTGAAATATCTTTGCTATTGCTGACATGGAAATTGTTCTTGAGAATGCTGACATATATTTTTTTATAAGATAAAGCTGGCAATATGGTAGAATAGGTTTTGCCACCAACCACTTGGTCATGTATTTGTTTTGATTGGTTTTAGCTTTTTAAAGAAAAGCTTTTGTAAATTTCAAAATTATCTTAGAAAAGATGTGTGGCATAGTTAATTGTTAATAATTGATTCAATATATCTTAAATTTATTTGAAACTTTGCAGATTTTGAGTGGTCTTTTGGAGATTTAATCTTGGAAATTTTTCCTTGTTGCCTAGCAAATTTTTTCTTGTTGCCTAGCAATATTAAGGTTTGCTGCCTTTAATAAAATATTTTTTCATGCATATTATTTTACATTTATGGAATTTTTTATAACTAAATTTATCTAATTAATTCAAGCTCAATCTTTGTGATGGCTTGAAATTTATCTTTAAAAAAACTAATACTAGGCAAATTCTTAGAATTTGAAACAAGAACTCTTGGAATGAATATGGTCACAGGACTAAGATTAACTGCAAAACTTGTTATTGTTGTTTTGCACTGTTACTGTTTTTTTTTTTCAAAAATGCTTTCTTGCTATGGAAGAACAAACAAACAAAAAAAAGAATTAAATTATATAATTGCATTTATATTTCAAAAAGAAAAACATTATCTTAAATATATACATATTGATTTATCATATCTTTTTTTTTTTTTTTAGCATCTGATTTAACAACATGCATTTTACTAAAAAATGATAATAAGGTGACTAATAAACCTTTAACTCAACTTAATTATGACAGAGATGCAGGACCTAGAAATGTCATAAGAAGGGTAGAAGGAAAAGAAAATTTTCTGAAAAGTATGGCCAAAAAGTCTCCAATCAAAGTTAAACCACCTGAGAAACCTAAATCACCTAGCCCAGTGTCTGATAGTAGTGATGAAACTTCAGATACTAGTGAAAGTGAAGCAAGTTCTGATGATGAATCAGTAGCTTCATCTTCTGTCGCATCATCTTCTTCATCATCATCTTCTTCATCATCTTCATCCTCCTCCTCATCAGATGAAAGTATTATAGAACCTACAAAAATTCAGAAATCTAATAATAATCGTGGAAGTATTAAAACTCCTGTCAAAAAAGAACTTGCTAAGGAAATTATTAAAAGTAAAAGTCCAATAAAAAGAAGGAATTTAGAATCACCAGCTGTTATACGAAAGAATGAAGAAACTTCTGAAAAAAAGAAAAGGCGCAGATCTAAGGAAGTTGAAAGAAGTACTGTTTCACCTAATATAAATAATTCACGATCGTTGAAAAGGACTGATGATGGTTTAATCAAAAGAAATGCTAAAGGAGAAACACCATTACATATTGCAGCTATACGAGTAAGTTTTATATGATATTTTTAATAATTAATTTAAATTAATAGTAAATCATTAATACTGATAAAAATAGCATGATTTTTAAGTTTAAAATTAATTAAAATGTATTGAATGCATAACATTATTAAAAATCATTTTGTATAATCAGGTTTCAAAGGTCTGTAACTGAAAAATAAGTAATCATTTGTAACAAAATATAAACTTGCTAGATAATTACTACTTTTTATCTTAATATCTAGCATTCTAAATAATTTTGGAAAAAATATTTTTTATTATTATGATACATCATATCTGTTATATGCATATATGTTAGAGTTAGACAAGTATTAGAAGATCTGTCTTACTAGCACAGCATTTTTGTTTTCATATAGCAATGAAAATAAATACATTTCAATGTAATGTTGTTTTTTTTTTAAATTTTCTTATAGAATAGTAATAAATATTTGAAAGGAAATTAATATCAATTTCATAAGCCTATGAGAACAAATATCAAACCTGTCTGACTAGATTGGCATTAGTTTTTAAAACTATAATGTTTTGAGATTGAATCTTAAGGATAGTGAATACACTTATTTAAAAAGTAAATTCCTGAAAATCATTGCTTATTAAGAGAACCCATTGGACAATATGAAGGATTTTAATTAAAAACGCAAAATCACAGTAAAATAAATGATTGAATAGTCCAAACAACAACATTTATGATCACAGTTTTGTAATAGGAATGTTGAGATGAGAATGTGGTGATGGATAAGCATAAAAACAAAAATAAATGACTGGAAACATGTATTAGAGACAAATCATTTTTTACACTTTTTAACCATTAGAAGAGTTTATATTAGATTTATCAAAAAATAGATATATCTACAATTATGAAACAATGCAGAACTTTTATGTTTGTAATTTTTTTTTGTTTAATCTTTATTCTTATATAATAATGGAATGGGGATCAAACTCTGCTGTTAAATGAAATAGTCAATAAGTTTCATTCAAGAATGCATAAGGCAGTAATACTATTTTATTTTCTTAATAAAGAGGCCGAAAGTTACTGAATATATACTATTATTTTAACGCAAGTAAACTTTTATAAACAAAATTAAAAACATAATTTTTTTGTACCCCATCCCCAAGAAAATTTTTTTGGCAATTCGGAAATTTTTCTAGAAGACCTATATAAACTTATTCTGGATAATAACTTATTTCTGGTTTAATTTGCAGTCCCATACCATTAACAGTTTTTCATTTCTCCAATATTGCCATCATGCTGCTTAATTAATCTAGTGGTCATATTTACAGGAATAGCACTTTTAATTTTTTTTTTATTGTTCACAATGATTCTGCCTGTTTGGTGGTATAATCTAACTTAAGACATATGATGGTCATAAATATACCTTGCTCATTTTTTTTTTTTTTTTGTCTTTTAAAGTTAGATATTTAAATCAAGCAGAATAGTATAATGTCCAAAATGTTTATTTGCTATATGATTCATTACACCAGAAATATATCTGACTTAATAAAACTTATTAAATTGAATCCACTAATTATATAATGCATTATAGCTAATTTTTGGAATATTTAATTTTATTAATTGAAACATTGGAAGCATCCTTAAGATTAAGTAGCACAATTTCAGAATCCATATCATTTCCAAATAGTTTTAAAGCCAAGTTACCATCAGTATTTTAAAATTTCTTCAAATATCCCATAAAAATCATCAACTTTTCTCTTTTTAAATTACAAAAGTATTTTTAACTTCATCAAGATGAACATTTCAGTTTGTCTAAATGAGTTGATGAAATAGATGAAAAAGAATCATCAGAAATTTTGTATCATTATTCACAAGATGATGAAAATATTCTTTATATCTTTTCAAAATAATATATTAAAGAATGCCATTCTTTGATTATAAAACCTTATTTTAGTATTATAAGCTAATTTATAATGCATAAAAAAAGATTTTAAGTGATCACAATTATTCCTTTGCGATTTTAGTTCATTAATTATTCTTAAGTCTTCTTATCACTTACTGAACTTTTGTTTTTAAATTTCTCTATTGCTTATGAAGCTCATTTTATTCTGCAAAACAGAAATATAGTTTTTTAAAAAAATCAAATTACTAATTTATAGAACTATTTAGAAGTTTTTGTTTCAGTAGATCCAAGAAAATTCTTTCTCATATCCTTAACACTCTTCTTAAGAGAGTCATCATGTCTTAATAATATGACACTTTGAAAATCCAAATAACATTGCAAGTAAATGTAAATCGTGCTTTTAAAAAATTTAAATCATTTTTTTTTTTTTATAAAATGTTTGGGATAGAATTTTTTTTTTTTAATGCAACTATTATTTTAATCTTGACCATGATCTATTTGAGAATCTGCAATTAGAAATGTTCATATATATAACATTGACTTTTTTACATTCTGATTTCTGTATGTAATGTAATTTATAAAATGTTTTTGCCTTGAGTGTGAATATGTCCAAATTCTTTCTTAGCATTTTTTTTACTTAGGCAAGGTATACATGTTTACTAATCTGTGTTTGCAAAAATTCATTAACAGCAGGCCATTTGAGTATATAGACCCTACATTATTATTTTCCAATAATTTTGAATCCTGTTTTACTAAGTGAATTGAAATCTAGAAAAAATTAGTCTTTTATTGATGTTGATGCAATAAAATATCTGTTAGTACAATAAACTTTTTTTTCTCTGATCTTTTTGAATGTAGTTTTGGAAGTTAAGCTTTGATCAAATAAATAGTTACCATTAAACAAAACAAGTTTTTTTTTTTTAATTTGAAATGATATAAAAATAATATTGGTGTGTATATATATATGAGCACACAATTAGTTTGCTCATTATTGAATAATATTCTAGTAATTAAATCTTATAACTTTCCAATACATTTTTATAAATTCATTGCTAGTAAGTTCCTTTTATATCTAGTATTTTGCTTAGAAACGTTTTTTATTTAAAAAAAAAAATTTGTCAAAAAATTGTTATTTTTCACAATCACTCTTTTTTTTTTATAGTAATGCTTTAATTGCTTTAACTTAATTGCTCTGTCTGAATCTATTAGATATTGTTTTAATAAATGAAAGTAAGCAAAGAAAATAAACTTATCAGCATTTCTAAAATCTTGGATTAGCTTCAAGCAAACTAATCTTTATATTTTAAATTATTAGCAAATAAATAAGATTCATAGATTAATTACTGCATATATATTTCATGTCTATAAATAAGGAGTTTTTAAAAGACCTTAAATAAGATTCTTTGATTACTCAACAAAATAATTGTTCAATGCAGAGAACTAATGCTCAATATATTCCTAAAATTTTTTAAATTTCCTGTTTAAAATTGAGAAAGTAATAGTGTATACATATATACTGTAATCTTATGTTTTTCCTATAAAAATGTATAACTAGGAATATGGCTAATAGAAAGTAAAGAAACAATATTTCTTCATTTTATTTGGTAAGTCTATTTTATTGTAAGCATAGTAAGAGTTAGAAAGTTTAAAATTTGGAGATGGAATGTCTTTTGTATGCTATTTGATGAAATGCATTGAGAAAACTGATATAGGATGTTGTTTCAGTTTTGGTGATCTCTATAGAGGCTAATCACTAAGAGAGGTGTATACAAATTACATCACATTAGATCAAATATCATTAGGTAGTTGTTAATTTATTATCATACGTTGTATTACAGCAGTCAAATAGTCAGTTTTACATTTAACTTTGATGTCGTGTTTAATCTGTAATTATATAAACATGTGAATGTCTGTTTAATATTTATGAGGTGGAACATATGTGTTTAAAAAAAAAGGATGATAATTAATCATAAATAGTTGCATGTTTTATTTTGGTGTTATATCCAATATTGATTGTAATCACTGCTGTTATTAAAAAAAAAGATTTTTTTCATTTGAAAATTAGACATATGGAAACTTTCCAAAGACTTTCTTGCTGAGACAATTGGTAAAATTTTGCATAAATTAGAAATGCAAATATTATGGATGATGATGATGATATTGAATACTATGTGATTGTAGTCTCTATTAAAAAAAACTGTTGAAATTTAGTAGTCTTTTGCTCCGAGTGTTATAAAACCAAAGCAGGTTCGGAAATTAAAATAGTCATTTTTTATTTTATTGCTTTATCGAATTATTACAGGTTAAAAATAATTACCTGAGGGGTCGGCTGTTTGGTAGGGCCTCTCTATCACACCGCATCTGAAGGATATATTAAGCAGAATATAATTAGGACAACCTATTATGGAAAGAGAATAAACTTTGAGAATTTTAGAATATTAAACAATAATGAATCTTTCGGAAATTTAACCATGGATTTGCATTCTCAAACTTTATGTGTCAATGTATTATTTGTCTTACCTCTGCAAAAGAAAAGCCAAATGAGCAGTTAGACTCTGAATAACACCTATGGAATAATACCAAAGTTTTCCAAGTCTATGAATTATTTAATTCAAACCCAAAGAAGAAATAACTGTAATCTATTTCTGGCTATGAATTAGTGACTTGTTTTTACTCATGTTAAATATCATTATCAAAGATGTAGACTAGCTAATTTAATTAAAATCAATAAATTAAGGAATTTTAGCTTAACTGATGATAAACAGAAAACTTTCAATTGGATAATAGATAGTAAAGTGTTTGAAATGAAAAATAAAAAAGCTTTAACAAATACTTTATTTGTTCATATCAAGCCTGGTTTTCAGAGGTAAATAATTACTAAAAGTAATATTAGCAAATAAGAATATAGAAAACTATGCAAAAGCAATGTAGTATTTAACTTTAAAGTCCATAAGTAAGCTCATCTGTTTGGAGTCGCGCTGTAGAGAATAAATAATTTCTGCAAAATTATATCAACAGATTGAAATTAAAATCCCATGACTTGTCATGGATCTTATTCTCTTAATAATATATTTTTAGATTTTACTTAAAAGTATTAGAATCAATTATTTTGGATGTTTGTTAAGTAGGGTAACAAAGCTCTCAATTAGAGTATGTGTAAATTAGGGCACAGGTAAATATGTAAATTTAGTGGTATGAGTGTGTTGGTTTGTTATATATATTGACCTATATAAATAAACTATATATCCAATTATCTTATAAAATATATAATACATTAATATATTTTAAAACTATACTTATAACAAACCCAAATAATATATCAATACAATAATAAATATATTTATAAAACATAATATGAATAAATAATTAATTTAATTGAATTCCAAGACATTATCTCAATCATAATATATACCTCTTTATACATATACATTTACACACTCTATTTATAAAATAACTAACTTCAATAATAATAATAAATACCAATCTTTTATAAATAATAAATAACTCATTTTAATTATCTTAAAATAACTTTTCAATATAATAATAATACAAACCAACTACACTAACTATAAAATAAAAAAATAACTTATATAAATAACTTACTATTTTAATATATCTAATCATAAAACACAAAAACATCTAATTTTATTTTATATAATTAATTTTAAATATACTAAAACTTAAATAAACTGAATAAATATATAATATTATATATATTTGCATAAATATATATTAATACAACAATTCTATAAATATATAAAAATTTTTTTTAAAATAATAATAACAATAAATTCATACAAATATATTAAAATTATCGTCAAATCGAAAATAAAACACACTTTTAAAACAACTTAAAAATTTATTTACACAACTTTAATAAACAACTTAATACATATACATAAAAAACCAAAAAAAAAAAAAAAAAAAATAAAAAAAATTTTATTTATATTCCATACCAAAATAGATAACATAATTTCTAAATTTACAAATATAATATTTAATTAAATCTTAATAGAAATTATTAAAAAAGAAATTTAAAATACACTTATAAAAAATAAACAAACTTTAACAATAAATTACTTACTTAAGTATTATTTTATTATATATTATTATTTTATATAACACATACAACTAATATAATGATATAATTTAAATATAAATTTTTTATATTTTCTTATTTTCAAAAAAATTTCTTAAAATTAATAACAAAATTTTTATTTAAATAATATAACTACTCTTCTCTCAACCTACCCCAAAAATACACAAAAATTTCTCCACAATTTAAAAAATACTCCAACTACTACCAAACGAAAACCCCAACAAAATTTTAATATTTACTTACTAATAAAAAATAAAATAGAATTCCCTCTAACTTGAAAAAAAAAAAAACTAATAAAAAAAAACTAAAAAAAAACCCAAAGAACAAATATTTTTATTAAAAAATTAAAATTAAATAAAAAAAATTAAATTATTTTAAATACACAACAAAAATACTAAAGAAAACAAACAAAAACAAATTATAAATTTTCCAAAACCAATTTAAACCAACCAATTTCAAAACAAAAATACTTTAATATAAAAAAAATTTAATAATATTTTTTTTTTAAAAAACCTCTACTTTAAGACAAAAAAATAAAACTATTAAAAAACAAAATAAAAACCACCCAAATCTTTTCCCAAATACCAAACTACAATTAAATTTAAAAAACCAAAAAATAAAATGTTTTTTTTAAGAAAATTTTTTATATTTCTTAATATAAATATTGTATCTAATTTAAATTTGTAGATAAATCTAATTCTAAAATTTTATTCTATTTAATAAACCTATTTAAAAATCTTAACCAAAAGACTAAAAAATATTAACCAAGAAACTAATAATTAAAAAACCCATAAAATTTATCTTTCTTTAAATATTTTTTATAAAAATAATTATAACAACTTTTAAATTCATATAAGTCCAATATATTACTTTTATCCAACTGTAATTCTCCTAGTTAATCCACGTTGTTATATTTTTGTATAAAGTCTCCAATACATTTTATCCTTATACGAGCCTTCCTGATTATTTGATAGTAAATTGAGCTTGATAGAGACGATCAATAGGGAATTATAAATAAATTAGCACTGCATATTTAACGGTAAAACTTTTATAAATATTTAAAACACCCTTATAATTTTAAAATGATTACAGGCTATAATTTTACTTGCTATATCTAATAGCACACTTCACTTAAAAGAAACAAACATAATCCCCCTGAATAATTGAACCTTGGTTTTATACCAATACATCCCCACTTGATTGGTAAATTAAACAACACCTTGCTAGCCTATTACATATTTACCAACAATACAATAAAAATAAAAAGACTATTTAATATTTATTATTTATTACTTATTAAATTCTTAAGACTTTTCATTTATTTAAATCCATAAACATTTTTTAAAATATATTTTTTACTTTATTTCACTTTTAACTTTTATAAGACTATTTTTAAACAAACTAAGTCTATTTTTATATTACTTTTTTAAACAGTATTTTAAAATCAGATTTAATATTTCACATTAATTATCTTTATTTTTATCTCGTGATAGCCAATATAATATTTTAAATTTTATAATAGAATTTTAGAACGTTTTGCAACTTTACTATAAAAACTTACAACAGGAATAGCTACTATCACTGTTTTACAACACGATACAACCTGTAATATCTAAAATAACTAACAATTTAATTTTAAAAATAAATATTTTTAAAATAAAAATATATTATAACAACTTTAAAATAATAATTCAATATTATTAAAATCAAATATTAATCTTCTATTATATACTATTAACAATTAAAATATTTATATTCACTTATTAAATATTAATCTTTACAACAATAAAAAGCATTAATTTAACTGCTTTAACTTTAGCTTTAAACATTTATTTACAAAACTTATAATGCAGATTAATCATCCAGTTTTCCCAACCATAAAATACACTTCCTTTGAAACCCCCAAACACACTTCACAACAAATATACTTAATTAAACTTTTAAATACAAAAAACAACACAGCAAAACAAATTTAAAATTTTAAAATGAACAACAATCAGGCGACCCAACAAAAGGATAATATATTTATATTGGAGATGCTGTATTGAATTTAGCGATTTATAATTATTATGCATCGTTATTTTTGGATTTATATCATGTTTGATTGCCCTTGGCACTTTTCCTCACAATGTGAACTAATAGTGATGAAGAGTAAATGAATGAAACGATTTTTTTTTTTTGTTTGTTGTTTGGTGGATCTTATTTCTAATAAACATCTTTCATATTTGATGAGATATTATGTAATATATGGCAGTTTCATAATGGTGTTTAGATTTAAGGCCTCTTGAGTTAGTTAAATTATACTGATAGTATTCACTTGAAATGGAAATCAAGTGTAGGGTTTTGTATTGCCATTACTTGCCAATTATATTTATGCTTACCTTATTAATTGATAATATGTAACCAAAAGATTTTTATAAGATTTTTCTTTTATGGTTTGCCTGCACTAAATGTTGGGTAATAAACTGGATGATAATAATACAGCCTTATCAATTATGTTGTCTTATCATGAACAGCAAATGTTGTAGAAATATTCACCTAATAGACTCCATAGCATTGGTTTTATATACATATATATATATAGAGAGAGAGAGATAGGAGGAGAATAAAACTAAATAATTAAAATTCAAACTTAAGTCTAGAACTTTTTTTGTTAATGAATTGTATATTTTTCTTTTCATGTTTTATTATTATAATATTTATTTCTATAAATTCTCGTTTTAAATAAAATATTTTTTTTTACTGTTGTTCAGTAAAGAGTTTGTCATCGGTCATGATCATTTATATCATCAGAAGATACCAAAAAGTTATAAAAGTTACAAAATATATAAAAGTTACAAAGAGTATAAAATTTAAAAAGATATAAAAAATTACAAAAAGTATAAAAAAATTATGAAACGGTATAAAAGTTACTAACACATGTGTTTCAAATAGATTTAGTCGTATTTTAACTTATCAAGAGTATTCATTATTGTTTTATCCGCATCGTTTAATTGGGAACATAGAACATCCGATGTTTGGATACAAATAACATCCCATTTGTATCTAAATCATCACATTATCGATTATTTGATATTCAAATTATGATTTGAATGAGATTTCAAAGAAACCCTGAGACAATTTACTAATTGACTGTTGCAATATGATGAATAATAGAGCATCACTAGCCATTATAACATATATAATTTTTTTTATACTTACTATCAGTTGAATAAAATAGATTAATGGATCTTCAAGAATGAAAAATAGGTTACAATACACATGCACTTTTTACAAATAATATTTTGAATTATAAATTATGAGATTTATTTTACATATATTTCAGAGAAATATATCTTAATTTTTAATAGTGCACACACAGAGATAGAATCATGTACTCAAAACTTATACTGTTTGAATGTCACAAGATTTATTTGGCAATTAGTTAATAATTTATTTTTAGTTAGTTTCCAGAATTATTATTTTTCATTTATTTTCTCTAGTTCCTTGAAAATAACATAACTAACACCTACATGAATATTATCATTATCCTCTCCAATGATAAAAGCTTCATCTTTTTACAGGCATATGGATCTGTGATTTGGCTGTGAGCCTACTTCCTGAAATAAAAATATTTTGTATACTTATGAACTAAATTAATTTTCCAGTTTACTTGGTATTAATATGAATCTCAGGTCTTGAACATGGCTGTCAGATGTTCAGGATTTATTCTCTTCTATTAAAGATAGTGATTTTTATTTAATGTCAATTTTTTTTGTAAATATCAATGTCACCTTTCGCCACTATCAAAATTCTTAGTCAATTTTGATAATAAATGCCATATTTTATTGATATTCTTTAACAACTTTTTGCTTTAGTTATTTATTAAACATTTATGTGAATATCAACATGCTTTTGTTAGAAATTCTAAATTTTCTAGGGAAATATAGTCTGTATAGCATTCTATTATACAACTTGATCATTTATTTAGATGATTGTAAATAACTATACCTGATAATGATGTCTTCTTTATTTATTGCAAATATATATGTGGTAATAAAGTTTATTTAAAAGTTTTATTTTTGTCTTATAATTGATACATGATAAGTAGCACATTTATCTCTTAATATTTTAATTTTGTTTTAAAAATTTGCATTCAAAGATATGGAGATGTAACATATTATTTAAACTGCATAACATTTTTTTCTATAATATATTAGTTTTTTAAGTTAGTAATATATTAGTTCTTAAATTTATTTATTTTTTAATAAAATTCTTATAAAATTTAAGGGTAATTATGATCGAGCCAAGAATTTACTAGATCAAGGAGCTAATCCAAACACCAAAGATTATGCTGGCTGGACTCCATTGGTTGGTTTTTTTTTATTATTTACTTTTATGTTATTATTATTATTGCAGTTTTCAAATTAAAACTGTTTTTATTTTTGCTATTATCCAATGAAAAATATATATATTTTTTGTACTATGTAATATATTTGCTTAGCATGAAGCATGCAATCATGGTCATGAAAAAATTGTAGAATTACTGCTACAGTATGGTGCATCAATTAATACTCCTGGTTTTGAAAATGACACTCCTCTTCATGATGCTGTGATGAATTATAGACTTGGTGTGGTGGGACTTCTTGTTTCACATGGTGCTGCATTGGATGCTAGGTATGGATGTTTTTTCAATAGTTTTACTTTTTTTTTTTATTTATAAAAAATATTTTGTCATTATTAGTGCCAGGAAAAATAAAATAGAGACAAAAAGACAACAAAATGTTAAAGGTATTACGTTTTGAAATATTTATAAAATCAATTTATGAAATACAAATGTGTCTGTTTATATTGAAAGCTGCTTCTTTGGGTTTATTTATTTATCATTTCATGACTGTATTTTAATTTCTTCTCCTGCAAACATTTTTTTCTGAAAGATAGCTTTCTATTGTATTCTATCTTCAGACCTATTCTTCCAATGGAAGCAGTCAGTATTACCTTTCTTATGAGTGTTTTTAAAACTTTGCTCATAAAAACTACATTCAAGTTTATCATAAAATACTTTTATAGATAGTCACTTGCTATTCATTTGTTTCTTGTGTCCAATCCAATGAAAAGTTATTACTAAATTATAGATTCAATATCATCCATGTCTATTAAATTGAAAAACATACTAATTGGTTTTATGATCCATCATATCAGATTAAAGGGCATTTCTTCAAAGAAATATTTCCAGAATCTTTATGTTACTTCAATAGGAAGTCTTATGTCTTCCTTTCTTACAGTAATTATATTATTATAGTAAAATATTCCATCTTTGAACTTGTTAAGTGCAATGGCAGCACTTTGGATTGCACCTCAACATTCAAGCCAGCCTTTCTACTCAAAAGTATAACAAGATATTTAACTTGATTCATACTCTCAGGATATTAACCATTCTTTTTACAAGTTACTAGAAATTTTTTCTTCCATTGCTGATTGATAAGAGTTTTTGAAACATTAAATACTAAAACAAATTTTTATGGATTGCATTTGTCTTATTAAAAACATTCCTTAGATTATCATTTGAATTGGCAAAAATAGCAGTCATTAGATTACTATAAATCTAGAAATCTGAAGTTTTTATTTTTCCTTTAATTGTTTACAATAAAAACAACTCTGTTGAACTTATATTGACTATTTAAAATTACAATTATTGACTTTTGATTTTTTTCTACCATGATGCTGCCTGTAAAACTTCCAAAAACTGATACAAGTTTGAAATTAACGCACATCTCTGTTCGTCATTAATTTCAAACATTGCCACAAAACTGAGCCACATGCCTTAATCAAATCAATTTAGTAAATATTATTAAGAAATTATATGAAAATAATTATTATACTTACCAGTTAGGGGATATAGAATCAGTTAAAGTTAAAAATGGGTAAGGCAAGGATGCCCTATGTCACCTATTTTGTTTTTGAGTGAAATGGAGAAAGCAATAGAAAGACTAGGAAGAGGGGTAGAGATACCATTAATAGGTGGCAAGGGAGTATATCTTTTGTCGGGTCTTTTTTTTTTGCAGATGATATCTTTTTGTGTGCAGAAAGAAGAGAAGATATGGAAATTATGTTGAGGACATGTGCAAGGATGGGTAAAGAGATGGGGATTAAATTTAGTGAAGAAAAATCAAATATAATGATGGTTAATACTGGGGAAAGAGAAGATGTAGAATTTTTATTGTGGGATATAAAGTTAAGTGTGGTGGATAGATATAGGTATTTGGGAATCATCTTATGTAATCAGGAAAATTGCTTGGATGAATGGGAGAAAAAATTGATAAATGAAGCAAAGAAAAGAAAGGGTTTGGTAAAGAAACTAACAGTATTTTCATAAAATAAATATGATGTAGCTAGAATAGTATGGAAGGGAGTTGCAGTAACAGGGTTAACATATGGTAATAATGCATTATGTGTTAGTAAAAGGGTTTTAGATTATTTAGAGAAAGTACAAAGGGAAGTAGGAAGACATGCATTAGATGCCAGAGATGTGAACAGCAAAGGAGGCAATTCAAGGAGAAATGGGATGGTCAAGTTTTTATATGAGAGATGCAAAAAGTAAAATGAAAATGTTTGGTAGGTTGCAGTTTATGGATAGTAAAAGAATAGCAAAAATAGTGTTCAATGGGGTTATGAGTAAAGGGCAGATAACAAGATGGGTGAGAAAGGTAATGCGGTATGCGAAAGATTTGGATAAAGAATTTATATCAGTATACTTGTATAAAAGGTGGGATGATTGTGTTAGGAGGATTGTTGAGTGTTATAGTGGTAAGGAATGGGATAAAAGAATAGAAGCATTAATAAAAAATAGGGAGTTGGAGAGATGGAGAACTAGTATGGAGGGTACGAAGAGTTTAAATATATATAGAAGTAAACGGAATATTGGATGCGGGTTAATTTATGATAATAGTAAAGAAAGTAGTTTATTATTTAAGGCTCGAACGGGATCTTTAGCAACAAGAGAATATACATGTAAATGGAAAACCATGGATAATTTAGTGTGCAGATTGTGTAAGGAAGGTATAGAAAATATTAGGCACCTGTTGATTGAATGTAAATGCTTGAAAGCAGAAAGGGTACAGATAATGAAGTTATGGGAGGATAGTCATGAACAAAGTGACTATACAGAAAGTGAGTTATTAGTTTTTATGTTGGGTTTGCGAAGAGATAAGGGGGATATGTTGTGGAAATGGGATGGGGCAGAATATGGGAAGACTTGAGAGTGGGGAATGGAGAATAAAATGGCTAACAGGTTTATCTGGGCATAATTGCTGAGATATTCTTGACTTCGTTTAAGGAGAAGCCAAATACATCACATCACATCAATAAAAGCAATATATAAATTGCACTTTTGCTTATGGCGCTTTCATACATATATTTTTTTTTGGGGGGGGGGGATAAAAATCACTTATACTATGCTTATTGATTTTTTAAATCACATTGTTTTTTGACTGGAAGCATTGTTTAATTAAATTCTTGAAAGTAGGCTTAAAATAGTGGATAATACTTGTATTCCTTTATAATTATTGCAGATTTTTGGATCTTCTTTATTTTTATAAATTGAAATAATGGAACCATCCTTAAAATCAGATTGCATAATTTTATGTGTTCATATTTTAAAATTTCTGCAGGTATCTTTTCAGGACGTGCATATTTTCATTTTTAAGATAATCCTTTTTAATTTCATCATTATTAATTGGTAGGATGGGTATATTTGTTAAAAATAAGTATTTCATACTTGTTGATTAAAATTCTGTCTGTATTTCAAAATATAGACATTGTCATATAAAAGAATACCATCCATGGATTTAAAAAGAATATGATATTGTTTTTAGATTAATATGTTATTTTGAATGCATCAAAAGACCATTGATTTGATTAGTGAATGATTGAAATTTTAATTCTTCTTGTCAATTGTTAAATTTCTGTCTTGGAATTTCTTTACAGATTATGAAACAGAAAATATACATAAAAATTGTATCATTTAATAATACAATCATTATTAGAAAATCATTACCATTTTTATTTATTTTTTTGGACTCTATAAGATCAGACTTATTCGTATTTAACATCCTTTTAAAAGATATTTATATTTGAATAATATATCTTGAAAATCCAAATTAGCAAATTCGGTGTTTAACGTCTCGTGGAATGTACTAATTTTTGTTATGTCCGACAGATATAATGTGCAGTAAATTATCTCATATTTAAAAAAGATAAATCTTTCAATATGATAATAAAAATAAGCCTTATATAATAAATACTTAATTTAAAAAGAATTTTTCTGGGATAAGATTCATGAAGTCACAGTACCTTAAATTGATTAAATTTCTGAAATCCTGACAATTAACAAACCAATCTAAAATAAATTAAAGGTTTCTATTCTATAAATCTGATTTTCTAAGCAAGTCAAAGTTTTTGTTTCTGTTGCTGAAGTAATATCTATTTTTAAGCACTTTTGTTACTAAGTTTAATATCTTAGCTCATTGATGGGATGTAATTCAGTTATTTTTAAGTTGTTAAAACAAGCAAAACTCTCCATACAGTAGTGCCATTCAGTGCCAGCCAAAATAATCAATGGATGCCAGAAGGCTTGGGTATAAAATCCCCATCTAGTGCCTACTCATCCAATATCCCCAAACTAGTTTCTGGCTTGTGGCCTTCGTCAGTGAGGAGCCGTGGATCTGAGAGCACTGCATCTAGATCTTGGGATCTAATGCAACCCTCCAGCAGCCATCTTTTATCTCTACTTAACTACAAAACTATGAGAATCAAATTGAAGATGCAATAATATTTTCAATCTAAGCTCAATAGCTTATATAGTCATATGGGTCTGAACTCAATTCAGTACCCATACATTTTGGTGTCTTTGACTCTTTAACAACCATAGCCACCACTATCCTATTAGTCAGGATTGATGTTAAGCCGCTAAACATCACATGATCCCTACTTCTTATGCTTGCGCATAATTGTTATTAAAACAGGCAAAACTCTTCATACAGTAGTAGCCAGAGTAATCGATTAGATTGAATTGAATTGGATTGAGTTCAGACCCATATGACTATATAAGCTATTGAGCTTAGATTGAAAATATTATTGTGTTTTCAAATTTGATTCTCATAGTTTTGTAGTTGAGATAAAAGGTGGCTGCTGGAGGGTTGCATTAGATCCTAAGATCTAGATGCAGTGCTCTCAGATCCAAGGCTCCTCACTGATGAAGGCCACAAGCCATAAACTAGTCTGGGGATATTGAATGAATGGGCACTAGATGGGGATTTTATGCACAAGCCTTCTGGCATTCATTAATTACTCTGGCTGGCACTGAGTGGCACTATTGTATGGAGAGTTTTGCCTGTTTTAATAACAGTTATGTGCAAGCATTAGAAATGGGGTTCATGTGATGTTTAGTGGTTTATTTTAAATTGGTTTGAAAATTTGCTTTCCTTTAAGTGTATAATCTGTTTCTTATAAATCATCATAGCAAGCACTTTTTTTTTTTAACTTTTATGATTTTTAAAATAATGACTAAAATAAATTTGTTTCTCACATAACTACATTTGTGTATTGTTTATTTTATTCATTTATTTTTTTGTTGTTGTTTTAAATATATTTCAATATATACCATTTTCAATGAAACATCATAAGCATAGTATTTTTATCTTTACTTTAATTATATAAGAAATCATTCTGTTGTTACTTAAATTCCTACATATCCAAAGTTAATTGTTAGTACTATCCAAATTGATACATACCAGAATTAAAAATAATAATAATATAGAAAAATAAAATACATCTTAGAAAAATTTTAAAACTCATCTAAATATGAAAACTTCATACACAATTAAGACAAATTCTCATTACTTCTTTTAATTGTTTATTAAATTGTGTTACATTTTATCCATATTTATAATTGCTATTTTTTTATTTTTTTTTACTGTGGACAGTACATGTAATTATGTGCATTTATCTCGAGATGTTTGTGGATTATTTATTGATTTAATGGTAAACATAATATTCAAAATTTATTGTAATTGTTCACATTTTATTAGGACAAATCTAAAATCAAAGAATAGTGAGTGTTAAGTAGTGGAAAATAAAGGTATTTGGAACAAATATTTTCTAAATTTAGAAAGAGAAGGATATATAAGTACTGTCAGGATATTTCATAGATTATTTATTGATTAATATTTATAAAATTAATATTATTCCTAATTTGTTTTTAAAAATAAATTTTTATTGCTTTTTTTTTTTTTTATAAAAAATTTTTCTCACCAAAACAATTATTTGACATTATGGAAATGTTTAAGAGCGTCAAACTTATCACCCTTGAGAAATTCTTATAACATATTTTAATTTTTACCTTTTATGTATTCTTAGAATGTTTTTCATACAGTGTTGGAAATTATTTATGATGCTGTTATTTAATTATAATTAGAGGTGTACCTATAGTTAAGTGTTATTAAGTTTTATAATTTAATATCGATTGTTTTTTTTCCCAATAATTATTTAAAATAAAGCATTGTAATTTTACAGAGTTTTGTATAAAATAATACTTAAGATAGAATACCAAAATGATAAAAGTATGGTAATTTTACAGTTAGCATAAGATAACGACAAAATTAGTATAACTCAAAAATAATAAATGCAGTAATTTGTTAATAATAAATATCTTTACAAATTTGTATTATTTAGAGTAGTCCATCATCCTTTCTTGTAAGTTGTTGTAGTGTTGAGCTTTTAATCGATATTATATTGTATATTTAATTAAGTCTTATGTACAGCATGATATGATAATTATTACATTTTAAAAATCATGTACTGTATATGAATTTAAAAAAAGTAAATATATATATGGCATAAAATTAAAATACAGTTAGAAATATTAAAACAAAAATTCAGTTGTAAAAACATTGTTTTATATTTTTATGTTGGGATTATCAGTATGTATATATGGAAAAGTAAATAAATCACCTAAATGACTTAAACATGCAGAATATTAGGAAATGGAAATTTACAAAATAGTTACATTGCCAGGAGTAAAAATTAGTTCTAGATAGCAGGTGATTATTTTTGCTAGAATTATTCAAATTTTTCTCTACTCCTCATGTAAATTGTACCCTGACTGCATAAACAAAATATTTGCATGAATAGATATATAAAACATATAAAATTTGATAAGTATTATTAGATGAATATAAATTGATAGATTGATAGAATTTTTAGAAAAGACAGATTTGATTTAATATAGTCAGCAATAGTTTAAAACAGTTTGGATGGAAAAGGCAGAATGACAGGAATGAAGAAATTAACTGAAGCAAATAATAATAATTAAAGAAATTTGTATAAAGGGAAAATGTTAAAGTCTATATTAAGGGGATAACTCCACACATTCAAGATGTCCATATATATATTAATCCTATGTTGAATAATGTTTAACAGTAAAGTGAAATAATGTGCATGAATAAATTTTAATATCAAGTCCTTAGATGCAGATTAATTAATTCAATTATAGCTAAAAGTAAATTAACTGGTATATGGTGTTGAAAATATTATACCAATAAGTATTAATTGGGCTAAAAGAAATATAAGATAATGTACATTATATGTCACAAACCATAAATAATCATTTTAAAAAAGAGGCAAAATTCTCCATACAGTAGTACCTGTTTTTAACAGCTTCAGCAAGCATAAGAAATGGTGATCATGTGATGTTTAGTAAAATGATCATTTATTTTCTATTTAATTATAGTTTGTAATTGAACATTATATTATTGGTAAATGACTATTTAAATTGTCCCATCAGGTAATCAACATTTCAAATATTTAAAAGCATTGAACAACTATTATTATTTTCATTATTTTAATTTTAGTTCCATTTATTTTCAGTCCTAAAATTTTACCACCTTTATTAATCTTATTCTGTTAAATTCATTTTCACTGCAGGTATTTTCATATCATCAATAAAAGTAACAAAGTTAATTCTCTTTTCTTCATTGTTAATCATATTCTCTTCAATTAATTTTCATTTAGTAATATTTATCTAAATAGATAAATATTAAACATTTCTATAAAGTCAAAATGAGTCATAGATCACATGATCCTATTCTCTTTTTGTAAGTTATAAAACAATGTGGATTGCCAATTCCTCAACAAGCTTTGTGATAAATGCTTATCTAGCGAAAGCATTTAAAATATCTCTGTCAGGACCCCCCCCCCCAAGCCTCTGGCAATCCTCATTGTTTTATTAAACATTTCTGTCTTAGATTTTTTCCTATATTTCTCTCATATATATTACTTTCCTAATATATGAAAGCACTGAAGTTCCCTCTACAAAACTCATTGTGAAATAAACATTTATTTCTCAAAAAATATCCTTTCCCAATATATAACTTAAAGTACATTTTATCAATTGCCTATTCAAAATCAATAAAACAAATTCCTATAAATTTCTCAATAAAATATCCCTTCACTATTTTTAAATCACAATTATTCTTGTGATTAAAAAAAAAAAATCTAATTTATTTAAAATATAATTATTTAAAATTCTTAATAGGACTAGCTTTAGTGAGACTAAACTAATTATTCAAAAATTCTGATTTTTGATTCCAATAGACCTTTTCTATAATTGATTTATTTAGTGTATGGTATCGGCACATTAAAATTCAACACCAACAATTCTTAACCAAACAAGAGCTGACTCTTCCAAGCTGGACAGCAGGGCACTCCCTGTAAATATGTACCATAGTTTGTGGACTTCCAAACTCAATTTGTAAATCCTTACTTATGCAACATATAATGTCATCTACCCTGTTGATTCTTTTAATCTTCAGTTTTATTAGAAGAGAGAAACCAGATATTCAGAGAATAGAGTCATCTATTAAAGTAGGAATATTTATATTAGAATTATTCTGATCATGTGTTCACATTCTGTTGATATCCATTGTCAGTGGCTAGTGAGAATTATCAGTAACCAAAAAGGCTGCCTTCATTTTTGCTTGATGTTTGGGGACTAATCAGAATAAGATTGATTGAATGATTTGATAGCTCAACACACTTTCTGAATTCATTGATAGTTGCCAACCTGCACCTTAGATTAGCTGAAGGGATATTTGAGAATACAGGTAACCATTCTACTGGTGTTGATTTAAGAGTGCCAGAAATAATACGCAAGGTTTCATTAATCAGGGTATCCACAAGATTAGTATGTACAATTCTACACTATATTGGAGAGCAGTACTCAGCCACAGAGTAAGCAAGTGCTAGTCCAGAAGTTTCAAGAATGTCATCATTAGAACCCATGTGGTGCCTGCAAGCTTGGAGATGATATTATTCCTAGTGGCATGTTTTATTTTTATATTAGTAAAATGAAATTTAAATAAAGATTGCAACTCAATTTAATTCCGAAGTATTTTGGATGTGATTGATTTGTAATTGCAGAAATTAACACTAGAAATTGTTGTTGTTTTTTTTTTTGCAAAATTGTTATTGTGTTGAAAACAAGTGAAAACTAATTTCTCTGGATTAGATTTAAGGTTTGGTGCAATTGGTAGAGCATACGAATTGGGATCAGGAGGTCCTAGAATCAATTCTAGCACTCGCAAATCAAACTTCTTATGATCTCCTGAGCAATTAAGCCATATGCATTTATTTCATTTTATTTTTTTTGGTGTAGCAAAAGTCAATTGGGATTTCCTGAATTTTTCAATTTTGAGTCAAAAATCTGGATGAAATTGATATTTCTTCCATATTCAATTTTGGTGCAAAGAAATTTTGACAAAATCTGGTGGTTCCAGTTGGCTAAATCCACTTATCCTGACCTCTCAACGGTGAGACCTGGGGTCTTGCTTCCATTCGTTATATATTTTTAATTTTGGAATTGGTTGTAAGACGTGAAAGAGAAAGTGGTATCTTTGGAACCAGACTTCAACTTCATGGACTTCTCATCGTGTCAGCACACCTCCACATTTTTATAATGAAATCAGTGAAATAAAAAAAACAAGTCTCATAAAGTTCCTATCCATGTTTGTATTAAATTTTAGCTTTTACAACCTCTTTTTTTATTATTCTTTTATTGATAGAAGCAATTTTACTCTCATTAAGACAATGATGAGCCAATCATGTAAAGCAATTGATATCATATGGTAGTGCCAAAAACATTCCAGATGTCTTTCTAGTTTTTAAATTTCTTAATACGGAAATCAGTTTTAATAGCAATAGCCACCCAAAGCCATCTTTAACCTTTCTTTTGTTATTCAAATTAATGGTTTAAATTTTCAAACATTTCAAGTTTTATCTGATATCCAATGATTACCCGTGCTTACATGAATGATGTGCAATTATGTAAAATAGAGATCTCATTAGTGCTAATGATATTCTTCATCTCTATCTAATTGTTTTTTTTTTTTATTTATTAGATTACGGTTTATTATCTCTATCAGTTAAATCAACTTAATTAGAAAGCTACTGCCCCAGGCTAAGAGCCAAAATAAACTGACAGACTGAACCTCCATATATATATTATATTTTGTTTTCATGGTTATACGATGTAAATAAAATAGTTTTTGGATTAAACCGTGTGTTAGTTTTGATTAATTCCCAATGTTTTGACAACATAGCATCCGCCATTGTCAAGGTTAACTTTTCAAAGAAAAATTGTTAGATCTCAAGTAGTAACGACATTGAGTGTGAAATAAAGAATGAGATTGAGCTTGAAGTAGTTGAACATTTAGAATATGTGAATTAACATGTTTATTTTCTTAACATTTTATTAATCCTTATATTCTGAATGCTCAACTACTTTGTGCTCAGTCTCATTCTTTACCTCACACTCAACTCAATCTCGTTTTTATTTGAAATCTAATGATTTTATTTTTGAAAAGTTACCTTGACAATGGCGGGTGCTATTTTGTCAAAACGTTGGGAATTAATCAGAACTAACCCATAGTTTAACCCAAAAACTATTTTATTTATATATTAAATAAAATAAAATCTCACTGTCACATATTTTTTTATATTATAATATTCCATCAAAAATTTGAGGTTTTTGTTTAAGAGATCATTTGAAAATATATTGTATTAAATTATCATGAACATGTTCAAATCAAGCAATAGTTGTTCCTCCAATTTGTCAGACAGAATTATATTATTTGTACTTACTTTAAACTATCATATTACAGGCTAAATTAGTTACACAAAATAAAGATATCAAAAACAAACATTTTCAATAATTCAGTTACATAAGATAAAAACTGTATTATCCAGTTGAAAAAAACAAAATGATTTAAATTATATGTTGAACACTCACAAAAGATTAATGTCATGCGCAGCATAAGTAATTTAGAGGCTTTTGAACAATTGCATTAATCTCGCAACTCATTCAATAAACTCATCATTCCAAAAAAATATTAGAATACAATTCTGCTCACATATAACTCTGCAAGTAAAAAATAATGACCAAATTTTACTTCTGAAGAAAACTAAAATTTTTGAAACTTTAGTTTCTAATTGCATCTATTGTTAATATTTTTTTATTTGATTCTTAACTGAAGGGGGCAGGGGACTCTTTATAAAATAAACAAACATAATTTTTATTAATAACAAGTTAAAGATTTTAGAATTAATGGAATAGTTATTTAATTATATTAAATAAATTTTTTTAATAATTACAAAAAATTATCATGAGAATATTGGTTTGTCTATAATTTGAATTGCTTGCAAATATCCTTATTTTGGATAGAAGGATTGATTAGACTATCTAAATATCAGATTTATTATTTTAAGCATCAATTACAGTTTACTTAAGTAATATATTTTTTTTGAAATTAAAAAATAATAAATAAAGTATAATTAATATATATCTTTAAAAATAAAATTACAGAAAAAATACAATTCGTTAAATACCTGTACATTAATTATCCTAATTAATATACACCACATTCTTCAATTTTGTCTTTCTTTATCCAACTGCTCTATTTAATTCATATTTTCCATTTTTGATAGAAAATGACAACTAAAAACGTTATTAACAAGCTTTTTAAAAAATATTTACTTTGATGAATCTTATCACAAACAAAAAAGATAAACTGTTATTATTAAATTTTAAATAACATTACCAAAAATTAGTGAAGAAGAAAATTAAAAAAAAATTTGAAATAAACTAATATGACTTTTATAAGAAAGTAAAGATGGAAAAAAAATCTATTAATGGTAGAGTATACAAATAAATATTTAACTGGTTTTATTTAACCTATGTAATGTATTTTAAATATATATATTCAATAGACAATAATTAATCAGTATTTTTTGATTACTATTGTGTCAAGATGCTAGACTGGTATAAGAATGTTTAATGAACAGAATGAAATATTAATCCAATATAGTTAGTAAAATTTATGGTTAATATATCTGCAAATATGGATGTTTTAAAAGAATAAGTTTCTAAATAGATGTATTGTTGAATTATTATTACATGTTTTTTTTAATCCAGAATCCATGAAAGTTAGAGAGCCAAAAATGCAGGATTAGTGGTATTATAATTAGGTATAATTTTTTTAAATAAGTGTTTTTGCAAAATTATTTTCAATGAAAAAAATATTTCATAGTTTCTTTTATGGAATAGGGCTTTTTCATTCTGATTTGGTCATTTATTTATTCTTATATATTTGATACCTAAGTTTTATTGATAGCATATAAATTAAAGTTTTATGAGCCTCCAATATATATATATACCATATTTTCATATCAGTGCTGTCATATCTAATACTCAGTGAACAAAAAAAAAATTAAATTTCTTTTTATTAATTTCTAATGGTTTATATATATTATTGTTTTTTATAATTATTGATAACTGAAACTGAATATTAAAATCTGGATATAGGGGAAATATTATTGTATAATTAAATAAATTTCTGAATTAAGTAAATATTTGTACTTATTGTATGATCCTGTGATTTTAATTTCCCAGTAGTTTAACTATTAATGAAAATAAGTCCTGAAGTTGTTTTTTAATTTATGTAGACATTGGATAATTACATGTAATTAATATGTATGATTTTTTTTATTATATATATATAAATTATAACTTTGTGAAGTGTGGTATTCAATTATTTTTTATAATTTGTTTATAGAAATGTTCATGGTCTTACTCCTAGAGATTATGCTACAACAGCAGAAATGTGGGATGCACTTAATACCCTTAAACTCAGCCAATCTACTATTATAAAAGTATGTAATATTGATTATAAATTAGTGTTTATATGTATTGATTTGATATAGTAATTCAATAGTCGTTAATAATAATCAACAGCAGTTATTAGCTTAGGTATTAGTTAGAAATATTGTAATAGTTTGAATTGAGTTCAATTTGGCATTGTTTGACATTACAATCACTAAGTAAACCTACTTAGAAAATATAAAATTATATTATATTCCTAATCAAGGGGTAATTAATACAATAAGTTTATATATTTGTATTTGTCATATAAATCTTAAATTAATGAGAGAAAAAATATTTGTTTACATTTTATCACTCTATAAGTTTTGATTATAAATAATAGAATTAATATCTCTACTATGAAATAATACTATTATATTCATTATATTTATTGGTATATTTTTAGATATAAATATAATTGTAAGCATACACATACATGTCACAAGATTGTATTGATGTATATATTTTAATAAACAATTTATAATTATTAAGAAAAAAAAAGTGAAAATAATCTCTTAATTAATTCCTTAATTTTGGTTATTCAGAGATAAAGAAAGAAAAGTACCATATCTTATTTTCTTTTGTATTTTAAAAAATATATATTAAGTAGCATAAAAAAGCAAATATAAAATTTTATTTTGGGGTAATTATATCAGTAATCTTTTAATTGAATACTTAATTTGTATTCTTTTGTATATTTAAAAAAAAATCATTAATAATTTAGTGAAATAAAATTAAAGTGACTAAAATTGTCACTATTGAGGACTATATTGTATTGTTATAAAAAGGATGTTTATAGGTAGATAACAAGTCACTCTCTTTGTTTTGTTGTTGCTGGGCATTATTCATCTCACAGCAGATTACATTACCAGATTATAGTCACAAGAACTGTACTAGCAAAATAATATACCACCAATGTTGGGAAATACTTGTTAATGTCTAATTGTCCTTTTATATTTTAGTAGTCACTAATTAAAGGTGATAACCAGAATCATCAATAAAATAGAGAAAATTATAATGCATTTTAAAAAAAAAAATCTGTGTGCCAGTCAGACTCTGGATCATGTAATCTTCCTGCTGAAGATAATGACCAGGTTGTCTGCATGAAGAGAAAAAGGAAGAGATGACAACATTGTAAGACCTTAACCGCTTATGATGAGAAGTGTTTGTCTTTAGAATAGAAAAAAAAAGAATAAATATATTATTGAAGGACTAATTAATAATTATGATTGTGTATGTTTGTAAAAATAAAATTTTATAAACTTGTAATATTTTGGAAGTGATATGGTATCATGGCATAAATAGATCTGCAATCAAATTACAATGAAGGATAAAAAAAAGTATTTTATTTATAGAAACTGTAGAAAACCTAATAATATTATATATATTCTTTCAATTAATTAAGTATATAGAATATATTAATTCTTTTTTAATCATTATTATTATCACTATATTTTTGGTTTCATTTTATGTTCAATCTTGATTTAACATTATGTATAAAATATATGCTAAAAATATATATACATCTTATCTTTAATTAAATAAATTGTATTGCACTTGTTAAAATCTGTCTTGTGTATGTATGATGTGATATTATTATAAACAAGCATTTCTCAATTTTATAACTATCTCTAAAGGATCATGCTACTTGTTGGGATATAAACGAAGTAACCAAAAAAAAGTATGGGATAGTTTAAACACTCTTTAGTTGGGGAGCATCTTTAATGGAAACCGGCACTTAGAAGTGAATTAAAGATGCTCTTCATTAGAAGAAATATAGTACTTTAGATTCATTAAAGCAGAATCATCATCATCAGTGATCTTGGTTTAGACGATAGTAGTGTATTAAAATTATTATTATCTAAAATGATTAGTATATAAAAATCCATAATATAAAAATTTGACAATTAGTGTTACACTATAATAGTTCATTTATGCATTAAGATGTGATAGCTTTTGCTTTAAACAACTGATCTTCTGGATTGATGCATTGTGTATCCTGGACCAGATTATACCATGATGATTAAATTGAGTTGTGACATGAAATATTAACAAATAAATAAAACATATCATTAATCAAATAAACAAACCATGCATTACTAGTTTATTCATAACAACCTTTTCTTCTTTTAGTATTTACATACTGTTACAATATATATCTTTGATCCTAAATTTTTGATGTTTTTTGGTCATTTAAATATTTGTTTATTAAGTTCATACAAAGAGTTCTGCTAAGGTGGATAAAGAATTTTCTAATGATAAAAGTCATTCTAGTAATTTTTTATAATAATCAGTCTTATAAAAAGTGAAAGCATTGATCATTCAAATCAAGCAACTTTTATTTGATTCTTAATTAATTTTGTGATTTTTCAGATTTGTATAACCATTTTTTTTCCATTTTTTTTTTTTTTTACTTTTATTAAAACAAATGTATTAATGTATGAGAAGCATATTTCAGCACTTTTTAATACAAATTTAAACCCAATTTAAAATTATAATCATATTTTAATGAATTACATCACATCAATCTATTAATATTTGAAGTTCTGGCTGCTATTCTGATATTTAGACCTTTAACATACTGGCAAGGCTAAGTTGTAGTTGAATCATATATTTATTTTTATTTTTCCTAAATATTAAATTTAAATGTGCACTGCGCTATAACAAAAACTTGACAAATCGTGGAATGTACAAAACTTTTTCTTATAGTGTTTTGCTTTGACAAAAAATTGTAGATTCTATGGTTTGTTAGGTTTTGTTTGTTGTTGTGTGATTTACATTTAAAAATCACCTAACTGTTGGCATTTTATAGTTTATATATATATTTAAGTAGACAACTAATGTAAATATGTAATAATAAAAATGATCACATATTTCCATTAATATAATAATGGGAATAGCTTTTACCATGTAAATTATACTATTTCAAATGCAATATTCTTTATTTGTATATTCTTATTTTGTTTAAAATTAAAATAAAATGGTCAAAAAAAATAATTTATTTACTATTGTGTATTCAAAATGCAAGCACTCCAAATACCAACAAATAAAACAATAAATGATAATAGTGAAAAGTTATTGCTACACCCACAACACAATATATATAGTTCACTTTTGGTTCAGTTCCCACAACGCGCTTCACAATTGGCTGCTTTCTAGATGGTTTCCTCCGCTCTCGGTTTCCCAAACTCTTTGTCCCTGTTCAGCTGCTGCTCGCAAACACATTGGCTTCACAATAGAGCACTGCATTGTCACTTGAGCTTCTTTCAGCTACTGTCACTTAAATCTCTCTGCAACTGTTCACTCAGTAAATTCACTAGAAATAGAACTACACATTTCATAACTGGCTGCTTTCTAGATGGTTTCCTCCAGCCTCGGTTTCCCAAACTCTTTGGCCCTGTTCAGTTGCTGCTCGCAAACATGTTGGCTTCACAGTAGGGCATTGCATTATCACTTAACCTTCCTTCAGCTACTGTCACTTAAATCTCTCTGCAACCATTCACTCGGTAAAATCATTGGAATGAGAATAATGCACTTTGCTGCTCAAACTATTTATACACATAGATTTGCCTCTGGCAATCTAGGATTCATTCTTGACCATTATCAGTCATGTATTTCCTATTAGTATTTTTAATTAGTATTGTATCAATAAATATTTGTAATTAGCAAATATTTCTTGGCATTTATCAAACACAATGTTTTTATCACAAATACGTAAATTTAATCACTAATTAAATCTTTATCAGTTAGCGATCTAAAATATATTTCTCTAATATATTTTTCTTTTTTTTTCTAAAGTACAAAACTTATAACTTAAGTTTCCATAATCATATTTATATAAAGTATGACATTTACTATTTAAACATAAATTGTGTTGAAGAAGAGAGAGAGATAAAATTGTGTTCTAACAGCCAACATTAATAATTTCCAATCAAGCATCAGTTTTATCAGACAGAAAAATAATAATAATCTTAACTTTAGTCTGGTTGCCTAAAGCTTTGTCGGCATCACTTTAACAAAGTTACTATTGAATATTTAATGATCATGTTAATTATTTTATAAATACACAATCTTTATTTTATTATAATGTATAAAGATACTATGAGTCAAATGTCATTTAAATCGATATAATTTATTTGAAAAAAAGAAATGATATTAAAGTTTATGATATATTCTAAATATTGAAATGTTAGAATAAATTATGCAAAGATATGAGAAGAGATTACAAGCATACAACAAAAGTGAAATAGATTATTGCTTAATTATCAAAATTCATTGCCTAATAATTTCCATATGCCTTTGATTGAAATACGAAACATGCTTGCATAAAATATATATGTTAATTCTAATTTTATGTATGTTCAAATATTATTTATTTCTAAGTTTTCAAATAGACAATTTTATGCAGATGTTTTCATTTCTCATGATTGCTTGGATTCAAAAAAATAAAATGATGATTGAGCCAAATTTCCATAGAAATAATGTTAATATTTTGTTGCAGCAAAATACAACTGTGATTTTTTTATATATATTGGCATATAATACACTTTAAAATGCCTAACTATTAATATTGTATTATAGCGTTCATATATTTATTTAAAAATATAAATAAAGATTCAAATTAAATAAACATGAAAATTTTACATGAAATAAATAAATTATAGTAATAAAGCCAAATTTAAAACCAGAACAATTATATTCTTCTTAATTTTATCTCTTTAATTTTGCCATTAGCAATTTTAGTTTTAAATATGAAACAAGTTTTAAAAATAGATCATTGATTATAATTAAAGAGGTTTTTTGTTGTTGTTGTTGTTGTTTGCTGTACAAATGATTGGTAATGAAAATTTTGCAAGATTTTTATATTTATAAATTAAAAACAACTTGTCAAGCGTTGGTGGTCGAGAGGTCAGCGACAGCTGCTTTTTAAGCAGTTGTCCCTGGTTAGTGGGTTCGCTTCCCGGCTGATGCTATGACACATGAGAAAAAAAAACAACTTTGTATTTTTTTATGGCAGTTGTGCAAACAAAAAAAATTGTGATTTTTTTTTTATTTTTAAAACTTTGCCTCATCTAATCAAAAAAGTAAAAGTTGTTTTAATTGTATTATCATCAAATTTTATTTTATTTGAAAAACTTATGATAAATTTTTATTTGCATAATGCTTTTTCATTACATCTTTGTATTTTTAAATATAGTTTTTGCTTTCAGTTAATTACTAATTATTTCTTATATAAGTCTTAACTAGATTTTCAAGTATACTATTATATTATCAGGTGGCAAATGATATCTACATTTCATTCATCTTTCATAACTTTTAATTTTATCTTTTTATTTTAAATGTGGCATTTTTTTAAAATTTAATTATTTAAATGCATGTTTCTATTAAACATTGTCCTTTTTTTTTTTTTTTTGAGAACTTAATTTTTTAATTATTTTTTTTAAATATATTTCTACGAATTTTTTTTTCTTTCCAAAATTGAAAGCATTTTTAAATGAATAAAAAAAAAATTGAATATATGCCCCTTTTTTTAATTTAAAAAATCTGAAAAGTAAAATAATTGATGTTATTAGAGTATATATACTATATTTATATTTAAAATGTTAATAATTAATGTTATAATTATATGAAATAATAAATACTAACTGGAATTAAAGTTAAAAAGAATTATATTATTCAAGTTATTCTAACATGGCTGGTGATAAGTAATCTGTTCTAAAATATTTTGAGGTTTTTTTTTTATATATATAAATAGCTCCATGCTTGGTTAAAAAAATAACAATATTATTTTTTTTTTAAATTTGCTTAAGTTACAAGTCAAATAAGTGTTAACAGAGATCAGTGCCATCAGAGCATGTATCCTTGTAGATATAATTTTAGTAAGTCCCAGATCTTTTAAAAGATGTTAATGACATATGTAACTGTAGATGGGAAAGAATTATGTAATTTGATAATCTTAAAAAGTCATCATATTTTAAATTATATATATGAGGAGTCGCACCAAGACCTATCATATTTTAAATTATATATATGAGGAGTCGCACCAAGACTCTCTTGCATTCAATGGAAATAGTGTATAATATCTCCTTTTTGTTGGTAAACATTGACTAGAATGGAATATTGTTTATTGAAATGCAAATGTATAGTACTTTTCAAAACAGATATATATATATATATTGTGCCAGGCATTATCAAATGGCCTTGCACAAAGTCTTTATTAAGCACAACAAATATAAAAATGTGCTAGATTAATAATGGAGGTTCGGTCTGAGCAGTGGAATACCCACACACACAAATTTAAATATTGTACACATATAATAAACTCATGTATTTTTTTATTTTTGTTTTTCCTTTTTGTATATTTTTTATGATATGTCATTATATGTATTTGTTTTTTTTTTGTTTTTTTTCCAACATACTTGTATATTTTTTTTAATTACTTTTCTAAAGATTGTAATTTTATTTCATAAGCAAGTAATGTTAATTGCTTTTGCAAAAATCTGATCAAAAGCAAAAGGTTTGATAATGCTATAATTAAACTGTTATCTCTTTAAAAAAAATTCTTTTGAATTGATTTTGTAAGCAAGTGGTCTGGGTTATTCAAGATGGATGTCAAACTTAAAATGTAGAATTTAATCGGAAAAATATAAAAGAATGTTTGCAATCTAAGTGATAAGCTAAATTAAAAGGATTGGTTGATTCATTCTTCTCGGAGGGATATCTGAATTGGTTTTTATTAGTGGGATTGATAGTGCTGTGGGATTCATTCTTTTTTTGGCAGCCATTCTGGCCAAGTCATTCTTTTTGTGGCTCCAGAATTCTCCAAGCAACCAGCTACTTAGAGATTCATTTACGAATAGGACTATTAGTGACATTCTTAAGAACAAATCCATTATACAGTTCTTTTAAGAACTCTTGTCTTTGTGGATTCGAGTAACCATTGGAGACAGCTTATGAAAATTTATTAATAATCCTAATTATTATTAGATATATAAAAAAAGAAGATATGAAGCAATATACTAGAGATTCCAGCAAAATGACCGTGGGGTAGACAACTAGCCGGTGCACCGCCCTTTCTCTGTCCCAAGCCGCCAAGATGTGACCATGCCAATTCCAGCCGCCCACGATGATGACAAACGCCACCTTGCTAAATCAATGAAATCCTCACCACATAGCCAGTTAACTTGAAGCCCACTCAAGAGCCCAGAGGAGAAGAATGAAGATGCATATATAAGTTTATTTTAAGATATTTATTAATATTGAAATAATTAACTTTGATATTTCCGATTAAATATATTATTTTTTTTGTTATTATTATTAATCATTTAAAAAGAGAGAGAGAGTCTCTCGCATATGTATATGAATTTACGGTTATTACGGGCATAAATGATAAAGCTTTTACTTAAATCCTTTGAGTCAATTTTTCTATTTAAAATTCTAGTATTTTCAACAAAGATTGCAATGAGATTCTCTTTTTTTTGTTGCTATTCATTTTCCTCTTGTTGTTACTTCTGGAATTCGTCATATATGGATATACATGTATGTATATGCATACATATGCTTATAATATTCGGTAAATACGATATCTCATGCTGAATATCTAAAAATGTATTTAATCATATATCCTTTTTAAGTTATTTTTTTGTGTTACTGCGGCACCTTATGATGCGTGCAAGAAGGGATTGATCTATTGTAGATTCCCTGTAAGCAAGTACTCTAATAACTTTATATTTAAAGTAATAGTAAGTGTATAATTGTGATGCGCGTATATACATGTACAGGAATTTATCTATAGCGAGAGGGAAATAGATACAGTACCTTATGGTGAGTACGATATAGTATCTGAGCCAATGCAACCTTGTTGACTTGTTGAAAAGTACGAAATTATTGAAATATCTCGTAATTCAAATATATGTATGCCTAGTTTTTATTATTATTATTATTATTGCTATCAATAAAAGGGTTTTAAAGCACTGAGTAAAAGTGCATGCCTGTATGACCGAAAATCTCATATCTGTATATCAAATCACACAAAGTAAAATTTATTTCTATTGGGTAAAAGGAGCTCAGACCACTTCCATTACTTATAAACATTGTAAATAGCTTTAGGGATTTATTATTTTTCTTATTTAAAATTGTATTTTATCTATTTCAACGCCTCGAATATATATGGTTTGGGATAATTAATTATTTAGTATTTTGTTATTATATCATCATTAGTATGAAACGGTGGTGGGTATTTGGGTTTAAATAAATATTTAATCATAATATTAAACTTGTTTCGTTTTCATATTATTATTTATATTGATCAAAATGTATTCTTTCCTTATCAACCACGTACCGGTAATAATCATTTAACTTACCCATTTGAAGACCCTAGATTGTAGAGTGACTGAGCTAGCCACAAAGGGATATCGCTCTACTGGGGTGTTAAATCTTATTCTTATGCTCCGCTGAATATATGGTATTGCCCATCCTTCTAGGAGGGTGAAAAATTCATTTTTTGATTCTTTTCTAGAAGTGGCGCGCAAAAGTCTATTTTGTAAATAGATTTTTCAAAGGTGTGTACTTGCCATTGTTCTAAATATTCAGGCATTCAAATAAGATATCAACTAAAGGGTGTTTTTAACTGGAAGAGTCCTGTCAATCCACTCTTTTTATCAATTTAGCTGGAAGTACCAATATACATGAGTACAGACAATCGGCTAGATTGATATCCATTTCTTTACCTGTTGAATCTTGGTCACTTCATGCTCAGTGCAAGATTAGGAAAAGAATTCCGCAGGGAGTATGGACTGGTATAATATAAAACATTTTTATATAGATAAATCAAAATTATAGTATAACCAAAATTTTAAAATAATAATATAGTTATTAGTAATAAATGGAAGGTTATTTATTTTATTTTACTGAATGTGCATTCGTTCACTCATGCAACTATGAAATAATAATTTTAAAAAAATTACTGTCTACCTTATTTTTATTTTTAAAGTAAATAGCAAAATAAGCTCTGGGAAATTTTTTTTTCCAATAACTTCTTTCTCGCATAGAAACAATAGACTTGCTTTTTTTCATGAAATTTCCATCTCTAATTATGTTAACGCTTAATCAATATTGTGAAATTTTATAAAATTTTTACTTTTAGAAAATATTTTATTAAGCAAAACACTGTACATCAAATTCAGAGAAGATAATAAAAGAAGAATAAAATATATCCGCTTTCAAAAAAACTGAAGATATTTTATTAATATCTGTATATATAATTTGTATGGGCTCGGAATTTTCAAATTTTAATGAGTTTTTGGTGATTTATTACTTTGGAGAACATATAATTGAAATCACATAGTTAGATACAACGTAGTTCATGGCTTCACTGTATATATATATTTTCAGTGAAATTTTGTTATTTGAAGCTTTCTTTTCATGTAGTTATAAAAACTTATGTTATTTTGTAATCATAATCATGAAAAACCATGTTATATGAAGAGGTGCTCAGTGAGAATTATCAATAAAAAGAATTTTTTTTTGTTCGTGAACTGATGATAATTGTTTGAAATAATATAAATGTATCTAAAATTTGCACTTACAAATAAAAGATTCTAGTGGTTTTAATATATATATATATTTCTAATTTAGTATTTTTAGAAAAAATAATATGTAATATTTATATATAATCCTCATTTAATTTTTTTGTTATTATGGGATAGAGATTAAATGATTTTGGAAAATTTTGTGAATTGTAAAACCAAATTTTCATAAATATTTACAAAGCTTTGACTGTTAAAAAGTATTGCTAGGTTACAATTTAGTTAAGATTTGTTTTTTATGTTTTTAATTATTTAATGAATTAGGCTTATTTAAAAAAATAAATTATTGGAGAGATAGTCTTTGAGGTTATTGGGAAAGTATATGAAAGACTAGCCCAGAAATGTTCAGTCTGATTATTACAGCACATGTCCAAAATCATTCGATTTTTAAAATATTGTTTGAATAGGTATTTGGATAATTTATTAGCAGAGATGAAAAGGAAATTATTAAATATTTTAGAGCTTTGTAATATGAGGTGGCTATGTTATGGAGGAAAGAATTGAAAAAGATAGAGGATAGGAACAGACATAATGAAATAGGCTGTTTTAGATTTATTTCTAGAAATGATAAATATTGTTATTTAGATTAACAGTTTCAAGAGTCTGATGGTAATTTAGATATTAGTAACTCAGATATGCATTAATAAATTATGATAATAATGATGGAATTAAATATTAGGAGATTATATGTGAAGGATTAGGAATGAGAGAAATGAAAGGATGTTGAGTTTTGTAGAAAAAATATGATAATAATGAAGACTTAGAGCAGTGAACTAAAATGTGAACTGATAATACTTGATATTATTGTTAGATTTATAAGAGTAAACTAGTCGTTGAAAAAATAAATATTACATTGTTAGTAAATAAGGAGATTATATTAAAAAGATTTGAAGATTACATTATGATTTATTTGATAGTGATGAAAAGCTTTTGATTATAATAATTGAAAAAAAGAAGGTAGATAAGAATGAATAGACTACACAATAATAAATGACCATGATAGATGAGATGAAGTTGAATTGTTAAAATCCTCAATTTGAGAGAAATAGTTGATATGTATAGTGAAGAATAGAATTTTTTTCAACAATTAATGATATTATTAGAGGAAAAAAGACTTAATGCTATATTGTGAAAGATTCTTAGAGCTGCTAAAATGTTGAAACTCTTGAGAAAACTGATATTATTAAATCCAAGTGTGGCACTGAGATTTAGTGTTTCACACACAAAAAAAAATCACTAATAATTAAAATTTTTAAAAAAAATCTATTCTGCTTGTTTGAAAATATGTTTAATTACTTTTATAGAATTCATCTAAAAATTCACTATAGATCCTTTAATGTAAAAAAAGTAAGACTTTTTTAAAATTTAATACTCAAGAATATAAATGTTTTTGCCATAGTTCAATATTTATGAGGTGAATAAATGAGTAGAAAGGGTAGATCAAGATATATCACCTTATTTATGAATAATGCCATTCTTCATATTTCTAATAGTATATTTTAATTGAGGAATATTTTGATTTTAGAAAAGAAGATAATCAAGAGATATAACTGGAATAATGAGGTCAATTATTTGAAATATATGGGAGAAAAGGAGATAATTGTTTTATTATTTTTTTTGAGAAGGCTTTTGATAGAGTGAATTGATTATTTATTAGGATATTCTAAAGAATAAAGACATGAAGTGAAATTCTTATTTTCCAAAAATTAATATAAGAATAAAAAAGAACCTATTTATATGATTATTTAGTCTTTTTTCAAAAGACATAGATGTGCAATGAATGTTGTCTTTATTTTTTTATAAATTAATAATAAATATTATTTTAATATGTATAAAGTTATCATTGGTAGGAGGCAAATTTGTTGTTATAATATAGCAATGTTTGCAGGTAGTAAAGATGATAAAGATAAAATTAATAGAATACCAATGAGAATAAATGAAATGTGTAGTAAGTCTATTATGAGAATAAATATTACTAAAGCAATAAAAATTGAGAGAATAAAAATTTAAGAATAATAGTCAAAATTTAAAAATTAGATAATTTAAATACTTTATTTGGGAAATGTATTAACTGATAATGGAAATAGTGATAAAAAAAATTAAGGGGAGAATTGCGCTGCTTAAACAGACTTAATAAAAACTTCTAATTTATTCCTTAAGTCGATCTGCCTTTATATATGGAAAAAGGATATGAATAGTTAAAAACAATAGGAAAAAAGACTAGAGGCTCTTGGGATATGGATTTGGACAAGAATGACGATAATTTGGAAGGCTAAGATCATAAATATAAAGATATTGAAATGATTAAATGAAAAAAATTATTTATTGAAGAAAATTAAAGAAAGGAATTTGATTGAGTATATATTTAAAGATAGAGAAATTATGAAGGAAATGTTAGAAGGGACTGCTGAAGATAAGAAAAATAGAAGGAAGAAGATGATAGATGATCATAAGAAAGGAGAAAGGTATGAGCTTTTGAAGAGCAGAGTAAATAATAGGAATATTTGAGAAAAAGTAATTTGGATAATGTGCAGAAATTACCAAAATAGTTCATGATAGTACTATTTATTGATAATGGGATCAATTCAGTTATTCAAGATCATGATAGTACTATTTATTGATAATGGGATCAATTCAGTTATTCAAGATATACTAAACTTGTAAGAATTTTGGTGCAGCTTCTCAAATATCACCAGTTATACACATTAATAAACTAATAATTATCTATGGAGATAAAAAAAAATTGTCTTCTTTTTTCTGCTGTGCCAAAAATTTAAAATGCAAATAGATCAAATTCTATTGTCTACAAAAATGAATAATAATTCTGACAAATGTTAACATGATTTATTCTTTGCTGAATTTTTTTTTATCCACAATTATCTATAATAATCTAAACACTTTGCAAATAGTCATATGAGAATATAACTAACAATAAATAGCACCATATTATTTTTTTCCTGAAATTAATATTAATGCAGCAGAGGAAGTTCTTCACGTACTCTGTGTTATATTTCTCATCAAAAATGTATTCAAATGCTATAAATAAAATTTGCCATAGAATATGGTATGTTAAGATTACAATCTATTTTTTCAATTTATTATGGTATATCTGTAATATATGTAAAATTTACAGTGTTATGTGCCAAATGTTGATTAATTTCTTGGAGGCTTACTTGTTTGTTGAACTGTTATTTATTTGAATTATGTAGTTTTTTAACCTTTTTTTTCTTTTGAATGTTGATATTTTTAATCATTGCATATTATATCTCAAAATTACTACTAACTTCATAATTTAGCATATAGTTTGTTTGTTTTTTGTAAGAGTGATGCATTAATATTATCCTCATTTAATTTATGTCAGTGTTATTATTTCTTAATTTTTAATTCTTATTGTTTATAGTTTATTTTATAATCTAAGATATATCTATAAGATAAATAAAGAAACAAGAATCGGATGCATGTTCTATTGCAATAACTTTCAGGAAACTTAAATTTGTATATCTCATTAGTATTGCTTGAGTAATACGAGTCTAGGGTTTTTAATTACAAATGCAAATGTATGACAGAAATTTTTGAGACTAATTCCTGCAGGATGTTTGCGCATGTTTTTGAAAATATTCAAATGAACATTTCAATTTTGAAATAATGCCTTCCATAAAAATTTATAGAAAATTAATTCAACATTAGATTCATATAATTATAAAATACATGATAATGAACAATAAATTTAACAGTAGAGATATTAATTGATTTTTAAATTATCATTAAATGTGAATCGTATGATATTGCCTGAACATTAAACTAATTAGTCATTATGTATTTGTTTATTCTAAACACAGCTATGATGTTAATGTAATAGCTTGCCATGCAGATATTTTTTGTTTTTTGATAAAGTAACAATTTCATTAGTATAAGATAATCACTTTTATAAATATTACCAAATTTGAATTTAGTAGTAGTATTAATGTTTGTTTTGTTATTAGAATATGTATGAGTATTAAATGCTTTTTTGTATGAATATATATTTACATTAAATATAACAACAGTAAATATTTTTAGATTTATATTGTTTGATGTCAACAAAAAAAGTATATAAATTTTTTAACATACCTGAAAATATTTTAATTACAAATTAAATGTATGTAATTGAGTGTTATTTATTATTTTTTGAATTTATGTTGTAAATAGCTTATTTTGTAATCTAATAAATTTGTCTTTTTAAACAAAAATTAACGTAAAAAAATTAAGCATATATATATATTTCAATAACTTTCACGGCATTAAACATGTATATCCACTATTTATTTGCCTGAAGGTTATCTATTTGTGTGTTATTACTAACAAGTTGTTTGTATCTGAAAAGTTTAAATAAAGTTTAAAATTTTCTAGACATTCAACATTTAATGATAAATGAAGAAATAGTCCAACATATTATCACATGCATATTCATTGTTACGACTCTAATAATAAACCCTAGGATATGGATATAAGTAATTGATTCTTTTTCTTTTGTTTTTATAGAAAACTAGCCCTCAAATTATAAAACCAAAGAAAGTTGTTCTTTTGGGAACTGGATTACCAAAAGCACTGAAAGAAATGTTATCTCGTTGTGCACGTCTTTTAGGTGGTAGTGTTGCTCCAGATTTTTGTGAAGAAGGTAAACTTTAAATGTAATTTATGTGGGTTGATATCATTATTGATTATTCTTATTTATTATGATAAATTCTTATTACTGTTGATTTTTATTTTAAAAAGAACGGTTATGAGTTCACAAAATTTGACATTTATAAATCAAAATTAAAACAGGCAAAACTCTCTATATTTATTGCCACTCAGTGCAAGCCAGTTTTAATAGCAGTTAAGAGCAAGCATAAGAAATAGTGATCATGTGATGTTTATTGGCTATAAATCAAAATGTTATATATATATATATATCTGACAGTGAATTTCTAATACTGATATCTTCAAAGATTTAATGCACAGGTTTTAATCAATATACAAGATTTTGGAAATAAAAGTTAACTGCCATAGCCTTTTGTCTTGCTAATCCTGATCTCTATTGTAGATATGATATATTGTCTGGAGAAGAAAATCAATTAAAAACATGAAAGATTCAATACCAACTGATTTTATTGGAAATAGTTAAAGCAGGGGTTTTTTTTTTATGCTGGAGAGACTGCATTATCCTGATTAACAAATTTGTAAAATTAATTGCTTGTTATGATAATATTGATGAAGCAGTAGATTGGTTGATTTAATTAACTATAATTACAAAAAATGCTAGACCAGTACATTAATCCTTTGAAGATATTGATGTTTATATATATATATATTAATGAGTGAAACAAGGTATTTTATACTTTTAATAAATTACATTAAATTAATTCCAGATCACATCTCATTTTTAATGAATATTATCATTCAAATTTATTGCTTATGTATAAATATTTTCCTCATAGCATGATGTTCTTTAGATATATCATGTAACTGACTTATGTATCCTATGAAATGCATTTATTTTGTTTCTATGGTACTGAAAACGTCAGCGATTTGTTTATGAGATGTCATATATAACTAGTAAGAATATTTATATGATGATCTTGTATAAATAATTTGGATATTACATTGATAGAGTATCAACCAACTTTGAATTGTTTATAAATTTTGTAGAGATCTTAATCATTGATAATAAAGATTTTTGAAAAGTCGACAGTGATTCATTATAGATCATAATGAATTTTTTTCTTAGCACATACATGAAAGTTCAACTATATATATTATTAATAATGAGATAATTAGTTTGATCTTTTATATTTGGTGAAAGAATGCAATGTTACTTGTTTTAGATGATGAATTCTGTTTTTTTTTTTTTTTTGGGTAAAAAAAGTTTCATTTGATAAATAGTTTTCAGAAGAATGCATATTGTGCTAGACCATTTAAAAAATGCTATATCAAGCAACTGCAATCTTCTGTAATAATACAAGTTGAGGAATGATTGATTTGTAATATTGCAATTGATTGATTATGTTTATAATTTTTTTATTATTTTTTGTCGTGAATAAATTGCACATTATTGATGTTTATCATTTTAAATGGTTATTGGATCAGATATGTGATTTTTTTTTCTTGATTAAAATGGCAACGTTTTCATATAAATTATTCATTTACAGTAATTGACAAATTTGTGAACTTTTAACTGTGCAATAAGACCCCTTGTATTCGTAATTGCAAAAATCACGTTCAACAATTGAAAATTTACTGCCCTTGAGAAAATGCTTAATTAGCATTTCTTCTTTATTCTAAATCATTGTTTTATCTACTTTTGCCTTTTTTTATTTTATTTTGAAGATTTTGTTTTTTCTGGATTGATCAGGACTAGTTATGTTTTTTATAATAAAATTGATAGTATTGTACAAGATATTATGTTGCTTTTATTAGCAAGTGGTGTATCAATTAAAGTTGCTGAATTAGAGAAAATTAATATTTTCCACTATTTTTATTTAACAGATTTGGCATGTGCTAACAGGCATTGCTCTATTTTAATTATTATTCTCATCCTGTTATTAAAATTCTTTATTAAACTAGATACTTTCTTGATATACAACCATTGATGATATATCTAGGTGTTTCAATTTTGTTTTATTACAATTTGAGATTATAATGTGTTAATACAGAGAAAAGTATAGGCTAATTTATTGGACAATTAATGATGTGGTTGATAGCATTTAAAACATATATACATATATAATATTTAAATACAAGTATATCATCTATATTGAGCTTAATGTAATTAGAAGCAATTTGAACTTATAATCTCTGCAGAGATGAATAGTCTTATCTGGTTTAACAATCACGACCAGTAGCCCATGACGAGTCTTCTATGGGTAATAGCATGCCTTTTTTTACCATATCTTTTATTGTCTCTTCAACCTTTTACTTCAGAGTTTAGGGAACTTTCCGTGGTTTACGCACTGTTAGTTGTGCACCTTTAGCTAATTTCACATCTACTGGTCTCATTCTTAATTCAGCTATTTCCTGTTTAAACAGCTGAGGAAACTTTGTTCTAATTTCTGTTTCTAGTTTGACTTCTTAATAATTTTAAGACAGATTCCTAATGAATGGAACCAGTTTCAACCAAGCAGCAAACTAATGTCTCTCTTTATAATAATTAATGGTAAAACTTTTAATTTTTGAGTTCCTTTCACTGGAACAGAAACTTTTCCACATATTCGTATTCTATTTCCATTTACATCCGGGCTACATTTGTCTTATCCAATTTCACTTTCTGTTTTGGATTTAATATTAATTTTATTCTACTTCTTCAGAGATAGAATCAATAATCCAGCACCGCTGTCAACCTCCATATTGATTTTAATTTTACAAATGGTTACATCCAAAGTAATTTGGCCATTGTTTGAGTTGTTTAATGACCATTTCTAACTTTCTACAAGCTCCACCTTCCCCTGATTTAAAGTCCAGGTGTGGTTTGTCTTTTCCATTTTTTCTGCAAACACAAGATAAATGTTCTTTAATGCCACAAATACGGCATTTTTCCAATTTGAATTTGCACACCCTTTTTGTGTGCTCTACAATTCCACAGCAATAGCATGTTAATTTATTTCTTATGAATTTTTTAAGTGATTTATCCATTTTAGCTCTGTATGTGCTTGTGGTATTTTTTAATTCATTTGCTACTACTGTTTAATATTCGGTCGCATTATCTGTTTGTAGCTCATGTGCTATACATTTTGCAATAGCCATTCTGTATGTTACATCCATTTCATTTTTCCTAAGATTGTGGTCCAACATTCTATATAATAGTTGATTCAGGAATATGTCCTCTAAATCCGTTGTAAATTCACAATATCTGGCCAGTGTATGCAATGCCAGATTGTAATCTTAGTAACTTTCTCGAGGTAGATGCTTTTTCATTTAAAAATGCAAATGAATTATCCTCTTCATTACTGCTGGCTGAAAATATGTAGTAAGATTTTTTATTAGTTCACTGTATGATACATTTTCTGGAGTCTTGAGGAGCAATTTGTAAAACATCGCTACCGGCAAAAAACAAGTGTTGAAGCTTGCTCCACATATATATATTCCACACCGAGAGATTACTGACATCAAATTCACTCAAGTTAGGAGTGAACTGCTATTTTCTTCTACACTTTTTTTTCACAAACATACAATTCTTCTTCTTTAACTTAATTTTTTATGCAAGTTTTTTTTTAATAACTGTTGTCTGCGCCATCATCCATGTCCAAGGGGAGATAATCTCAGCCGTGTAGGTGAAAATGAATAATACACACACAACTTGAATATATATATATTGTAACCATTCCACGAATCTAACTAGTCATAAATGAATCATGTCGCACGTTTTTAGGGCGACTAAATCCTCCTATGTAACCTATCATACTCATCTAGCTAGTCCAATTCCACGTTTGGGAACCATATCTTCCTCGGCCACCTTCCTAGCTACAACTAGTCTAGAATATAAGCCTAAAATAAATAAAGGTTAAACTAAAGAGACGATTTCTTTATTGACTAAGCTCGCATGAAACTATAAACTTAGAGAAGATTACAAGGTGATTAATAACTTCTGGTCAAACTAGCTTCAAAATCCACAAACAAGCAAACAAACAAAAGGTTATGAAATAAACTTAATATTTATCAAACCAATAAGTAAATAATAATTAGATCGATGGAATGAATATGAAATTAAAATATAAATTAGACAATAAGTAAATTAGGATGTAGATGACTGAATGGATGATGACAATAAATAAAAATTAAATAATAAAATGAAATGAGTCTGAGATTGAAGAGAAAAGAATGAATATGTATCAGAATAATGAATAATTAAGATGATGGTAGAATAAGAGTTAATGGATGATTAAGATGATAATGGAATAAGAGCTAATGAATGGTGAGTTAATTAGGATAAGGAATTAGGATGAAAGAAGAATAAAGAAAATTGAAATGACAGATGAGAAGAATGATGATGATGAAAGATGATGTCCAGAACTCTAAATTTGATATTAAATTAAATGATAATGAGACAACTAAATCAAATATGGATTCCAAGCTTAACAAAACCAGAATATTCACCATAAAGTCAAAACAAGCTATACATTTCAGACAAAAGAAGCAATTGATACTTTAAAGTTTGGTTGACTTTTATAAAATAGTGAATGTAACATAACTTCAATCCAACTACAATAAATAACTAAATATAAAATTTACCATAAACTCAGATTTTACATTGCAAATTAATATAACTTATTCTTCTCAGAGTTCACATAAACTTAAAGATTGTTATACAAGATATACTTGGGTCAGTGAGAGGGATTTTGCCACTACCCAAATATAATGCACAAAATGGTTCTTGATACAAAGTCGAATTAACAAACACTATTTAGTAATTTCAAAGAAACTTTATAAATTCCCCAACTATGATAAACTTTAAGCTTCAAGAAGCAGGAATAATTTTTCAATAGCTAAACACAATAACTTATTAACTTCCTTTTCTCAAATAAATATTAACAATGTGATCAAGATCAGTGAATGATAGATCTGCGGGTTCAAATAACTGATTAAACCAATATTAAGTGTTTAATCTTTTAGCATATCATTTAAAATAATATGTACTCTAGGTTACCGATATTTTGATTATTAAATAATGATACGCTAGATATACTCATAAAATATAGGGCTTAACAAAATTATTCTGATATACCTACATATAGTGACTTTTACAATATTGATCGATGACGATTTCCATATAATCATAGGATATGTTGATAGCAATAACAATAATAATGTGTGGGTGTGTTGATTAGCAATAAGACGACTGACAACTAAATAAATTTTTAACACAACAAGATTTATTTACATTATTTACAACTTTATTTCTGACACATTGCATGAAATAAGATAAATCCATTAACTAAAATCAGGGATGGAAATTAATTGGTATTCCATTGACTATACACGTAGTAAGTGATGACAAACTAATATAGTGATGTTCATAGTATCACTATTATTCTGGGCTATATTTCTATTATTATGCTATCTTATAGAATAAGATAGTTACCTTATTTAAGCTAACTTAGCATTTAAATTATAAAACAAAATGAATTTAGGTCTTTGGGATATATAACTTTTTAAATGTAAGGGCAATTATCATATTCAGCACAATTAATAATTTATTATCATTTACTATAAAACAAAAATTTGTTGTATTGATGTGGGGCAGACATCATAAGTTAAATGCACACATGACACCAAAACATTGCCTATGTCCACAACCTAATCATTTAATAGTTAACTGATCTTATCGATTCATATGCGAATCACTACTTGATGAAGACCAATCCACATTGTCCATGTACATCCCTTGCTCTTATATATAGAAGTTATACAAACACTAGTAAGTTTTTTGGTTGGTTTGTTTATAAACTGATGAAGATTACACATCATAAAGACACTATTTCAATTAGACAAACACTATAAATAGACCAGTGTCCCTTAATCTAACTATCTTATCATTGCTATTTGATTTTGAAATACTAAACTTCACCATACATGGTGGAAAACTAACTATAACTTCACGAGAGATCTAACAATAAAGGGAGGCTCTACAAAACAACATGATAGTTGTATAATAATATGGCCAATTCCAATACTTTCATAGGTATAAAAATACGGGCAGTACCTCGTCACGGAAAAATAGAATTCAGACCATGGGGATCATCCTCTTTTAGGATTAACTATTCTCTAAGCACTAACTATTAATCAGCCTCGACAATATCTTCATTTAATCAGCAATGGGGAATTCTCCATCAGCCCATGCACAATATTACTATTATTATATTTGATGCCATTGTATGTGACACAAACTTATCAGCTAAAAGCTGTCACAAATCCTGATCAATTCAATAGCAAGGTAAAACAACACTAATAATAAAAGTGGAAACATAAATATTCCATTTCACAATAGAAACTATTAATGTTTTATAAACAAACCGCCAACATATAAATAAAATGAGCATTAATTATTTAAGATAATAATTATACTTTTATTATAGCAAGCCATGCACACATAAACAATGAAGATCAACCTACATTTGTATTTAAAGTGGAAATGTTCCTTCATAGGCAAAATTAAGAAATAAAAGAAATGCTTATTAAATTATTTCATATAATAGAACAATTGTGTCATTATGTGTATAATTTTGACAAGTTTGGGTCTGTTTGTTCCCCTTCAATATAATATTAACATTTGTTTTAGCAGTGCGAGAGATAAATATTTCTCTCTCTTCCCAGATAAAGGATAAAATAACAAAAATATAGGTAATAAATGTATATATCTTTATACACATCTACATCCTTACTAAGTATTTTTTTTTTTTACCATGATATATATGTAAAAAAAAATCCCTGAATCATAAATGAAAGAAAAGGAAAAAATACGTATTATAATATTAAACCTATCAATAACAAAAATAAACGAACATTTTTTCCCATTAGATTTTATCTTAGTAGTCAAAGTTTGATCTGTTCTTATAAGCAAAAATGAGAAGAAAACGGATATTATAAGCAAACATTCTTATGTAAATATATATATTTTGATTATCCTGTTTATATTAGCATATAGCAAGACGATATTTAAATATTTTCCAAAGGCAATAAAAATCATTTGTTGGTTTATGTACTGATGTTAGTATAGCAAGACGATATTTAAACACTTTCCAAAGGCAATAAAAATCATTTGTTGGTTTATGTACTGATGTCAATATAGCAAGACGATATTTAAACACTTTCCAAAGGCAATAAAAATCATTTGTTGGTTTATGTACCAATGTCAGTATAGCAAGACGATATTTAAACACTTTCCAAAGGCAATAAAAATCATTTGTTGGTTTATGTACTGATGTCAGTATAGTGAGACGATATTTAAATACTTTTCAAAGGCAATAAAAATCATTTGTTGGTTTATGTACTGATGTCTGTATAGCAAGACGCTATTTAAACACTTTCCAAAGGCAATAAAATTAAAATAGGTTTATTACGATCTTTAAAACAAACTTTTTAAAATCATTTATGGATTTTGTTTACTTTGTTTTTCTGTCCACGGTAATATCTGTCATAATTTTAAATGGTCTGGGCAATTTTAAACATTTAAAATATTACTAATTTATATGTTGCATAACCAAGACAAAAAAATATTTATTTATTCACTTCTATCAGCAAATTAATATGTGTTTAATAATGTTAAGAAGAATTGATTCAGTAGTAAGCAATTATCAATAAAATATATTTGGCATTAATAATCTGTCATTTTTCTATTTTCCATAACTAATCAAATTCGCGCTGAATAACCTGCAGACGAGTTTTCTTTTCCCCAATAAAACTAAGAAATAATTCATGCATTTTTTCTTTTAAAATTGATTACTTTATATGATTTAAAAATGACTTTTTAGTTTGTTTATTATCTCTTGAAACTTTTCTTCAAGATGATTTCGAATTATTTTTATTGAGATGATAATTTATAAACAAACGTAGTTTTCTGCTTAATGCTTAAGGGCGGCGCGAAAATCAAAATACTTTAATCTTTTTCTCTTCAATCTAAACAATTTTTGTGTTATTATTAAATCTGACAATTGATTAAGATAAAGAAAACAAAAATAATTGCTTACGTTTTTTGGTATTCTTCATTTCAAATAGTACATGTTGAGGCAAATATTTATCCAGATAGCGGTCATTCTAGCTTCTCCAGCAGGCAAAATTAAGAATCATATGATCAATGAAAAACAGTGTTGAAATATTACAGAGTTATTAAGTTTCTACTCCATTCTGTTTAAATCCATATAATCATGAGATTTTGTCCAAATTAATTTTCAAGATTATTATTTTTCTGCTTATTGCTTTTATTTTATTTTATACGTGGATAGTTAAAGTCTTGTTCCGATTTTTCTTCTCTTAATAGTCCTCCCCCTACAAACTTGTTATAGTATTTATTCCTTGTCTTACAATGCCTGACGGTCCTAAATGATCCAATCACTGTAAAATGTGAATAAATTAATGAAAAAAATCTAGACTGTTACATTTCAATTTAAATTAAAATATAATATATTTAAAGATTGTTTATAAGAAAATTTAGAAGTTATAAATTGATTTTTTTGTTTATTTTTAATTACTGTTTAATAATAATAATAATAATAAAGTGTTAAATATTTTCAAACTTCCAAATTGGTTTAATATTATTAAAATATTATTTGAAATAGCTGCCACTGGAACTTGTGATAAAATGTTTAAGAGATAATATCCACTCTATCAGATTTTTCAGTGCATTACTAACAGTCCAAATCATCATCACTTTCAAGATATTTATGGGTTAGCTTTTGCTTAATTGGAAAATTATAATCCAACAAGCATTTCAATATATATAACTGATTTTTGCACACTGATTTTTAATATATTAATAAATTATTACTAATTAAAATTTAAAATTTTACACACTGGACCGCTGAATAAAACTTACTATCATTGAGCCAAAACATATGGTTACAATATATATCAGCAAGTTTATTCTATTTGCTGAGACATTAGTTTAACAATATAACAAGTACAATAAAATTATCTTACTGACAATAATTTATCCCATTTACTTTTGGGAATTGCTATGGAATATATTTAGTGTGTGAAAATATTTTACGCACGACTGATAATTATACAGTTCATTGATATCCAAATGGTTAGTTTGTTTACTTGTCTAATTAAAGTTTTTGCGAAGTTCTTTCCATACAAACTTTAATAGTAAGTAATTTAGTAAAACTAACTTTGTTCATCATTACCTTTTTTTCTTTTCAAGAATTCATTGTTTTACTTTCGGCAACCCTTTTCTCCTCTTGACGTGACCGATTGCTGTGTGTTTAGAATCTCGGACTCTTTTTATTAGCTATGCTAATTTACATAATTTATTTTAAAAGTTCTTTTTTAATATGTTTTTTCTAGAGTAATCATTTGGGGAAAAATATAACAGTATTGTCGGTGCAATGTACATGATTTAATTAAAACTTTATTTACACACAATTTAAAATATTTGCATCATCAGTACTCCTATATTGTTAAAAGGAGGTTGCCTTGACAACAGATTGAGATTGTTGATATTGGGATTGTCTAAGTGTTGATTGGTTTTTAATGATTGTATATATATTAAATGTTCTCATGAATTAATTATCCCATTTATGGTTTCTTGAACTGATTCCAGTTCAATTTCTTTTGAATTCCTGAACAATAACTTCATTTGATTGTTTTTATAGATTAATTATGATGTAAACAAAGGAATTAATTGTGAAATTCCATGTAATATCTAGAGAAATATGTCTAACACTGATAATTTAATTACTGTTGACAACAGGAATTTTTCATCTTAAATTTAATTAGAATAAAAAGAATTCCTCTTATTAAACTCAGTTATTTTTATAAGTATAAGGATATATAAGAATGGCATCTAACATCAAAGGAATAAAAGAGAAATTTCATGTAGTAAAAAATATGTTTAGTAATCGGGTTTCTATATAACTGTCAATTACTGTTGGTAGTTTTCTCTATTAGCTAACAATAGCTTTTTTTGTTTTGAGATTTTAAGTGTAAATCTATATAAGGCCTTCAGTGAGAAGTAAAAGATCTTTTTTTTTTTTTTTCCTAATTAAATTCAGGACAAAAATACTATTGTTGGCTGCTGTAGCAAGTTGTGTAGCTTAGGATTGGCTTGGTAATTGATAGTTATATAGTGACATAATTACAAAACATATTTCTCTAGTTATTACATGGATTTTTCTTTGTTCATATCATAATTAATCTATGAAAATATTTAATTAAAAATATACAGCTCTAAAGAGGAGATGGACTGATACTTACAGGATGTTAGAGATATGTTCATACCTGTAAAAAATATTGTTTGAATTTAAATCTATATAAGACATTGGATTAGTAATAAAAGAGGGAACTTCTTTTATTTCTAAATAAACTCGAGTCAAAAAAGCTATTCTTGGCTACTAGAAAAAGTAGTTTCGCTTAGAATTATCAATAGTAACTGATAATTATCTAGTAATACCATTGCTAAATATAATTTACTAATTATTACTAGGTATTTTTCCACTCATTCTTTTGTTTACTTGTCTACATCTATACATATTTTATTTAGAAATTAAAAATATATTGTAATATCTTTCCTACTTTTACAAAACTAAATCAGTACTGAAATCAAACATTGTCTTAATTTATGTTTTCTGAAGATTTTTAATTGGCTTTTCTTGTCCATACTGCTAAATATAGAGTTCAATAATAAGTCTATTTGCTGTAATTTTACATAATTGTTCAAGAAAGTTGCTAGATCTATACCACAAGATATAATTAATCATACATTCAGTGGCATTTTAAAAATAATCAATTTGTAAAACAAAATTGATATATAAGTTTTATATATAAAAGTCAACATTATGAATAAATTTTAAAATTGAAATTTGATCATTTAAATTATTCAATAGTATCTATGTTAAAATGGTTGCTATTTATAAACCATAGTCTGATATATAAGTTTTCACTCAAATTATATTGAAAGCATGAAATGAAAATATAAATATGATAGTACTTTAAATTTTAAAATGTGCTTAAATAATTTCCAATTACTATAAATATTTTTTGGGCTACTTAGTAAATGAAAAAGAGTTCAAGATAGTTTTATTCTGAAATCTGTAATTTATGAACATTTCTGAGAATTTTATTCTGATTATTTCTTTTCGTATTATACATTTTTTGTATTTACATTTTGATTTTTTGGATTTAAATTGTTACTTGTCACACTAAAAACTAAAAGGTTTTTTAAAAAAAAAAAAAGAATTAGTCTTTCTGTTTTATAAATTATTTATTTTATTAGTCTGTCTGTTTTATAATTTATTTTATTGATTACTATTAATATGTATATATTTATGTGTGTGATGGATAAAAAAATTAATCTTTATTATAAAGAAAAACTTCAAATGTGACAAATTATATTTTTTTAGTAACTCATGTTGTTGCCTTATGCAATGAAGATCGTTTATGTCCTCGTACTATGAAATATATGCAAGCTGTACTGTCTGGAAAATGGCTAATTAGTTTCGAATGTAAGTAATATTTATATTATTTCATTTTAATGTGCAAATGTAAAAACATTATTATAATGTAACTCTAAATTTGAGAAGCTAAAAAAAAATATGTTAAGGGGATAGTAAGACATTATCACCAATGATAGCTAAATTTTAGTTTAGTTATACGAGAATTTAATATATTTTATATCAAATTATTATTTGTTCTAACTTGCTACAATATTATAAACAAAAGCACTTCTACTCTAGCACTATCCAGTAACCATTATTTATTCTAGATGTCAGTACTTGGTACTAGAAAAGAGCTGCTTTTATTTCACAATTTCTTTCATGCTATATTGGCTTGTAAATAGAAAATTGTTAAATATTATTCTTTGGATGTTAATAAAATCAAATCCTAATTTATCTTTATATTTCTATAGAAAATATTTAAAAACTTGAAAAACTTTAAACCTGTAATAAATATATAAAGTCTATTTTATTTTTTTTGTTTTATTTGTATTCATTTCAAAAAATTTGCATTTATGAATTGAATCATTTTAAATCTATTTATATCTAAATATTTATATATTCTGCAAAGAGATTGAAATCTTAAGTATATTCTATACTAGGAATTGTCAAACCTTTTCTTTGAAGGGCTGGATAACAAATTTGAAGAATATTTACTAACCAATAAAAAAAAAATTCAATATGTGAATAAAAAAGTCGCAAACAATGCTTATAAAAATATTTATTAAAAAAGAAATAAAAACACCTATTTTTTTATTTGAGTGAAATGTGATGACAGTGTTATTTTCTATTATTAGTAGTTCTTATTTTCATTAATATAAATTTATGCTTAATTCAAATGTTGTAGTATTTTTTTATATTTTATTTTAGTATTTCATTATTTTGAGTTAATGAAAATTCTATATTCATTAGAACTGCTATGATCAAATTATTTGAATAGAATAAAGTATAAAATTGTATTTTTTTAAATATTTTTATGAATAGATTTTAATTTTTATATATTCTATTCTTTGTACATATAATTTTTTTAATTTTTAAAAAATGCTATTCATCTAAGTAAGATGATTTTTGGATTTCTATACAAAAATGAAAAATTTATCCTGCTTGTGCTGACATGTAGAGTTTTTTGGTTATAAATATTATATAATCAAGAAATAACTTTTTGCTTTATTTGTTGATTATAATGATGTTTTTATTCCAAACAGCACTACATATCGCAGACCAAATAAAACCATCTAGTTGGTCGTGGTTTCCTTACTCAGTTCTAAATTAGTCAAAAATCCTAGTATTAATGTAATTCAAAACCATTTGGGAAAAAAATCCATTCCTACATATTTTATTTTCTAATCACTATTGATTAGGAAAATTGCAGCTATCAGTTGTACATTTTACATGTCATTAGGCATGTAAATATTAGCATAGCTATTTTTATATTACAGATAGATATTCTTTTTTTATCATCTAGAACAGTGTTTCCCAACCTTTTTTGGTTCGCGTACCACTTGGTAGTACATCACGCTAAATTGTACCACTTCGTAAAAATGATTGTATTTCGTGAAATTTGTTATTACGAGTGTATTTTATTTGCATTATAAATATTATAGGGTCACCATGTATGTATTCACATCTCATTGTCCTTCTTTTTGTAAATGATTCTTATGGTTTGTGAATAAAATTTCCTTTTGAAAGATAATGAGACAAATTACATTGAAACCCACCTAAACATCACGCCAGATTATAAACTCACTATAACATATTTATATGTATGTGTTTGTTCAAAGTTTCATATTTTTTCCCAAAATAATTTATTAAAGATTACATTATTTCATTAAAGGTTATTTGGTACATATTTTGTTCAAAGTGTTTTCTCATTCCTTCATTTGGTTTTCCCGAATTTGAGTCTGTTTTCTCTTTTTCGGAGCATCTTGCTATTGGTTGGGCCATGGAGAGGATAAATCCAGCATGTCCCCAGTCATGGTAAAAATAACCTCAGGGGTTATCAGGCTATCTCTTGTTCTTGTTTTCTTTTTATTGTTCAGCATGAAGTTAATAGGATTAAAATTTTGATGATTAAATACTAGCTTACATCTAGTAATCCACAATAGATGATCAATAATTAATGAGAGTCTAATTTCTGGGTATGATCCTTTTCTGATACATTCTTTCAAATTAAATAATTTAGATTGATTTTCCTTGATCCGACTCATTATTTATCTACTATTTTGTCATATTTCATTTACTAATAAATGGTTTTAATAAAAACACAAAATTATAAAAAACCAATTAGTATATTTTCTTATCATAATCAAATATTTTTATAAATTAAATTTAATGAGATCTTTGTGCTTGTTTCGAACAACATAATTTTTTGAAATTTGGTTCAAAAGATGCGAGGTTTAAGAGCTTTCTTAGAAAGTTGTTCATATTCTTTAATGTTTAACCAAAAATTAATTAGATTATGTCGTTTGAATTCTACTTGTAAAGTTCTGTCACATGATAATTCTATTAAATTTTCTTTATCCTTTATTGATAATGATGTAGCTTTTTCTAAATTTTCTGCATAGAAGGGATTTGAAATCCAATTATCATTTGTGTTTTCGAGTTTTGGAAAATATTCCATGAAAGACAATTTTAATCCTGTTAAATGTGCTATTATATTTTCTCGTATATCTTGAGACAGACTAGCCTTATTTTCAAACAAAAAAATATGTAAAGTTTCGAATACTTCCAGTTGATTGTTTTCGATACTGTTTCCAAAAATCTAATTTCTTAATCATACTTTCAATTTTTCATTAACATTAAAGATCGTTATCGGCTGTACATATTAACAACTTTACTGTATAATATTATTAATTAAAATAATTTTTATGAATTATAGGAAAAAACATTTCTATATTTTTATGATTTAATTTTTTTTTATGCCCGCCATTATTGATTATTTTTCGTGTACCACCAACCAGCAACTCGCATACCACAGGTTGGGAAACACTGATCTAGAATGTAAAACAAATTTTAAAAAAACTTGGAAGGTACAAATACAGTATGTATTTACCACAAATTCAAATAAAATTTTGTTAGGTTGTTTATTTATTTTTTTCTTACTGTTAATATATTTTTATGTTGTGTATACTATTAAGCTTTTATATACTATATCAGAAATTTATTCAATATATATGCTATATCTAATACGTGTTAGTATAAAATTATAATCACTCACATTGGTTTATCAAATATAATAATATATGTTGAGATCACTTTTATTTAAGGATTCAAACTTCAAATGTATTTGACTATATTTTGATGAGTTAATTGAACCTACAATAAGTATTTTGAATTAAACAACCATACCTTCTAGAGAATCAGCCAAAGAGTAAAGTAATGATGGTGACTTGAATTTATAATCAATCATTAACAAGTAGAACAAGACCAATAACTTCAATTATTAGCTGTTATTTTCCATAGTTTTTAAATTCATTGGAATATGACTTGATTATCATCTGCCAGACATATGAAGATAATATTTTAAATCACATACATATATGAATATTGGGGCAAAGTTCTCCATATAGTAATGCCACCCAGTGCAATCCAGAGTAATCAATGAATGCAAGAAGGTTTGTGCATAAAATTCCTATCTAGTACCTATTCATTCAATATCTCCAGACTAGTTTCTAGGTTGTGGTTTTTATCAATGAAGAGTCTTGGATTTGAGAGGCCAGCACTTAGATATTAGAATCTGATGCAACCCTTTAGAAGCCACCTTTTATTTTTTTAGTTAACTATAAAGCTATGAGTCCAAAATGAAAACACAACAATGTTTTCAATCCAAGCTCATTTGCTTGTATAGTCATATAGATCAGAAACCAGTTCAGAATGTATTCATTTTGGTATTTTTGATTTTTTAATAACCATAGCCACCATCATCCTATAAGCAGGATTGGTATTAAACCATTAAGTATCACATGATCAGCATTTCCTATGCTAAGATCTAGATGCAGTACTCTCAGATCCAAGGCTCCTCACTGATGAAAGCCACAAGCTAGAAACTAATTTCGGGGTATTGGATTAATAGGCACTAGATAGGGATTTTATGCACAAACTTCCATACATCCATTGAATACTGTATGGAGCATTTTGTCTCTGTTTTAACAGTTTGTATAAGCATAGGAAGTAGTAGTCATGTGATATTTAGTGATTTAATATCTGAATACTCCAGATTTAGAATGGAGTAATGACTAAAAAAAACTGGAATGATAATACAAGTAATCCTTTCCACTTTAGTTTATATAACAAAGCTATTAATTTATAAAAATACTAACTTTATAAATAAAAATTAAAATGTATTGGTATAATTTTTTAGCTAATTAATCATATTACTGTTTGAAAAATCACAACAAAAATACATGTAAAATAATTATAACCTATCCCAGATGACAATCAGTATTGATGTATTATATTTATGAAGGGAAAAAAACTTATTCTCTTGCCTCTGATTAAATTTAAATTGCAAATTAGAACTCTAACATAAAACCAAAACAATTGTCAAAATACTAAAAAGTGAATATTATTTTAAAGATTATATAAAATTAATAAATATTAATAAAGTGTAAAATAATAAAATATATATTTAAAACAAAAACACACTATTATAATTTAACCAAAGTTAATTGTAACAAACTGTTAAAACTTGATTAGAAAATAGGAGAGTTACGATAGTTACAACTGTATAATTGGCAAAGATCACTGGGCAATGTGCGCACATGAAATTATTTCCTTTTTGAGCAAATATTGTTCTTGATTATGCTAAGTTTATGAGTTGATGTCTTCATTTCTTTTTTTGATACTATCTTCTTTATGCATACTTTTGGGTTATTTTATACATCTTATCATTCAAAGCTATATATTTAGTTTTCTAAGCATTAAATGTGGAGACTTTGAGAGACCAGTTCCATACTTAGGTTAACTATAACATGAGAGAAAGGTATCTGATTATTGTGATATTTCATCTACATTGCATCTTGGAAGACTACATTCTCAGATTTGTCAGCGTTGATAATTTTGGATTTTTTAGCTCCTCGTCCTGGTATATTTTTTCTGCATATTGCAAGAACTTTATAACAGGAGTGAAGAAATAATGTCTTAATTTGATATATGGCATCAAGTTGTCCAGGTTCATCACAACTATCTTTTAATACTGCAAATTTGAATAATACTTGCTGCTAACCCTAACTTCAATCACATATACTACTATATGGATTTATTATATAATTGCCTTTTTTTTTTTTTTTTTTACCAAACTGCCATTTCTATTTAAACATCCCATTTATACACCTTCAATCCAATGACACAATTGCATCCACATAAAAAAAAAAACACCTATGTCTAAAATCCCACTTTTTTAATTAACATTTTCTGCTTTAATTAATTTTTTTTTTTTTTTTTATTGGGTTATTTTTTTCAATTGATAAAATAGAGCTTTTCTAAACATTATGCAAGTTTTCAACTTGTGAAATAAAATTATTTTAATTGTTGCAAATTTTTTTTCTTTCAATTTCTAAAGTCAGTTATAACAACTTTTAATGATTTCATGTAAAATCATTTACAGTAGTGAAAAATAAAATATTATTACTTTATGGCAATATCTTAGATATGATTATAAATACTACTTTTTCTATTTTATAAGTTATTTATTTTTTTAATTTAAACTCTTATAGAAATGTTAAAAATTAGCAAAATAACTTTTTCTGCTTTTCCATTTTCTAATTTTTTTTTTAACTACTAGACTCCTTTATTCAACCTCCTGTCTTATATTTGTTTGAGTTCAAATTGAATAAAACAGTCTATTCAATTATTTTATTAATACTCTGTCATACATCATTAGATAATCTTTTTCTCTTTTTTTTTTTTTTTTTGTTTTTGGATTGAAATTCTTACTTCAATAAAAAGTTGAATTTTTTTTATGCAATTTGGCATTATTTATACCACCACAATGTATTTAAGAAAAATTTAAAAATTAACAGTTGTTATTAGAAACAAAAAAAGTTAAAATTGTTAATATAATGAATATAATAATTATTTGCTCTTATCACTGAGTAAATTGAAAAACTGGAAGTTGATGATTCAATTTTAGATAGAGAAAAAAATTTAAAAAAAAAAAATGATAATAATTTTTATTTCAAAGTAACATTTATATTTCATTAGTAAAAAAAATTATTAATAAGTAAAAAAATAGATGGGTAAAAATTCTTAACATCAGAGAACTCTACCTTTGTAATGTTGAAAGGAAGAAAGAAATAGCACATCACTCACAAAGATTTGAATTCAGACGAATTAATCAAAGAATTAAATACAATGAACATTAAAATTTGTGAAAATTGACTATTAATTTTAATAATTATTTAATGTGTAATTAGTTAAAAGAAAGTTATTGTAAACTTAAAAAATTCTATACATTATATATATTTCAAAATTATTAAAGGAATCATGTGCATACATGAATTCATGCATGCCAACTTTTGGTCTGCATCTTTACCTTCTACAAAGAAAGCATAAGATTTTATTATAGAATCATATGTTTATACATTTTAATACTTACTATTTTCTTCCAGTTGAATTTAGTTTTCTATAATGTGCTTGTTTATATTGCGATTGCTGAAATATGTAGAATTTTACTGGGTGTGTATATATAACTTAATAGATAGATAGCTATAATCCAAATTTTTAAGACTTTCTAATCTTTGATTTGGATAACTATTTAACTATATGAAGATTTCTGCAAATGCTATTTCTATCTTTTGCAGTATTTTTTTAGTAGAAACATTTGTTAAAGAGCTTACTGTAAAGTTCTTTGCTATACAAACAACTATAATGAGTTTTCAGCAGTATTAAAGAGTTGCATTTAAATGTTCAATGAATACAGAATTTTATCAGCTAAAAACAACTATAGCAAGCTGGATAAAAAGTATTGGTGATAGTATTTGCAGGCCCTACTCTGGCATCAACTTCTACTCTTGTAGAGTCTTCCATGCTGGACAGTCCTTGGAGCCATTACTAAAAGGAAAGAGTTTTGAACTGTATTTGAGTGTGACAGTGCTACAAGTATTTATGTACTGAAGCTATTAGGGTATTACATTGACTAAGCTGCAGTATCAATTGAATGAAAGTGATGAGCTTGAAAAAATACATATTTAAATGATGATTCTAGTATGATATTCTTATTTTAAAAACATTCTTTAGATACTAAGAACTGAACAAAACTTGTCACATTATTATTACCAGGAAAATATGCTTTGTAATAATAAGTTAATAAATATATTAACAAATTATAAAATTTGAAATACTTAAATATATATGAATATAAAATTTTAGATATTTTAATTACCTTCCCTCTCTCTTTCTTAAAAAAAAAAAAAGATATTAGAATAAATTGTGTTAGGAATGGCAAGCATTGACAAACCAATGTCAATAAATAATACTATATATTTCATAAACTGACTGTAGGATATCAACTCAGATTTTTGTTGGCATCCATAATCCCAGATTTTAAGTCTTTTAAATAAATATGGGCTAAATGTTTTTATCAAAAAACAGTACTATTTCATAATAATTGTTTTTTGTTGTAAGAGTGTTGATTTTAGGTTATGTGCATTTCAGTGCCACCAAGCATTCATACAAGTATATCTTCTATTTTTCAAAGTACATAAATGAATTAAATATTTGCAATATTTTTTTTAAAGTTTTCAAAACATTTTTTGTTAACATCCACATGTGGCTGAGGTTATTCTGTCAAACAATTAATATCATTATGAACAATAAAAAAATTTTTTTAAAAGAAATTAAGAATACTATTCCTGAGAACATTAAAACATTTAGGATATGTGGTAATCTTATTTTAAAATAGAAAACTTAGTTATAGGACTGAAGATTGACAATTTCAACCTTATCTTTCTTTTAAGACAAATCATTATTCTGAATAAGGCTTTAAGTTTGTGTAAGGCCATAAAAACTTATAGGAGATAGGAAGTTGTAGACAAGCTGAAGAAGACACCATTTAGGATCTACTTAACTAAACAAGAGAAAGTAATATCTTTGTAAACCTTTTATCTCTGTAATGATTAATGCCACGAATATAAATTATCTATATTTTTTAAATTTATATTTGTTTGTCACTAATTTATTTTACTTTCATACTTCTGTTTTATATGTGAACACTTAGACACTCAGTATACTGGTTAGCCAAATTACTTTACTATATAATTTTTTTCTATGAAAATTATTGTGATAAAGCAACACAATAAATTAAAAATATAATTATTATAATTTTTTATTAATTTACAATTATTTTAATATTATATTTTTTCTAATTTTGTTTATAAGAGTAGTAACAATGTTATGATAAAATGACTTGGGCCATTATGAATAATAATGATAATTATATGTGTTATTATAATTGTGTAAATGGTTATTTTTGTATAATATATGAATTTATCATCATAGGCATTCTTGAATGAAAAAAAGGTTAATTCATTTAATGATTTGGTGGGGGGGGGGGCATTATTACAATGTATTAATGTATATTCTTTAGCATTCATTTCAAAGTATTTTGGCTGTCATTATACCAATTACAACTGATTTTATTGAAGTCAAAAGTATATTAACAAATATAGGTAGAAATAATTCATATCCTCTTAACATTCACCTAACCATCTTCTTCAACGATATTAACAAATATAGAGAGCTAGCATTGTGAATATTTCTCAAAAATTCTTTGTAGATATGATTAACATGGCCAAGGGATTGAATATGTTGGTGAAAAAGCTATCAAACTGGGTGTCTGAATTTTGTGTCTAGTCAGTGTAAACTGACCATCAGTTTATTTAATCATTTATGAAACCGAAGATTAAAGATGAAATTTTGACAGAATTTCCTTCAAAGAGTAATTTAATATTTTTTGCATTTCATTTTTTTTATTAAGTTGTCTATAGATATAATCAACCAAGTCAATTTATTAAATTAGTTGGAGCTATAGGTTTTTTGATTACAAATATTTATTACAATTATTTGGTCCAGTATCTTAACTGTCTTCATCACAAGATTGACCAAAAAAGATTTGTGAGGAATTTATTGTCAATATGATCTTAAGCAAAGTAATGATTTTTTTTATGTTGAATGATGTAAAATGCAATCTCTATTTGAAAATGAACTCCTTAAATCATGAAAAAATGTATTATCTTGTAAATAATAAACATTGTCTTTTTATAGTGAATTGTCTATTAATAGTTTCTTAATAATATTAAGGAAATATTTATAATACTTACACTAAGATCTGAAGTAGATTCAGATAATAAATAAATTTCACTTGTTGTAATTGATGTAATATGAAACATATCACTGAACAAAATTTCCTTGGTTAGTATAAGTAAGCTGATAGCATTTTGGAAAGTCAGATTGTTTCAATTATTAGTATCAACATTTCAAAAGATTGAAATTTGTTAATTGTTTGATGTGCTTCTCTGTGGTCTTTCCAATTTAAGATGACAAAGGACTGTGTTAATTTCATTAAACTGGATATCTTTTACCAAACTTAAATGAATAGGTAAAACAAACATTTCATTAAAAAACATCATATGGATTCTTCTTTCAAACTATTCTCTTACATCAGTTTGAAATATTATAAATATAATTCATAGATTTAATCTTTGCACTAGTATGAAATTTTGTCTTTAAATCTCTATATTGCATATGAAGCTCTACATTTAATTTATTATTCTGACCAAGCAGATGCCATATATACTTTTTAATAAAGTCAATAGTAATAGAATCAGAATAGAGATTCAATCAAATGCAATGTATATTAGGGAATTATCAGAAAAATAAATTTTATATTAAACAAAATTCTTCAATTATTTCCATTGACTTTTCATCAAATTTAACAAAAATTACTGTTATAAATATGTAACATTTTTTTCTGGAAATAGAGAAAATTTAACTAAAGAAATGAGTGCACACTGAATATAACTTTCCATATAATACTATATGATCAGGGATTTGACTTTAAATTGTAAAAAACGCCAGAGATTTGTCTTCATATACCATCGTACATATTGCATTATAGTTTTTTTCTGTGTGTGTGCATGAGATATTAACCAAAAGGGAAGACAAACAGGTAGGCTACGTACAAGATGTAATATCATAATATGATATGCATGAATTTAGATGCTTTCTTGCCCTAGTAGAGAAATGTCAGCTTACAAAATCTTTTATTTTCTTATTGAATTGAAGAAATTAGTTTAAATGTTAATCATATTTCGTTTTCTTAATTTTAATTTTGTAAATAAAAATATAGCCACAATATTATTAAATTAAATTTCATATCTAAGAATAATATTTTTTTTTTTTTTAATTTGTGTCATATCTTGCAAGTCAATTGCATTCTTATTAATTAGAAAATTGTTGGGAATTTAAATGAAATTAATATTAATAACTCAAAAATATTTAATTTGCTCAGTGATTCTAATAGATTGTCAATATTCTGAGAAAACTACTAATTCAAAAATTCATCATGAAATTTTTTAAATGTAATATTTAAGTTTTGTAATATTAATGATAAACTATTTTAAACAATAACAGTAATTAAAATTATTTGCTTGAGATTTTTTTTTTTTAACTGAATATTTTTTTTTTTTTTTACAGGGATAGAATATTGTTTAGCTAAAGAATCTCGGGTTAAAGAAGATGGTTTTGAAATTTTAGGTACTCCAGTTCATCCAAATAGCTTGGGGCCAACAAAGGGTAGACAAAATTCTGAAAAGCAGGTAATAGATAAAAATATTTAAATTTTTTTGTATGTGCATTATTTTTATAGTGACACACTAAAAAACTAAATGTTTCTGCATTAATTTTTTCTGAGGAAAGCAAAAAATTTCTACATGATGAAAGGAATTACTGTTCTCTAATGTCACTTGATCCACTGACCATATAATTATAAAAATAAAAGAAATAGTGTTTCATGAATTTTGTTTCTTAGGATTGAACACATCAATCTAATAACAATTAAGAATATAAAATCCTTAGAATTGAGAAGTATTACACAAATATAAATCTGGAATGTTAAGGCATGATTGACTTGAAGAACTTTATAAATTTATTCTGTGAATGAGAGATTTAGCTATTGTGGGTGTGTAAATTGTGAGAAAAATGAGAATGTGAGAGTTTGTTAAAGATGTCTTAGGATCAAATAATACGTAGAATGTGATATGGAGAGTAGTCCAAATCTGTTGCAAAAAATTTTAGATATATTTAGAAAATTGTATATTTCTGCTAGTGGATATGGTGATGAAGTGGAATTGTTGCATGATTTTTTTTTATATGGTGATGAAGTGGAATTGTTGCGTGATTTTTTTTTATATGGTGATGAAGTGGAATTGTTGCATGATTTTTTTTTATATGGTGATGAAGTGGAATTGTTGCATGATTTTTTTTTATATGGTGATGAAGTGGAATTGTTGCGTGATTTTTTTTTTTAAAAAAAGTTTAGATTATGGGTTATGGTATAAAAATGATAATGGTAAAATATTGATGAGCTTTTGTTGGGAAAAGAGCACAGCAATTGTGAATACATGGTTTAAAAATCATAAAAAGAGAATTTGCACTTGCAATGCTCCACATAAGAATTGCTTCAGAATAATTTATAATCAATATTAAAAATACATATGCACATTATGAAAGTAATAAGTATGAAGATTTTAGAATAATTAATTTAAATCTTGCATGCAGCTAGTATTGTGAAGTTTTAAATAGACATTGCTAATAGTTGAAGCATTTTTGTATCTGAAGAATAGGTTGGTTTTAGAATAGAAAAAGAAATAAGAAATAATGATAACACAATGGCAATTATTGATGAGGTATAATTAGAAAGGAAAAGAATTTAATATTTGTTTCATTGATTTTGAAAATGCCATTTATTAGAATAAATTGAGTTTTATTATTCTATGACTTGTTTTGAATTAAAATGGCATAGATTAGAAAGAGGGCATTTATTATGATATTTGCAAGAGAAAATAGGCTTATTACAAAAGATGTGCATGTCTGTATGTAATGTTGGATTACTTCCATCATTTATCATTAAATGTTGAATGTCTAAAAATAATAATTTATTTAAACATTTTCAAATACAAATAATTATTAGTAATAACACACAAATCAGTAGATAACACAGATTAATAGATTACACAGCATTTCTACTCGTATTATTCTCCACTCTTCAAGTGTTGCTCACCTGACCAGTGAAGAAGAGCAGATAATAATGCTACTTGAAATGTTGTGTAACCTACTAAATTGTGTGTTATTATTAACAGTTATATGCATATAAAAAAGTTTAAATAAAATTTAAAATTTTCTAGACATTCAACATTTAATGATAGATGATGGAATTAGTCCAACATATTGTCATATTTAAAATACCATCCAGGAAAACATTTGCTTGTTAATATTTTCATTACTCTAATGTTTCCTCTGGATCATACCAGCTATCAGATTTTAGAAATCATTCAAAAGTACATCCAAAAATCAATTTTTACCATTTCTACAATATTCTTGAATGACCTCTGCCATTCAGATAATGGTATGTGTAATCCAGTTGAAACTTTAGGATAATGTTAATATTGACAACAAGCAAATGCATACATGAACAAATCTGAAATTTTTGATTACATCTTTTATTTGTGAAAGTCTTGGCTTTATGTTTATTTCTTTTTGTGCTTAATATTTATTTAAATGAATTCCTAAATAAACATTTTAATGATAATGTTGGAATTATCATTAGTGATATGGCATTTATTGCATCAGTTTTATGATATAGTCTGGGTAATAAAAGAGACTACAATGAAAATGAATAAAACTAAATTAATAAAAATAGTGTGAAGAGAATATAATATTTTAGGAAAAATCAATAAATAAGTCATAGATCAAGTCGGTGCTTTTAAATATTTAGGAAATTGATGATAGTAATGGAAGTAGTAATAAAGAAATTAGAGGGAAAATTCCAGTTGCTAAGTGGGCTTTTGTATTGCCCATTAAAATTATATTTGTAGAATTTTAATTTTTTGTTTAGGATGAAGATTTATATAGTTGACTATGGGTTACTTACCATAAAGAAAAATTGTAAATAGGGAGGGAGATATATTATAGGAAAGATATAGAGAAACTTAATGATGTGTTTAATAATTGATATAAAGTAGGTCGCATCTTTTTTGGCAAATGTCGTATCATATTGCTTTGTTAATAAAAAAAAAAAAAGTTATTTTGTGCATTTATAGAATAATTACTAGGTTCTTAGTAAAAACAATTTTTATAAATAAAATATCTGATTTATTTATTATCAATCTAACATTAATCTCTGATTATATGGTGTTTTTTCAGAATAATCTATCATCTGTATGATTGAGGGAGCCCATCCATTTTATTGCTAATCTTTTACCTAAATACTGTACACTATTTTATAACCAAATTAGGACAATTTCAACCTGGTCGTTGATAATTAAGATAAAGATCTGATCAGATATTTACTTATTGTTCTTACTGTTCTTGATTTTTTAAAAATATTTGGAATTGTTCAGTAGCATCAATATATTTTTTGTCATTTTTTATTGTCTGATTTTCACATCCATAAACTTACAGAAAATATTGTGGCTTAAAGATTTCTATTTATGTTATTAAAGTTATATCCTTATAGCTAAAATTCTCGGTGTGTGTACATTGAAAAATATATGTGTATACGTAAAGATTTGATTGAGTTCATTCGAGTAATAAATTATTTTATTTCTTGAAATAGTATAATCATATGGTCAGTTTGTTCAGAATATCAAGTGACATTTGATACAAAGAAATGAACTGGCTGAGCAAAATTTCATTCTACTTAATTGAGATTTTTTTCTTTCTTTCAGTTGGATATTAATCCAGGAATCTTTAGTTTTTTATGTCCATTAAGCACTATACTAAATTGCATTGAAATTATAACATTAATTGTAGGAATATGTGTAAATCTTATATTTCAGATATATTACAAAATTATTATAAGTACTGAATGTGATGTTAGATTATTATTGATTTTTTTTTTTTTCTAAATAGCTTCCTTCTCTATTTGACGGATGCCATTTTTATTTCCATGGAAATTTTTCTAATCCAAATCCTCCAAAAGAAGAATTAATGCAATTAATTAAATTAGGTGGTGGTAATATTTTAATACGAGAACCTCGGTCTGACGTTCAGGAGGATGTTCCTTCTTCATTGCCATATCATGCTAAACCTGGTGGCAAGTTAATTCAGTGCAACCAATATATTATTTTTCAACCAGGGGCAGGGGCTCTTCCTAAGCAGTTAAACAGTGCAAAGCTCAGAACTCTTCCAGTCAATTGGTTACTTGATTGTATTACTAAATTTGAACTTTCTGAACCTCCAGTTGTTAAAAATATAGCTAAGTCTAAATCTTGATAATATCTAACATTAATAAAAGGGTACAGACAATCTTAAGGATTTTTAATATTGAAAAATAGTAATAATAATTGTCCAGTGTATTTGAAATGTGACAGTATATAATATTGTAATAGTATTTATTTCTAAAAAAAATTCCTGAATGTGTTTTATTTTTATTTTTTTAATTTTATTTAATGAACAAAACTGATCAAGTTGATAACTAATGCCAATTAACAGATTTAACTATTTTACATCATGGAATATTAATTTTTAAAAAATAGGTATGGCATTATTTTATATCAAATATTGTTTTGTAAATATTTTAATATAGTATTTATTTTATATAAATGGATGTAAATATTTCGATCTTTATTACTGTTGATTTGCAGTACCTGTCTGTATTTTTAAATAAAACAATTCTGCTTGCTAAGGTAAATGTAATTTTTAATCTAGTGTGTGTGATTTTTTTTTTTAAAAGGAAAGAAAAATTCTCCTGCTAAAAAAACACTATTGTGTTTCTTCTTGTGGAGTCCCAAGCATGAGTGAAATGCCAACAGAGATCTAAAAAACATAATTTGTAATATTAGTAAATATTAGAATAATAATGCTGACATAAAACTAACGGTGTTTTCATAATGTAGAATGATATTAAGAACAAGTAAAAAAGATTAGCTATTTAAACAATTTTGTGGATTTTTTGTCTAAGGTGCTTCTTGTAATTATTTCAAATTATATTTATCATAAAAATTGCTATTCTTCCCGCTTCCTTAAATTAAAAAAGTGTTAAACATGATATCAATAGTATTTTTTATTGTGATGCATTTATTACATCATTCATTTATAAATTTTCTATGGCAAAAACTATTTCTTAATCTTCATGATTATTTATTATCTTAAAGATTTATATTTTAAAATTTGTTTGGATATGACAGCTGGAATTTTTATATTTAAACATTATGAAAAATTTATATTAATCATTTTATTTTATAAATAAATAAATTATAAATAGAAGACTAAAAATAATTGTAATAAGAGTATGCATATTTTATTTTTAGCTTTTGATATATATATATATATTATGATATTAATTTCTAAAAGTTTATTCCCATCTCATCTTGTGAAATTTTTATTTTAATGTAAAGTTTATTTATAATTTATTCAACTATTTTATACTATTCTCAAAAGACATAAAAATATTTAATTGGATAGTATATATTGTATTGAAGGTCATGTGATATAGTGGTTATGCAATTGTCTGTTATGTCTATGATTAAATTCGAAATGGGGCCAAATAAAATTTATACATTTTTTCAAATTTTAAACAAGCTTAGAATTTTTCTTTTAGGTAACTAACCATTCCATATTTGTCAATAAATAAATATCTTACTATTCTTAGTTAGAGGGTTTTTTTTTTTTTAAAAAAAAAAAAAAAAAAGCACTGAATCTCTCAGAAATTGGCATGCCTGACTATTTAAAGACCTGTTTGAGAAACTTTTGTTATATTTAAGGACGGTTTTAACTTCTACTTAAACATTGTAATGTCTTAAATGCAAAGTTAATTTTATTTATAATAAAAAAATTTGATGGCAATTGATCATTTTAGGCAGTAAATTTTTGAACTTAAATGTTGTATTACTAAACTTTATTGTTAGATATTCAGATCTGTTTTTGAAGAAATTGTCTTTTATCTAGAAATTATACATTAGCTGTATTAAATAAACCTGGAAATATACAACACAATTGACTTTTTTTTTTTTAACCATTGCTATTATTAGTTTTTTATTGTTCACAAAGCTTAATGTTTTTATAATTTTTTCCCTCATATTTTTATGTTTATTATCCTCTCCAAGAATGTTATTTCAAATCATGTATATATATTGAATGATTAAGATTTGTGGAAAATACATATGGCCATGCTAGTTGTGTCTATCATCCATTTTATGCATGTTTTTTTTTTAATATGAAAATGGGGTCATTCATACCTAAGCACTTGAAATATTTTAAGTATTTGCTCTTGAGCCAGTAATGTAATAGCCAAATACAGAGAGCAGCCATTTCTCTGATTGCTTCAGAAAACTGTATATAGATCAATATAGCTGATATTGTGGTCATCTCATCACACTAGGATTTCACAATTTTGCAGTTATGAATATACTACTTATAAATGATAATTATAAATATGCGACTTTTTTGTTAACATTTAAATTTACCATTTTGATATATTTTTCTCATGGAATTAATATTATAAAGTTTTTTTATTTATTTATTTAAATATATAGGTGAATATTTATATATATAACAAAAATTTCTTTTAATACAATGGATTACATATGAAAAGTGTAGAAATATGGCATTCTTTAAAATTATAGATTTTCCTTTGTGTAAGACAAGTTTGTAAAGGATTATTCAAATTTTGTGATACTTTCTGTAAAAAGAAAATTATTATGATTTTATTTTTAACATTATTATAGTTCAAAAAAATCACTATTTCTTTTTGATATGTTATTTTTTTTTGGATTCTTTAGAGGATTTTTCATATTTAATAAAATAAATATAAAAATTAGTCAATAATAAATTTTCAATATCTAATTTAATGTATAAAAATTGAAACAATGAGCAAAATAAATTATATTAGAATTGTACTACAAAAATTTCTTTTGGATTTGTTTAACATCAAACCACATTTATTTATTAAAGCATGTTGTGTGTGTATGTTGCTGTAGGGTGTACACAATGATGTAATATCCATATTTATCTAGGACCAATAGTGAAGTAGCCCTTAGTTGATGTCATTCACATTTAATATTCTGATAATCCTATAAATAATTATACTAATTTTAAAAAAAAGTATTTGGAGTGTATTATACAAATTTTATAATATCAAAAACCTTTATTTTATTACTGTTCCACAATAAACTCTCTCTCAACTAGTACTTTTTTCTTTGCAATCTTATATCTATGTATAAATTTTGAAAGTTAAAAAAAAAAAATGTAGATTTCTAGTTATATTTAGAAAAAAAAATTTGAACTTTTATTTCTTACATTTTATTATTTTAACCATGTAATGTAGTCATGATTTAAAATTATTTGCATCATTTGTTTTATTCTTTTTTAATTCAATAAATAAAAGAAAACAGATTATTGCTATAATTTTATTTGTATATAAATTTTAAAAGAAAGGGGGAATTAACAGATGAATTGGAAATCTCATTTCAAAACTAAATTCTCGCATTGAAGGGTTTTATAATTTAGTGCATTTATTTACTATACTTATAATTTTGTTATCCATCTAATTTTGGTCAATTAATGTGGCTCTTCTTATCTGGAACATAGATTTAATGTATTGCCTGTAAAATTAAAATACTTTTGAATGATTTAGCTTTCATCATTGGCAAGGAGAATGTTATATTCCAAAAATATTGTTTCTAGAATTTATTTTTCATTAATATGCATGAAATATTTAAGAACTGCTGCATGTGATATTTTCAGAACATTGTTTTCTATAAAAACTTTACACTTCCACCATAAATTTTACACATTTTTTTCAAAAACTTGTTAAAAACATCTAATATGGAAATGCAATAAAACTTTAATTTTAAAATTAGAAATCTGATTTTAATTTATAGTTAGATACTTACATTTTTAATACACTTAAAATATTGTCATGACCCCCCCCCCCCTAAAATAAATGTCATATGAAAATAAAAAATGAGCCTTTTGGCTTTTTTTTTTTTAATTGGCAATGTTTTTATGACGAATTTTAAAATATTGGAATAAATTATTGTGATATACATTTTTGAAATTATGGTATCTTTGAAATTTACATATAATTTTCATAGCATTTAATTCTTAATTATTATATGTTTGTGAATCCATTTTATGGTCAATTTAATATTCCTAAATCTAAAAATAAATTTGAAATAGAAAATAAAACACTACACACATACTAACAAGTTTCATTTTTGGTCTTGAACATTTGATTCTCTGTATATATAAAGCCAGCAAAGTAACAGAAGATATTTATAATTAATATGATAGCTGTCTATTCTATAAAATAATGATGAAAGTTGTTCTCTCTACAATCATTCTTATTACTTAGCAATTACTTGCTTTTCTTATTTAATTTCCGTAAAGTATACTATAGCATTTTGGGGAAGTAGCAAATTATAATAACCACATAATTTAGTTGCTTAGGATATTATGCAAGAGCCCAAATTGGCACAATGAAAGTTCCATTTGATTAATCAAAAAAAAAACAGATTTTTAAAAATATTTTATTCAGCTGAGAATCAACTTTTGAATTCATTATTTTATCTCTATGCTAGAATGCATGATTAGTTGCTCAGTAGCAAACTTTTTATAGTAGTTTGTTGATGTTATTCCTTCCCCTTTTTTCTATTAAACAAACAACTTGGTAAGTATTCTGGAAAAAGTAAAATTAAAGAGCCATTAAAAAAGACTGAGAAGAATTATAATTATTTTTACATTAACAGTTATAAATGTTGCAAGAATAATATTATGTTATAACAATAATTTTATTCAGCAATGAGATTTCAATATTTACTTTAGCCAAAACAATTCAGATGACTACCATTATACTGGAAATAAACAAAATGATCAATGTGGATAGCTTTTAATCATATTAAAATAAATATCAAATAATACTCAATTTTTTCTTTAACAGTCATAATATAGACATATTAACTTGTCTTTGTGACATAGAATTCCCAAAATAAATATTATTTAAAAAGCAGTTGAATGATAGATTATAGTTGCAAATGAAAATACTGTAAATAGAGTATGTTTTTAAGTTGAAAAGATAAAAATATATATAGTTAGAATGCTAGATTGGTACCATGGGAGGGAGGGAGGGTGCAAGAAAATAATTCCATGAGTTGGTCAATTCTATTATTAAAAAAATTGAGAAATCTTGGGAAAAAGTATTAAACCGTATAATCTCCATCTTTTGTAAACTTTTAGAAAATACACATATCTATGAAAAGAAATAATCTCAACTATAAAATGGCTTCAATATTAAATTACCACAATATAAAATATTAAATTTATGATTTGAGGGGTAGGGTGGAAGCTAGCTAATCCTAATTTTTTGACACATTCATATATAATTTCTTTAATTTAGTCAATTGTAATAGATTTGTACTAATAAAAAATGCTATACTTTTATTTGAAAGTTCAAGTAATAATTTGATCACATTGGTGACTGATAGAAGTACTAACATTAGAAATAACTTTTTCATATTGTTTTTCTTTTTTCAGTGTAAATTTTTTTCTCATTAATGTGAAAATATACTGAATGTATTTTAATATCAATAGCAAATTATGAAATAAAATGAAATTTCATTTTAATTTTATCTCTATGTAATAACTTCAAACTATGGTAAAGTGATCATTTTTGAAAATGTTTATGTTAAGCTCTAATGTTAGTTTTCATTTTTATAAAATTATCATATTTATGAGTTTTACATAAGGCCAATATAAGGAATATATATACACAAATTTTCAAATAGCAAGAATTTAATTGATTTGGTTTGTTTTAGTCTATTATTAATTATTTATATATGAAATTAAATGTTTGAAAAATAAATATGTAAAAATATGCGATATATATTTATAATCATGTATAGAGTTTTAAAACTATAGAATCGTTTTTTTAATAAAAAATTTGTACTGTAATAAAAATAAATTTTCATAAGATAAATTGGTACTTACATATTAGTCCTATGACACAGCATGTATTAGACCTACCTTTTCACATCCACGATAAATGTGTAACATTGCGATTAGATCAAATAAATCCAAGTAAATCCTGGTTTGTTGTTATCTGATGTCATATCAAATGTGTTTTTTATCGTATCTCCGATATAATATTTTTTTTCCAGAGTATTTTTTCAAGATTTCTTTATCGTATATCCTATCTTTTTTTTTTGCCAGTTATTGGCAAGATTTCATTCTGACAACAGCTTGATTTTAATTGCATTTTTACTTTGAAGTTACTGTTTTAATTTCATCATTGCTTAATTAAGTTGATTGTGAGTAAATAACTACTTTCCTTTTGATTTCCATTGCATAATTCTCGTAATTAAATGTTTTTTTTTATTGTTTATTGACAGTCCAAAATAATGACAATTTGGAACCTTCCGTCAACTGAAATGGATGCCGTGTTGTATTTCCAAGAAAAAGGAATCCTGCCATCTCAAAAAATGTGTCCAAATACCCATCCTATGGCCATTTACAGGCAATGGCATTGCAACGTTCAAGGATGCAACAGTAGAATCAGCATTCATAAGGGAACATAGTTTGTGGGTTCCAAAATCCCATTCCTAACTGCCCTACATTTTATATATAATTGGGCTCGGAAATTAACCTCCATAGAATGGAGCAAAATAGAACTCTACTTAGCAGATAAGACGGTGATTGACTGGAATAACTTCATGCAGGAAATGATAGTATTAGTATAGGACTCCTATGCTAATATTGTCACTAATCAGGCTAGCAGCACCTGAATAAGAGATGAGAATATTATTCGAAATGTTGTATTGTTACTAACCTATGTTGTCTATTTGTGAATCTAAAGGTGCGAGTTTGACTACAATGTTACACTGATCAGGCCAGCAACAATTGAAGAAGAGTGGAGAATACTACTATTAGAAACATTGTGTCATTACTAATCTGTGTTGTCTAATCTATTTAACAGTTAATGAACAAAAACATGTTAAAAACTTGAAATAGATTATCTTAAGTTGTTGATTTCAAGTAGTTAAAAACTATTAATGGAATCCTTTGAAATTGTGTTTAATACTTTTTTTCAGTTGTATTTTTTTTAAAAAAATTTGCAAAAGCAACACTATTGCTGATTAATTTATATATAAATTTACTGATTTTAAGTATCTATGTGAAGATTATTGTCATCCTTTTAAGAAATCTAATGGCTTATTCTTGGTTTTTACTTAATACTTAAATTATTCTAAGCTTCATTACAAATCAGCTTTTAATTTCATCATGAAATAACAAATCAAAAGAAGTCAAAACTCTTCCTGAAGAATTGTTTTAGAATAAACAATTATATCTCTTTTAGTATAAGTTTAATCAATAAAGTATGTACAATGTTTGGAATAATCACAGAATTAAAAACAAGTATATAGTTGTGGCCAAACATAAACTATGAATGACAGTTAACGGCTCAAATCTGTAAATATAATCAGAATTTAAAGTTTAATAAAGCACATTTGTTCTTTTTCCTGGAAATTATAATTTCTTTATAATAGCTTGTTAATAGCCATCTAAAAAAATATTAGTTTTATATATGTGTATGTGTGTATATATATGCTTCAAACTTATCTGATCAAAAGCTAAGAAATTGAGAATTATCACTATATATATATGTTATTGTTTTAAAGAACATGAAATTTACTGTAAAATGGAAATAATTATATGATTTATTATGAAATTTAACATGCGTAAAATATGGATTATCATTAACAAGTATTTATCTATTTTAAGTGTTAATTGTGCTGTGAAAGTATATATACAGTATATAAGATTAGTTTATAAGATGACATTTGTCATGTGAACTCCATCAATTCATATCTAAACTACTTTTTTTCAGAATTAAAAAAATATTCTAAGATTTTTCAAAAAATAATAATTGTCTATAAACATCAAATCCCTAATAAATGTATGTTTTATATCTTAACATTTTATTGTTTTAAATTTTTAAAAATTTTGGGAAATTTACAGTAATAATATAATACTGGAAGATTTTTTCCCCTAAATTATAAACTTATATACTTTATTTAACCCACTACATATTTTTATGTTTGAATTTTTTTATATATTTATTTATCTAATACAATCTTTTAATTCGATTTTCACCCATGTCCAATTTTTGATCTAATCAAAACTTTGCTTAAATATATGTATTCTGATGACTACTTTTTTTTAAATTTGCAAACAATTTTAGCAGAAAATTTAGATCGCCTTTTTTTCTTCTATTGCTTCAAACATTATCATAATCTCAAACTTACTAAACTCTCCTTTATTGAGCTTTTATTTTTGTTATTATGAAATATGCAAACTATATTTGAAGAGATATCAAGAATAAATGCAATCTATACCAATATTATTATTTTATAATAAAAATAAAAGCAGGAAGAATAACAGTTCATTTGATAAAATTATTTCTGTTTTTGTATTTTATCTAAGGAGAAAATAATAATTTTTTTATACGAGTGATAATTATAAATCATGTAAAACTATTGGAATTTCAATAATAAACTATTACATTAGATTTTATAATTTTTTAATGTAATTTTTAATATTTAAAATATTAATATCCATACTTGTATTTTATATGTCAACATTTTTATCTAAAATATGGCTTCAATGATTCCATATACTGTAATTAAATTTTTTTATTTTTAGAAATATCAACTTTTTAAAATGGTAACATTCAATAAATAGCTATCTTACAATTTAGTGTTTATAAATGTTACAACTTGTGTAATTATATATAATAAAAAAAATTGGATTAATAAACAATATATTTTATTAAGTAATATATGTAAGCTTTATTTTTATTTTTTATTTAAAAAATAAAATTTGTTGAAAATTTAAATATGGTTATTAATTGTAAAATACTTATGAATATATATGGTGTATACATCTTTATTAAAATTGATAATTGAAATTTGTAGTATGCTTCTACTATATTTAAATTAAATATTAAGTCTCTCAACTAATTATATTATAAAGATATAATTTTAACAATATTATTAAATGTCATAAAATTGACACACACTTCTGGTAGTGTTTCTCTGGAATAATTTATCTTTTTTTTTTTTCAGGCTGCTCAAAAGCACATTCATTATTATGGTGATAAATCCAGTTTTTTAATGCTACTTTTATCCTTTATTTAATTCAGATTGTATCTGTTCGTTTCCTATTGATTTAGTTTAAAAGAATGGCTGGATCCACTCTATTTTTGACTCTTTGTCAATGGTATTATTTGTTCATAGCCTGAAGGGAGAATCGTTTACTTCATTAATTATATATATATAGGGCTATGCTAATATAATGTTTTATTAATATAAAAAAGTGAATTGCATATATAAATAAAATAAAGGTTACCAGTTCATTCAAAACATTTTTTTACAGAAATGGTGATGCTTATTGGAGAATTTCTTTTAAATGTAAATGAATTAGTTTCTTCAAGCACTAAAACACCCAAACAATGATGCATAGATTGCTCATTAAATCTGAAATAAAATAATTAAATTTGTATTACTTAGGAGGTCATATAACATTCATACATGAAATTTTTAGCAATAGTACTATTTATACTCCTTTGAAAAAAATTATTCTAGCATCTCAAAATAATGAAGCTCATTACACCATTTAAAATGCCTAATTGAAAATATAGGTTTGTGTTAATGTATTTCACCAAAAGAATTAAAATAATGTTGTGTAATCTTATATTTTTTTCATTTCTATTTCAAATGGTTTTTTAATTATAAATTTGCATATAATATTTTCTTACATTTAGAAATGTGGTGAAAGTTTCATTTGAGACTAAAATGATAATTTACTTTCAATAAAGTTCGATATTAAAAATTTCTTACCTTTTCCTTGAAAAATGATGTAAAAAAATACTATTGATACTAAATCTAAAAATATTAATATCAGTAACTAAAAAAAAAAAAAATTTTTGTATTCTATCTTGATTGTTTTTGATGTAATGATCCAAGTGTTTTAGATGGAATTAGAATCTTTTCTTAATACAATTACATACATTTTAGTCTTATACCACAAAAGCTGGTTTGAATTCCAGTACTTATATTTTCCAGTATGTTTGAATTCTCACATTTTAACAATAAATACTAAAGCTTATAATACTTCATTCATATACACTTTAATGCAAGTAATTTTCTTAAAAATTTCTTTATTTTCTTACAGTTTCAACTGTCCAGCAGTCTTCATCAGAGCTACAAGATTTGAATAATAGAAATACATAATTATCATTTCACATATATATATATATAAATAAAAAATATATATATTTCCATTATTTTACACACATATATATCAAAATATACGCATTTTCTTCACATATATACATATAAATCTATATCACCCCTAGACATATATATAATCCATATCTATATATACATATGCATATCCAATACATAGACATACCTCTTTTAAACATACATCTATAGACATATATACAATCCTCATATATCTTTACAAATGTTATATATAGAGTAAGTTAAAAACAAACTCTTATGAAGCTTCAAAAATACCCTCGACCTCAGACCGCGGTTTCTGCCTCTAGCGTCATCAGTGAGGTGCTAGGGAATAAAAAAATACTAGAACTAGTCCAGCATTTTATCAATGCCTAACTATTGAGAAGAAAATCTGAAACTTTCAGACATTTAAATGTCCAAAAATCCAGCTATCTAACTCAAATAGCAGTATGGGACTGAAACTAAGTTCAGATCCACCATATATTAATAGCTCTAGCAATATAAAATCGCCAAAGCATTAATAGCAAAAAACTAAAATTAAATTGATAAAAAATCAAGTCAGATGACCTAATTTTAATAAAGCTCCTATTTACAAATGTTATATACTGCTATTTGAGTTAGATAGCTGGATTTTTGGACATTTAAATGTCTGAAAGTTTCAGATTTTCTTCTCAATAGTTAGGCATTGATAAAATGCTGGACTAGTTCTAGTATTTTTATTCCCTAGCACCTCACTGATGACCTAGAGGCAGAAACCGCGGTCTGAGGTTGAGGGTATTTTTGAAGTTTCATAAGAGTTTGTTTTTAACTTACTCTATATATAACATTTGTAAATAGGAGCTTTATTAAAATTAGGTCATCTGACTTGATTTTTTATCAATCTTTACAAATACACATCTATATGTATATTCTACCTACACATATAAATACAAAACATATCCAATTCACCGTTTTTTAAAAAAAATTTTTTACCTTTTTAAACATTTTTATTTTTAAAACAACCCTTTAAATATTATTATTAATATTATTTTATAATATTAATAATACTATTTTATTATTATTTTTTTATAATTATTTAATATATAACATCTTTTACTTTATTATCTTTAATTTTACTTTTTATAACTTTTATCTCTATATCACTAAATAATATTTTTTAACATTATTACCTCTATCTTCCTTACAGTTTTAACTTTAATTAAAATGACCGTTATTTCAAAATTTTCTATCTTGATTATTCATTTAAAACAGTTCCCTCAGTTATCAATATTATAAACTTATAATTCTATTTAAACCTTCCAACTTCCCAATTATAATCATTAACCATATTCAAATATTATAAAATAACTACTTAACCATCATTTCACATATAAATATACATATCAAACATCCATATTTCCTACATATATATATACATCTTCACATTACCTCTATATATATAACAAAATAATATATAAAAACTAATATATAAAACTATATTAAAAATAAAAGATTAAAAAATTAACAAATCGCTACCTACATCTATACATCCCCACGTATATATATCCAAAGATATACTTATATCCCGTAAAACACTCTTATATATACCTATATTCATAACACATATACCAATCCTCCTATATATTTATACATACCCACCCACATAAATACTCAATTTACTTATAAATTACATATATAAATATACAAAACACATCTAATACCCCATTTTATATTACCTTTAAAACCTATTTTATAAAAAATTTTCTATAAATTATTTTTAAATTACAACCATTATTTTGGTTATTTCAAATTATTTTTAAGCTCAAATGATGATCAAATATTATCCCTGGAACATTATTACCTAATTATTACACTTGTATTTGGACAGATAATTTTATACTTTTTTAAAACAATTTTTTTTACTTTTTTTAAGAGAAGTATGTTATCTGTTATTACATAAGGTAATCAATAAAATTAAGATGGCTTTAAAATCTGATCCCCATTTTCTATTCAGCTCTATATCAAATTCCTCTATTATGAATTTATTTCATAGTCAATGAATCTATAATAAAATTTTACCTTTATTAACTTTGAATTGTCTCAATTGTTGCATTGAGCAAAATACACTTAAATTTTATTCTTCTTTTATAGATTTGATTTATTACTCTCCTAACATACATTTCAAGATTGAAACATCTCTAAAACATGTTTTTTTTCTCTGATCACCTAGCTTTAAAAATTTTACTTTGCATAAATGGGCCAATTAATATTATTGATAGTCTTCCAAGAACATCAAGACTAATTAATAAATTTACAACTCCCGAGGCTGTTTTTTCTGAAGCCTACATTTATTTTCACAAGGCGAATATCCTATCTCGGCCACCAATTGATGCCTGGTTTACTTTTACTGAAATTCTAAGAGCCATAACCAATTATTTTTGTAGAAAACAAAATGGACCATGTAAAATGCTAAAAGAAATGGATTCTATGCCTTCTACGACACTTAATATTAATAAAATACTGCAAATTAAAATTAAATATAAAGAATTACAAAGGGCACTAGCTGAAAATATTTCTATTAAGAGATTAAAGTTTTTCTAGCCAGTAGACATGCCTGGACTAAAAGTTATATTTGTTGGGCATTAGGATCAAAACCTAAACTTAATACACCTTTATCCATTTTAGACAATGGAGCCAACTATGCTGGTTCTTCAATGCTAATGATTATTAGGAATTTTTTCTTCAATAAACTTTGAACAACGTCCGGCAATCAAATTAGAACCACATTCAACAATAGTTAAAAAAATGATCATGAAATAATTGAGCAATTAATTTTAAACAAATTAAATTCACTTCCTGAAAAAACACATCCTGACTCTCATGGCCTCCCAAAATTTGTACTATCACATTTGGCTCACTTTACTGTTCCAATTATAAAAGGTGTCATTGACGTTATAGCCTCAAGTTGTCAAGACATACCTGGCCTCTACCCTATTTCATTGGTGCCTTTTTTAAAAAAGAAAGGTATTCCCTCTATTACATCAAATATAAGACCTATCTCTATGACTCCACTTATTAAGATCATAGAAGGGCTCATTAAACACAAGATTCAACAAAAGATTTTGGATATTTCTTCTACTCAATATGCAAAGAAAGGTTCACCCACAATGCATGCAATTTGCCTTTTCAAAATTTTAACAATACCTTAGAATTAAGAGAAAATCAAAGCCAATAGCTGTACAACTAGATATTATAGCAGCATTTGATTCAGTAAGAATTGAAATATTAATGAAAACACTACAACAATATGGAGTTCCCTCCATCTATCTTACAGTGATAGAGAATCTTCTATTTAATAGAGAAATTTTCATTACACTCAATGGTAGAATTGCACCTGGCTTTAAACCATCAATTTCTATTCCTCAGGGCTCACCCTTGAGTGCACTTTTATTCATTGCTTATATTAACCCCCTTTCTCATAGAAATGGAAACAAAACTTCCTGGAGTTTTTGTTCCTTTTCTAAACAAAGAAATTAAACATCTTGCATATATGGATGTAATGCTGCCATCAGCTAAACACCTACCAGAACTTGAAAAAATCTTTAAAAAGTTTTCATCAGAATACAAATTAAATTTTAATCTAGAGAAATCTGCAGTTTGGAAACTTCATTCAGGAGAAAATGTTTCTCATCAAAACCTCAATCTTTTTTAGGTATACCACTATACCTTTCACCAAACAAAATGAGGAAAATGTTACAAGACAAAGTGATTATATCAACAAAAAAAATAATAGATTCTCTAAAACGTATTTACTTATCTTTATATGATAAAGTTTTCTTACTAAATTCTCTTGTTTTCAGCAGAATTAATTATTATTTACCGATTTTAAACCCTACTAAAAAATTCACTTCGCAAATTAACTCAGTGCTCTAGTCTCCTTTGGAAAAAAAAGGTGCATCAGAATGCGTAAAATGCAAAATCCAAAAATACTTAATGGCCTAGGTTTACATTCAATTAATACATTACTAATTAAAAATATACTTAATTTATTCTACTACATCAAGATTGAATTTAATTACCAAAACATTACTGACACAATCATTCCCACAGATAGGCCTCCCCCGATTATTAAAAAAAATTGGCTACAACTTCTCATTTCACTTATTGATAAACAAATGGATTTAAATGAAATTTTTTTTAATAATAAACACACATTGGGACACGTTTAAAATGATAAATCCTCGGCTAATATGCCCTCCTAGTTATTTTGAAATTACTAATAACAATCTTTTTAATAAAATGAGAAAATGGTATTTAATGCCTAAATATATTGATTTTATCATTAAAATAAATCTATCTTCACTTCCTACCAACGATTTCCTTATTTCAAATAGAGGATTTAAAAGGATTGATTCTTTATGTATTTCGTTTAAAAAAGATAGTGAAACATCTGATCATATTCTTGTTTCTTGCTCGGGACTAAGAGAAGCAAAATATATAATTCAAAATTATTTCAATAATCACAATCCAGAACTCTTTGATATGATTCATAATATTAAAATGGGTAATTTCTGCAATATCAGAAGATGCATATTTATTAACCACGTAATATGATTACTTAGATGTCATATAGTTATAACCAATTCTCCATTGGATTCACAACTTTTTATTAGAGATACATTTAATTCTATTCGAATAAAAGATAAGCTTCTTGCACCCAAAGAAATCTACCTATCCACATGGACTGGTTTTTAGTATAAGAAATTCATAAAAACACTTAGGAAGTTATTAAAAATGTAAATTTATACTAGATTTTTTTTGTTGTCTAGAGAAATTCATTTGTAACACTTTATATAAAATAAAATATTTAAAAAAATGTAAAAAAAATTTTTTATCTACATTATAGAAAATAAAACCTTTTCTCAGTGAAAGCAACTATTAAATTTCAAAGATTTAGCTGACACATTAAAATACAAATGTGTACATCCATCATTTTTCTGACATCTTTGAGCATCTATCATTATCAAATCATGTTCCTAGTGCAATATTTATCCATAAGAATAATTTTTTAAAATTTAAATCATTTTATATCATTAAAAAAAGTATTTTAATTCTAAAATATAACTTCCTAACCTTTTCTCATTTTTTTTTAATTTAAAAAGAGAATTTTTTTGTTTTGTTTATACCATTATATTAAAATGTCTAGCATTTTCAGAAAAAAATTATCAAATTATTAATCTTTGATTTACAAATATCAAATGTACCACACTCGCAACTTTGACACAATCACTTTAACTAATGAATAATTATTACTATTCATTTTTTTAATTAAACATAAACACATGGAATAATTCAGCTTCAACTCCATTTTCTCATGTTTAATATCTTTTTTAGATATATTTAAAACTTGTACTTCACCATACATTCTTAAAATATGAATAAAGATACCTGAAAAAAAGATAAATGACCCCAAAGATGCACAGTCTTTTATAGATCATCATCTGTTCATTATTTATCAATATCAAATTGTTACACTATCCCCTAGTCAATATATATACTTAAACCTGCTACAGATTAATGTGGGGTTTTTTTTAAGTAAACATAATTGAAATTACATTTTGATTTATTTTCCATACTGGAAATAATAATTATTTCTGAAGATATATTGAATAAAAATATTGTAAAAAAAATACAAATGCTGAATACTCACAGAAAAAAAAATTTTTTTCAAGGTAATTAAAATTATGAAGTTACACTAATTGTAAAAAAACTTCACAATTAAAGTTAAGCACAAGAAAAAAACACAAAGATATAAAAGGAGTAGACATAAGCAGCATGGAAAAAAGAGAAGTGAAAAAACCAACTAGGAAAATAGAAGCTAATCTATCCAGAAACTACTTTCCTTGGATATTAAAATCAGCCTAGGGCAAGCTACAAATCTAGACATTATTATTTTGGTAAACTTTCAGATTAATTAGGTGGTATTAATGTTTAAGATCTTAAATAATGTCGATCTGTATTCATTTTAATTTTATAATGCCTGACTATTATAACAAACATTTTTGCAATTCAGATATATAAATTTAACAAGTTATACAAGTATTTCTATTGTAATAGGTAAATAAATTCTATCTTGAAACTATGATAAGAATCCTGCAGTAAATTGCCTGTTATATTTTTTTTTTATCTTAGTAAAATAGTTATACTTAAATGGGTGAAAAAGAAATAATTTAAACAGAATTTTTGAGTCTTGAATTTTTTAAAATATATTAAATTGTGAAAGAGAAATCAATAAATTGACCTGCATTTTAATAAGAAAGTAAATAGAGATAGGAATTGATTAGTAAAAATAAATTAATTTTAAGCTATATAAAAATTTTGTACCTATTTAAAAATAAGCATATACAATATTCTAAAAGTTTAGTTATTAGTGAAATACATTTATAGAGTCACAAAACTATAAAATTAATGTTTAATTTTTCAGCAGAATTTGTGCTTTAAAAAAAACAACAGGTTTTTATTTACTTGTGATATTTTGTAACCATAAAATCCAATGATTGCATTGTTAACTGAAAAAAATATTTTTTTGAATTACAAATAAATGAATCTATAGAGTTGGAAATCAGTGATACAAGATTTGTATTTTGAAACGTGAGTCAATTTTTGTAACTGACTGTGGCAATATCAAGAAATTGGTTTGTTCCTCCAAATATGCTAGAAATACCTTATTACCTATTCTAATTATTATTATCAGCTTTACTTTTGTAGGGTTAACTGAAGATACATCAAGCAATCAAATATGCATAAACAATATATATATATTGCAAATCATAATTGTTAAACTTAGAAATATGAGATCACAATAAACATAGTTAACATAAAAATATAAAAGTACATAAATTATTTAAAACTAAATAAAGAAATAATATATATGCACTACAAGATATTACTGTGATTCTGATATTAAAGCAATTAGTTAAACCATTAACATTATTATATGTCTTCAATAATGGCAAAATAAAACTGATTTGTACCTATAAGGATTTTGACATTTATCATTATTATAAACAAGTATTTACATAAATAATTTAAGACAATAAAGAATATTAAGCTCAAATCTTATTTGGTATTTAGATGATGAATTTGTAAGTATATAGAAGCAAATCATTTACAAAAAGGATTAGCAGCATTGAAAGATTTTAATCTTCATGTCAATCCTATCTTAAAAGTTTCCCTTATATGTCAATTTGTAATATCTGGTAATTAATAAATATACTCATAGAAAAGTTTTTTAATATTCAGCTTTATTACTGCCAAGCATGCTTTAAATATATTTAATATACATTGATAGCATCTAATGGTATGATTACAAGTTCTTTATATTAGTGTGTAATTATTATCTGTTGATATTTAAATTCAAATTTAGATTTATTCAAATAACCCTTTTCTTTGATATGGGTATGCTTGTTTCTTTTCTGTTAATAGAAAAATGGTCATTAGTTATTGCACATTTGATCTTCCGCTTTCTGTCCTCTGTGTACACTATTTCTTCTTTTGTTAGCTTGAATCTGTAAGTATTGATGCGTATTTTTATCTCTGAGGGCTCATATATTGACAGGTTGGCCCTTGACTCCCCATAATATGCAACATTGTAGAATAGTTGGAATAAACTGATTTATTTAGCAAAGTGTCTTTAGAGTTGTTGATTAATGGGTTAAATGATAGAGGTTTTCAAAAGCTTTTATTAAATTTATCTGTAAATATTTTGAATAAATTAAATTTGAATATATTGAATAGCTTATTAGATAACAAATTAAACACCAATATAAAGAACTTGTAATCACACCATTAGACAACATGAGTATGATATTAAATATATTGAAAACATGGTAGGCAATAATAAAGTTGAATATTTAAAAAACTATCTTTTATGTGAGTATATTCATTAATTATCAGGTATTAGTTTGGCTCAGAAAAGAAGAAAATTAGTAATAGATGAATGTCAATTTGTAGTACTTTTTTTGCTTTGCAATGATAGTTATTGAAGAAGCAAACTGTAAATATCACTTATGATTGTAGATAATTCCAAATTTAATAATAAATAATTAACAAAATTCTTATTTATTTAATCCTTTCATATGTGTTTTAAGTTTCCATTCAAAATAATTTGGTAATAAATAATTCATTTGACAACCTAACAATAAAGAGAAGGCAACCTTCATAATTTGATTTCAATAATGTTTCTAGTCTAGCTTCATTTTCAGACCCATTTATAGCTACAATATTAAACTGAAAAACTTAATTGTAATGAACCTACTAATCAGTGACTACTCATATTCTTAATAATTTATAGCCAACAACTTCAACTGATTCTTAAATTGAATTAAAACTGATTTAACATTACTGTATATACCTTCAGAATTGCTTATGAAAAAACAATATAACCGAATGTTATTTTCTATTGATCAAATGTTTACAAATATATAAGATTAATTTAATATAAAATAATCAGATAATATTATGGCTTAAATGATGGTCCTGCTTACAAAAAAAATATCAAATACAATACCTGTATAAATAAGTGAATAACAATTATACAAAACAAGACAATAATGTCTCTGCTTAATCTTATTAACTGTTTATCATAGAATGTGTATTTAGTTAAAAACTTTATAAAAACAAATATAGCATAATGTATACTATAATTATTATATACACCATTTCATTATTATGAATTGTTATGGAAGTGCAATGAAGATCATCAATAGCATCTATCAGCATGGGTCTTATTAGGCAGCCATTTTTAATTGAAACAAAAAAAGATAACGTCAATAAATATTTGCTGATAATTAGCCTGCCTCATTGAACTATTATTTATAACTGAATGAAAAATGTAAATAATTATTTATTCAATGCTAATCCATTAATGCTTACTGCATATGCATAAGTAAGTCCTTTATAATTAAGCATATATATGATATAAAAAATATGCTTTAATCACTATAATATGTCGCTCATCTCAAGGCCATATGATAAGTTTACTAGCTAAAACTAAACTAATCATATATGAAGTTATTGGGAGGACTATAAACAATCATTTACTACAATAATTTAAACAAAAAAAATGAAAAAGTATAGATCTGATATTCTCCATAATACAAATAGATTATATCTGATTCTAACCTGTCTAAAAATATAACAGTCTAATTTCAAAGCAAAACAATAAATCAAGTAATATTGTTTGAATGATGTGAATATAAATAAGATTATTTATATACAGGTGCATTTAATAAAAAAAAATATTTAAATTTTTTACTATTGGCCTTTTAAACTATTTTGACAATATACAAATAGTAAATGGATTCTTTAAATTAAATACACCAATTCACAATTAAATCACTAGCCAAAATTAAACTACAAATTCAATCACCAATGGTTTCCCCTACTAAGGCAGACTTTTGAAGTTCATAATAAATCCAAACATATACACAATGCAAATTAACAAATACTAAATTAAAATATTTAATATTCAAACACTCAATAATTGATCAAACAGACACGTAAAAACCAAATTTATACTAACTCATTATTTCTACTTAAAAATCAATTTTTCAAATTGTAAAATATCAACTTTAAACTAATTAATATAATAAACTAAATATACCAATTTATAATTAAATTTATCACTAGTCAAAACTAAATTACAAATTCACTACCCATGATTTTCCGGCCATTTTTCAAGTGCACTTAAGTTTGTCTAAACAGAAAAATCATTATTGTAGATTTGAAATTTAATTTTAGCTAGTGATTTAATTGTAAACTGGTGTGTTTAGTTTATACACATCTATATTTTATCATATGGAATATTTCATTTATTAAGTTTGTCATTAATCTATAGCTAAATTTTTATATATTTATATATAAAATTATTTTCATGCTTGCATACATCAGATCTCCATTTACATTTCAACACAAAAATAACCTCAAGCAGTAAAGAAAAAATGATTGACAATTCTATTGCATTTTTTTAATTATAAAATGAATAGAGTGTCTTTTATGAAAACTTATACAATAAAATTTAAGAAACTTTAATACTTAACACATCTTTCTTTTCTCTGGGACTGCAAATTATTCACTTTATTCTATGTATCAGACTTGGAAGTTTTTCAAATTTACTTTAATTAACACAGTTTTTAAAATACACATTAGTATAAGAGAATACATATTTATTTTCTTTTAAGTTATAAAAATATTTTTCTTTTTCACTAGTATGGAAATTAATTTTAAATAGTATGTAGGAATATATTAGTAACATTTTTTTCTTAACAATAGGTTTCCTTTATCCTTGCTTTTTTATGTATAAAGATCAGGTTTATATGTATATTTCTTTATATAAATATCCTAATCAGATTGACTTCACATATAATTAGTCTTAAAAAACACTTTGATTAAATTGGTCTCATATATACTGTAAATATCATTTGATTTGATTAACAAATAGCAAAATAAATGCTGACGGCCTTTAATTCAGATTTCATTTCTGTATTATTCAAACCTTATTTGCAGCAAATGATGACTTACATATATACTAGTCTATGGATCACTAGAGATCACAAATGGCATTCACTTCTGGGCTGTTCTAAACTTGATCCAATGTAGAGACTAGTTAGGAACTAACTTTCTTGACTGTAATGTTTAAAAAATCCCAATATTTCTAAGACCCTAAAGATAGCAGAATTTAAATTATGTATTTTTCCTTTCTAATTAATAAAAACAAGAATTATAATATTTTTATTAGCTTACATTTATCAGAACAAAAAATAGGTTCAAAAATATATTTAAACTAATTTTTGTAAACCTTACGAAAAAAAAAAAATTGTTTATACAAAAATTTTTTTAGCATTACATTAAAAATTTACATTTTTATCAGAATTAAGAATAAAATTACCTATTTGTAATAGACTTTTTTATTTATTTTTAAATAATTTACTTCAAAATAACATGTTATTTATTTAAATAATAATTTAGTTATTCTAAACTTTATTTAAAATTTAAATATATGTGCACACACACTATTAACATTAATCACCCATTATGTTAGATGCATGAAAGTGTCTTAATACAATTGTCTCAATATATAAATAAATATGCATTTCTAAAAGTTGAATATTTTACCTGACAAATAATTGAATGTATTTTTTTTTTTAATCTAACAACTGAAATTACATCTGGGAAAAATATTACGTTTAAATAAATATGTTGACTGAATTAATAAATATTGATTTGTTGGAGTTAAAAATAATTTATTGGAAGAAATACTTAGTTTTTTAAAAAAAATTTATGCTACTAAAATTTTTGAAGAACATTTCTTTCATTTCTAATCTAAAATTGAGTTTTTTGTTTATGTAAATGCACTGTAATGATAATAAGAGACAAGTGTTAATAGGATATTATCTTTTTTTATTACTGTTTAAATATGAATCATTTATATAATATATATTTTGTTTGAATCTCTAGAAGAATGCAACTTATATAAGTGGGACTAGGTATAGTTATTTTTGCACCAGAATGTAATGAATTATGCAAATGGTGCTAAAAGTTTTTTCAGATACTTATGATCTACATTTAGTATTTATTGCCCTATCTTAGAGGAATAATCCAGATATCTAAGGTCAGATGGCATTGTGCTATAAGAAATATGAGTAATGATAGGCAATTATTCACATAGACCATGAACTAGATGATAGAATTCAAAATTAATTGAACTTTCATTGAGAACAAGTTAAGACATAAAGAGAGTTTAGTTCTGTTGAAAAATTGAAGTAAGTTTATTTTAATGATATTCAAATTCCAAAAAATGGATTGATTAAAGAGCAGTACACTGGTAAAATGCAAAAATAATATAAAGTTATAATTTAATAATTATTGATTAAAAACTAAGAATTGAAAATAGAATTTCATTAAAATATTTTTCTTTTAAAAAATATATTCTTGAGTTTTCAAAGATTTGGGTTGTGTTAAATGATTAATTTATAATACTTAGAAATTAAGAATATGATATTATTAATATATATATATGCTATGGTTTGTTACAAGAATTTGATGTTAGTTTAAAATGAGGAGTCAAAGAAATCATGGTGAGCTATAATAAGTACTGCAATGTTTCTATAATAGAGGATAATAAATTTTATTAAAAAGGTTTGAAGTTCAGCCATGATTGCTAACCAATCAGTGACAATGGCTTCTACATTTACAATAAATTTTTATGTCTCCCAAATTGATAAACGATGACTACTTCTATATTCGTTATCATATTTATTTCTTTAAATGTTTTCTCCTATTAGGAAACTGTCAGCCATATACTATTTTCTCAATTTTTAAATTTGTCCATTTTTACTTCATTCATTCATTTCTTTTCCTTCTTGCTTTTTCTCATTGACTTTGCATTCAAAAATAAAATTATTGTGAAAGTTTTCCATATACTTTTTTTAGACATCTAATATTATCTAAACCCTATGGATTCCTTGTTTAGCTTAAAAAAAAAAAGAGAAGGTAAAAATAAAAACAAGCTCACAATATACTTTATAGTTAGGTGACTACTAATTGATACTGTACCTATAGAAAGCATATTATTATGATTCAGTATACAAAATCTCAGAATGCAACTTTATTCTATATATGATAGGAAATATCAAGCAATGGAACTCTTGAATATTATGAATTATATTGATTCACTATTACAAAAATCAACTGCTATTAAAAAATCATTTTGATGAACATTTTTTTGTTTTAATGCTATTTTATAGTTTTATTAATGTATTAAATAACCTCCATACCACTACATTTTTTTGAAAACATGTTTTAAAGACCCAATAAAAGACAATTGTTTTCTCACTGGTTTTTTTGTAATATTATATTTTTTTATTTTAAGGCACCAATTATAATTTGCATCTATAACTAGTTAACTTTGAGATTGTATTTAGTTTATTATTGCATGGAACAATTACTCACTACTGTTCTCTTTATTATTAATTTCTAATTTGAATTTCTTAAAAATACATGATCTCAATTATGTTTAATTTGGATTGTAAAGTTTACCTACAATTTTAGTAATTAATTGGTTCAAAATCTCTTTTCCTCTTTCAGACCATGAAAAAGTATTTGATGAATTTGAATTACTATCAATAAAACATCTATCATTTTCTTTATAGATTTGACAAAATAGATGATTTATTACTTTTAGCTTTATTTTCTCATTCTGTACTAAAACATATCATACTTAAGGTTTGAAACAATTCTAAAGTGGCTAATTTATTTCCCATTGATATCAATAAACTGGAGATCAACCAAAGAACAATTATTTTACAGAAACATCACATGACCACCACCTCTTATTTTACAGAAAACTAGCAAGTGCAGTATTAAATTTGTAAATATTTGTGGAGAACAATCCTTCACTATAAATGTATATATAAATATTTGATCAGATGCTGGTATATCAAGTAATATGTTAAGCATAGTGATTCATTTTTAATTTGATTAATGACATTTTATTAAATACTTATTACTTGATAATTAATTCAATAATTCTATTCTCCACTTACATCACTACATTAAAAGGCATAATTTATTTACTATATTAATATAAGGTGTAAAAATTATTGATACTTTTTACTTTGAAATTATCAAAGAACATTTATATATGTTAGTTTTAACATTATTTCCGATATATGATTCCATTTACACAGCATTTAGTTACATTTTTTTCATTGAAAGAAAACTATTGGATACTTATTCGAATCATTAACTAGATTAAAAGCATTAACAAATTCTCTTGAACTCATTTTTCTCGCAATTTATAGCCAATAGTTTCATCACTTCCTTAATATTTTCCAATTTTATCGAACTAAGTTTTCTAAAGGTTTTAAAAAGATACTCCATTATAGTGCAGTGCGTGTTTGATATTGTAATGGCAGGTATGATAGAAACCTTTATTAATATTAACTCAAAAATGAATAGATGTTAAAGACTTTTTATAATACAAATCATTTCTATATTTTTCCTATCTTTTCAATAAATTTATTTCCTTTTCAAATAATATTCCAGATTTTTCTAAAATAATTTATTTCCTATACCTATTTTTTCCAGCTGTTTTATTCTATTTTTATAATAGTTCAAGCATATCCATTTCTTTACAAGTCATCATTCCTTTATATTCCCTTTCCAAAAAATTGTCTAAAAATCTGTATAACTTTTAAGCTCATTATTAAATTTTTTATAAATACCATTAACATTTTTTTATATTCTTTTCAACATTTTACTAATTAATTCCCTAATAATCCAAGGACTTTTTTTAGCCCTTGACATAACTCACTATTTTTTTTTAATTTTGTTTTAATAATTTTATAATTAAATTTAGACTGTAAATTTTGATTATCTATTTCTGATTCATTAAAGTTTGTGATATTATTCATTATCATCACATTATTTTCTATATAAAAATTTCAAAACTTTCATTATTCTTATTTCCAATTTATAATTTGCTATGATATTTTTTGAAAACCCATTTCTTGTTCTGTAATCAAAACTCCAATTTTTGATTATTTTTTTCTCTCAATCATATGATCTCTATCTTTTCATCATTTGTGCTAATTTTATCATAGAACAACTTTGTCCACCAATATTTAACATATCATTTTCAAGGTTCTTAAATAATTTTTAGTTATAAGATAGTATTTACTTCATATTATTTCCTAAATAGAAAAGCTTTACTTATATATGATTGATTCCTCTCTAAGGCCTTAAAGAAAATGAGACATATAAAACTTTTAATGTCTGTAAATTATTGATCAATCGGTAATCAAACATTGATGATCTAATCATGAATATCATCAGGCAGTGGAATAAACTTACTAGCTTGACTAAGAAACACTGTGGTTTGTTTCTTATATTAGTTGGCTTTTCTTGATGGTAGAATGCATGTATGTATTTTTGAATCCTTATTTTATACTTAAACTCAATTTTTTTTATATATTTACACTTATATAAAAAAAATTATTGCATCTGGAGGTGAGAATTAAAGGGTGCTAAGAATAATTGATTTTTGTAATTAGGTTGTCATTCAATGATGACCTTTTATTTGACTACCTAAATGTTTTAAGAAAATAAAGACAACCCAAATTGGAAAAAAGCCTTGCCTAATATTAAATGAGATATTGTTGGAATTTATAGTTAGATAAAAAATAATGAAGATATGAGTTGAAAATTTACTTTATTACAAAGATAGGGTAATTGGAATGGGATTCACTATAGATACAAGAATAGCATTGTAGAAATCAATAACATATCAGACAGATATCAAATATACATTATTCATAAGACGTGATATGTTGGACCATTTCCATCATTTATGAGTGAATGTTGAATGTATAGAAAATTTTAAACTTTCCAAATACAGACAACTTGCCAGTAATAACACACAAATAAACAATACAGGTTAGTAATTACACAGCGTTTAGAGTAGTATTATTCTTCACTCTTCTTCAGGTGTTGCTGGCCTATATGCACATTGACAATATTCACTTAGAAGTTGAACTCGTATCTTTAGATTCTTGAATATCGAATTTAAGATAAACGCTCTACCAATTGAGCTATTCTGCCAAAGGCAACATATAGTAGAAATTTGATATATTTATAGATATGAGGGTTGGTTCAAATCCTCCTGAGTCCTTCAATTTCCCCCCCCCCAAACTAATTAGTTTTTTTTTCTTAATATTTTTTCCTAAGAGCAAGATTAATTAGAGACTTTGACTTATAGAATTATTTACCATTGTCATATGAGCAGCTTCCTTGAATTTTCTTCTATGCATTTTTTCCTCTTTATCCAATAACTTCGTATTTTCCCAATTAAACATATGATCATTAGTTCATACATGATCTGCTATGGTAGACACACATTTTCCTCTTTTAACCATTAGTTTATGCATTTTCAATAGCTGTTCAACAGGTATCACCAATGTATTTCCTTCCACATTCACATGGTATTTCATAGATGCAGTTTTTGTTCTTCAGCATTTTAAGTTTAGGCTTAGTAAAAGTAAGCATTCCTCGAAGTGTGGTATGGCTTTGGAAAGCAGTTCTAATGTTATATTGACTGCAGATTTTCTTTAATTTGTCTACCATTCCTGGTATGTATGAATACACTACCATACCAATAATTGTTTTCTCTTTTGGTGTCTCTTTGTGTTGTCTATTGAAGATTTTCCTGATGACTGCTGATGGATAACCATTCTTCATAAGCATTTGTTCTAGGTGAATCCTTTCTTTTTCTAAATCATTGGTTTCTAAACAAACCTCCCTTGCTCTGTTCCATAGTATAATGGTCGGGGAGGATCAGAGGTCTCACCATATCTGCCGTACAGGGTGCCACCAGGCTATTGGAACCTGGAAAATTTATATAGTAGGCAAATACGTACTGTTAAGATCAATTTTTTACATATATATTTTATTACGACCGTCAGCCCATGCCACCAGCTCATGGAGACGCAGAGATTTAATATAAAACTTGCTTAAAAGAAATATTTTAATAAAAAAGATTTTCATAAAATAAATAAATAAGCCACTGCCAGAATTAATACACACAAAATATTTATTGACGCATATATAAATATTTAAAATTGAGGAATAAATTTAGATATTATTAATTTTAAATTATTATTTAGAAAATCCGCACAGATGGATTTTAATAAGAGTTTGTTTTATAATGTTGAGTTTAGATATACTATACGGATTCATTTGAAAAAGAAAATATCCTATAGCCCTTATTTAACCCTAGGCCAAAAGTTCGCAGTCAAACCAACGCCAATCTATTTGATATATCGATGTATTCAATGCAGCATGAATATGACAGCACAATACCATACTGTCAGGAATGCACATCTGAACAGCATGGTTATAGAGAAGAAATTGTCTCTCGACCAGTACAGGAATGTTACATCTGTCTGTCAAGAAGAAAAATAAAAAAAGAAAACTCCATAGGAAGGGATTGCGGTCCTTTTTGCCGTCTTACTATCCCATTCCATAGGCTAAAGGGGTGATCCAAGGAGCAGGGAATATGTCTGCTTCCAATGGCCATTAAGAAATGGGACTTATTTTGCCCAAGTGCGGCGTATACGTGATCCTGTGAGTGGATCTTCATACTACATTTACTAATTACACCAATATATCCAATACATTAACCCAATTTAACCGTGAAACAACTAACCTAAGATTAACCCTCCCTTAAACTAAACTTAATAAATCTATATAGCCGTCCACACCCAACTTAAATTTAAATATAGTCAAATAATTTAACACATAAAAAAAAAAAAAGAAATGGAAATGATTAATTAAACATATGCAGAAAAAAAAATATTAATAACTGATTTTGAATTCTTTAGATCAGATGAGAGTTCTTATTTTCAATTACTCATTGCAAATTTAGAAAAGTTCCTATTAGATAAGCCAAAAAAGTTTATACTTTCCGGATTCTGCAGATTTAGAGGTCCATCTTCGTGATCACTTAGTAGACTGTTTGTTCTTTTTTTTAAAAACGAAGCCGCTACTTGCCATTCCTTTTGGTCCATAACTGTCATAGGGAGGCCTCAGCTGGTTGTCAAGAAATTAAATCTATTGCAGACTCCAACATCGTGAAATCTGCAATACAGCTACAGCTCATATATAGCTTAATAGTCAGCATCTCAAGACAACAACAATAGTTTCCCACGATAATTTCTTTAATCCCCCACCATATTTATTTATATAAATATATATATAGCATTTATTAAACAGCAAAATACAATAGCGATAGTACAATTCCTTGTTTAGTGTTTTTTGTGTGATTGTATGTATATGCCAAATACTTGCCAGTGTGTGTTGGTTTTTTATACACTGTTGTTTTTACATTGCCATGAAGGAGTCTTGTCACAAGAACATCCAAGAATGCCAATTTTTGTTCTTGTTCTGATTCCATTGTGAATTTAATTGTAGGAGATAAGTTGTTAATGTGCATCCAGAATGACTGTACCTCACCATGTGGCCATACCACAAATGTATCAACATATCGAAGCCACACTTTAGGTGGACATGGAGTAGTATTTATGGCAGTAGTCTCAAGTTCTTCCATGTAAATGTTGCTGAGCAAGGTGACAATGATGATCCCATGGCCATTCCTTGATTTTGTTGGAAGAATTCTGAATTATATTGAAAGTATGTTGTTGTTATGCAGAATGTTAATAATTCCATTATGCTATCAATAGGTAGAGCTGTTCTAGTTTGCAGACTATTATCATCATATAACCTTTTCCTTACAATAGACAATGCCTCATCACATGATACATTTGGAAAGTTTAAAATTTTCTATACATTCAACATTCACTCATAAATGATGGAAATAGTCCAACATATCACATCTTATAATATATCATCATTACAAACCTTCAGATAAATATACATTATTCATGTTTATGTTCAAATAAATTTTCATTCTGATGAAAAAGAGAAATTATTTAAATGTACAAAATGCTTTTCATCAGATCAGATAACATTTTAAAATTATACATGACTTTAATGCTAAAGTTGGGAAATGAATAAAAGAAGAAAATAATTGTTTAATTTGAATATGGAGATAGAACTAAGATACAGATAATATAATTTGCAGGGGAGGGAGGGAAAAGCTGTATTATGAATTTTTCTTAATGAGAAAATTCAAAGTGGAAATGGACATAGAAGTATCCAAATGATGGCACAGTAGAATTAGATTATATTTTGATTGATAAAAAATATGTACTGAGTCAACTAAAGAAGTGATCATCAATCAATGAAATGTAAGATATGTGTCAAACTTCAAGAAAGAAAATCTATTAAGAAACACTAATATGCATTAAATGTTTAAACTTCAAAAACACTCCAAAGAATTTAACTTATAATATATACATTGTTTTATAGTATTGTCTACTTTGAAGATGATTTAGATATAGATAACATTATCAATAAAAAGTTAACTAATGCTGTACTAACTACACATGCATTAAAAAAAGTACAGCAATTTATTAATTAATTTTTAATGAAACAAAGAAATGTATATAGGAAAGAAGAAATATTAAAATAATTAAAAATGATGCATTTAGAAAAATGGAACATCTAAAATAGTATGGAAGACTTAATGACACAAAATCTGCACTACAGGGCGCCACTAGGCATTTGAACCTAGAAAATTTATATAGTAGACAGATACATAAATTAAAAAAAAAAAAAATTATTTTATATTGATTGATTCCGACCATTAGCCCGTTGTCACTAGCTCAGCAGAGTAGTAGAGATTAATAATAATGATATATATTATCAAAATATATTAATATTTTTTTAAAAAAAAGAATAAATATAAGCCACCACCAGTAATTAACACATAAACATTTATTTACGCACATATAAATTTTGAATCATTTTTAGCATAACTTTTACTTTGGATTTTAAATTTATAATTTAACTTTTAAGTTCGCACAGATGAATTTTATAAAGTTTTTTTTTTTAATGTTGAGCATAGATCGACTACATAGCAAAATTTCATAATAAACATAAATGATCAAAATATAAAGTCATTGATGTAATTGCAGAGGGAATTCACAAGAAACCTAATGGCATTCATCATAAGATGCCACATTGACACCAATAACTAAAAAGACATCCGAATAAATACATTTTAGATATTCAACCTAAGATATCAACATTTACCGAATGTCTATATATTTTAATCAAATATGAAAACTAAACATAATTAAACGCGAACGAATCTATGCAAGCATCTATGCCCAACTTAAATTTAATGCATTTAAACTATTTATACAATATTAATAAAAATATAAAAAAATAAAAATGGAAATGATTTAAAAAAAGAAATACATTCAATAAAATAAATAATTTAGTCAGATAGGAAATTCTTCTATTTAGAATATTGAAAAGTTTAGCATTTAGAGTTCTTTTTGTTTAGAAATGTTCATTAATTATATATTTCTTACGTTTAGAAAAGTTCATCTTTAAACCATTGCCATTTGGGTTCCAGTGTTAATTGTCCTGACGTCCTGGGGAGACCGGTATGCTGTTGACCGTTTTATTGATTCATCTGGAGGTCTTTTACTTTAGCTGGTCCTCAATGTAGAAACGATTGATCATTTCTCTTTCCCTTTTAGCAGAACTAAAGGGATTGAAGAGTGTGTCTTTTCAATCCCTTCTTCAACTCCACACTAACACATATCACCACTGCTGTTATACATCTCTTCCTCAAATTAATTTTCACTCACCTTTTATGGTAGACTTTCGGATCCAGTGAACATTACATCACGATGATGGTGGTCTTTTCGCTGAGGTCCGATTCCAGAGTGATTTCTTTTATTGGCCATTCTGTTCCCATTGTTTTTCTCTCCTATCTGACCTTTGATTATATTTTAAATGCCCAAGGGCTAGTTTACTTTTATCTAATTAAAACAATCATTTCCATTTTATGATAAATTAATTTGTTTTCCAAGCTTAACGATATATTTTTATCTCTAAATCTTTTTAAGTTTTTGATGAAAATTTAGTTTTAAAACTTTTTCTTTTTTTTTATTTCTCATCTGTGCAATTTTATATATATTATAAAGTTTAAATGACTTTTAAATTTCAATTTTTTTAAAAACAAATTTTTTTATTTGCGAACTTTATATTTTAATTTCATGTTTAATAAAAAATATATGTAACGGCATATGTGCCAGTTACATATCAGTAAACTTGCTTAAAAAAAAAATAAACAACAAAAAAAAAATTTTACTTAGGGTTAGTAATTTTACAAAAAGACTATATACAAAAAAAAAATGTTGGCTATCGTTTTCCTAAGAACCATCTACGTTTTTGCCTCCTCCCCCAAAAATTCTATTTTCTCTATATTTCATTTCTAACAAACGGCACGACAAGTGAATTATGTAAATTATTTATTTAAGAAGGTTGCATTGAAGTAAATATGTTTTAAGAAATAATGGGTTTATATGTGTATATTCACAGCACAATTATAAATACCACCAACTTATTCATGACTGATGGAAATGCTTACATAGCATTACACTGAAGTAAATTCCCAAATAGTACTCATCGTAAGGTACCACATTTACAATTATAAACTTATGTAGCTGTGCGCACCTATACACATTAAAAAAAATGAAACATATTAATTGCAACCTTTTGACTTTTTTTTTTTAAAAAAATTAGTTTTAAAATTATTAATATTTTTTCTTTCTCATTTTTAATATATGTGCTATTTCTTTCTGGCAGTGCTTTTTACAAGATATTCAAACTATAGCTTTATATAATATAGATAAAAAATATTTCACTTTAAAAAAATTTGCTCAGGGTATTCATGGTTTATTAAACATGGCCCCACGTTAGGCGCCAGTTATAACGGTACATAATCTGCACTACAGAGCACCACTAGGCATTTGAACCTAGAAAATTTATATAGTAGGCAGATACGTAAGTTTAAAAAAAATATTTTATATTGGTTGATTCCGATCATTAGCTCAGCAGAGTAGTAGAGATTAATAATAATGATATATATTATCAAAATATATTAATATTTTTTTAAAAAAAAAGAATAAATATAAGCCACTGCCAGTAATTAACACATAAACATTTATTTACGTACATATAAATTTTGAATCATTTTTAGCATAACTTTTACTTTGGATTTTAAATTTATAATTTAACTTTTAAGTTCGCACAGATGAATTTTATAAAGTTTTTTTTTTTAATGTTGAGCATAGATCGACTACATAGCTTACACGCTCAAAAAATTTCATAATAAACATAAATGATCAAAATATAAAGTCATTGATGTAATTGCAGAGGGAATTCACAAGAAACCAATGGCATTCATCATAAGATGCTGCATTGACACCAATAACTAAAAAGACATCCGAATAAATACATTTTAGATATTCAACCTAAGATATCATCATTTACCGAATGTCTATATATTCTAATCAAATATGAAAACAAAACATAATTAAACGCGAACAAATCTATGCAAGCGTCTATGCCCAACTTAAATTTAATGCATTTAAACTATTTATACAACATTAATAAAAATAAATAAAAATAAAAATGGAAATAATTTAAAACTAAAAAAAATACATTCAATAAAATAATAAATAATTTAGTCAGATAGGAAATTCTTCTATTTAGAATATTGAAAAGTTTAGCATTTAGAGTTCTTTTTGTTTAGAAATGTTCATTAATTATATATTTCTTACGTTTAGAAAAGTTCATCTTTAAACCATTGCCATTTGGGTTCCAGTGTTAATTGTCCTGACATCCTGGGGAGACCGGTATGCTGTTGGCCATTTTATTGATTCATCCGGAGGTCTTTTACTTTAGCTGGTCCTCAATGTAGAAATGATTGGTCATTTCTCTTTCCCTTTTAGCAGAACTGAAGGGATTGAAGAGTGCATCTTTTCAATCCCTTCTCCTTCAACTCCGCACTAACACATATCACCACTGCTGTCATACATCTCTCCCTCAAATTAATTTTTACTCACTTTTTATGGTAGACTTTCGGATCCAGTGGATATTACGTCACGACGATGGTGATGGTCTTTTCGCTGAGGTCCAATTCCAGAGTGATTTCTTTTATTGGCCATTCTGTTCCTATTGTTTTTCTCTCCTATTTGACCTTTGATTATATTTTAAATGCCCAAGGGCTAGTTTACTTTTACCTAATTAAAACAATCATTTCCATTTTATGATTAATTAATTTGTTTTCCAAACTTAAAGATATATTTTTATCTCTAAATCTTTTTAAGTTTTTGATGAAAATTTAGTTTTAAAACTTTTTTTTTTTTTTTTAATAAAGTTTCTTTTTTTTTTTATTTCTCATCTGTGCGATTTTATATATATTATAAAGTTTAGATGACTTTTAAATTTCAATTTTTTTAAAAACAAATTTTTTTATTTGCGAACTTTATATTTTAATTTCATGTTTAATAAAAAATATATGTAACGGCATATGTGCCCGTTACAATATACATTGTTTTATAGTATTGGCTACTTTGAAGATGATTTAGATATAGATAACATTATCAATAAAAAGTTAACTAATGCTGTACTAACTACACATGCATTAAAAAAAGTACAGAAATTCATTAATAAATTTTTAATGAAACAAAGAAATGTATATAGGAAAGAAGAAATATTAAAATAATTAAAAATGATGCATTTAGAAAAATGGAACATCTAAAATAGTATGGAAGACTTAATGATGACACAAAAACATTTACCTGTCATTTGGCAAAATCTATGCAAAAGAATAAGTCTTCAAATATAGAGAATAACATCTTGGTATTAGAAAGAAATGATTATTATTATATTATTAAAAAGAGTAATGATATCATGAAGGCTGAGGAAGAATTCTCCCAAAAAAAATTATAATATAAAGAATAAAATCAAATCGCTCCTACAATTATAACATCTTTTAAAATACCAAATTTAAAAAAGAGGTAAGGAATGCAATTAAATCTATTAAGAATAGAAAATTACTATAAAAGGTCATAGGCAAAGCTATAGACTAAATGCAATTAAAGTGATATTTAATAGAACTAAAAATAGGAATATTAAAAATTACAGATCTATAAACCTTTTATCGACTACATTACTAAGATTTAATATCATTTTCTGAAAACTTTGAATTCAAACAAATCAAAAGAACAAATTGGATTTATAAGTAATTAAAGTACACTAGACTACATTCAACTATTAAGATAAATTATCAAAAAAAAAAAAGATGAGTTTAAATAATCATAGATTTGTAGATTATGAAAAGACATTTGATTCGATGACATTCATCTAAAGCATTATCAAAATTTAAAAAATATTTATTAAAATGCAATAACAAGAATTATTCAACATGAATGTCATTAAAAATATTAAATAGTAATAAAGACATATAACAAAAAGGATTTTATTATTCCAATAGGTTTTACAACAATCTTATGGAAAATATTTTGTGAGATAAAATGGAAAGAAGGGCTGAAAATAAATGGAAATTGCTTAAATCATCTAGATTTTTGCCCATGATGTCATTGTTTTCGTTAATAATGATTCAGAGCTTCAGGAAATATTACAAGAACTATCAATGAAAGCAAGAAAATGAAACTAAATTAATGTTCAATAGCCTTTCAAAATAGAAGAAACTATCTTGAAAAAATTAATATTCATGAAAACATTTTGGGTAGAAATAATTTAATATAAAGTGAAAATGTGACTTTGTGTTTAAAAGTTAAAGTTTTCAATAAATATGTTCAACTAATAACTTATTTACAAATATTACTACACACACATACAAACCACAGCAGATTCATGGTAAAATATGATAAGATAGATGTTGAAATTAACAAAAAGGAAGTGAAAGCAGACCATTACTACTACAAACTGATAATACTGAAATCATTGGAAAAATTCAAATGGAGTTGGTCTGGACATTTTGCTAAAAGAAATTACAAAAAATGAACAGTAAAAAACGTAAACTTTAACCCCAAAAGATTGTAAGAAACGTAGAAAAAGATCACGTGAAATGGATGAATGAAATACTATGGAAAGATATAAAGAAAAAAAACTACTAATAAGAAAAACTGGATTAAAATACAGAAATTTGTATTCTGCAGTGGACTGATAATGATTAAAAATAATATATAATTTCAATGAATGTACACATCTTATATGACAAAATTAATTTAGAGCCATGCTACTTAAAATCTACAAATATTTAGATTTTTATTTATAATTCCGATTTTTTTTTAACGTTTAATTTATTTGCAAAGAAATCTCTTCGTGATGTAACTGGAACATGTTGAGTTCTGAACATTTCAATTTTGTTTCCAAATATAGTATATTTTTTGGGACCTAAATCTTCCATTAAAGTGCGGAGAGCAATATTTCTTTGAATCATTTTTTCATAATATTCTAATCCCCCATGAAGATAATTTACACCTAGTCCTGCAGTCTTTTCATCAACAGCTAATTCATATCTAAAATTCATAGCATCAATTGTATAAACATATGCTAAAAAATTAAAAGCAGTATTTAAAGTATATATTAAATATCGCAATTTTGCTGGACGAATATAAAGATTCCAACGATTATTAATAGCATAGCCAATAGTATAAGCTATTATACCAAAAGCAGCTATAATCGAAGTATGAAAGGGAATATAAAATGTGTTACAAAAATTAACTTCCCGGGCTATAGCAAATTCTTTGGCAGCTTCTGATAAGATAAGTGACTCTGCCAATTTCTCACCTGCTTCAGAACTCCACTTAATATTATTTTGAGAAATTTTAATATTTCTTTTTTCAATATCTTGAGAAGTCTTGTATTGAAAATGTTTAGGTAATCCAATATAAACTCCTTTTCTTAAATTAAAACTTCCAATAGAACTTGCATCAAAACCATAAATTGAAAATAATTCATAGTTATCATTCACAAAGATATCGACTTGACAATCATCAATAATCTGAAAGAAAAAAAAAAGCAACAATTCAAAAAATTGTAATAAATAAACTACAAATTATAAACATTAAAGTTGTAATATAAAAAAAAAAATCTATTAAATAACATATAATGAGCAAATGATTTCATTTTTTATTTACACAATGATTTTTGCATTGATTTATTATAAGATGAAATCAAGTTTAATCACGTTTTCTTGATTCATAGCTTCTTTATTTCATTTCATCAAACATTAATTTGTAATCCTATGTGATTTCTGGTGTTCCTCTAGAAACATCTCTAGCCCACCTCCATTTAATCTTCTTAATTCTTTTAATAATATCAGAGATATCTGTTTGATGTCTCATATAAGTATTTCTCTTTGAACATTTCTTTGTTAATCCCAACATGTATCTTTTTATATTTTATTGTATTCCCTACAGTCTCTTTATTATTTTAAAGATATATGTGTAAGGAAGCACTCATTCTTATATTTTCATTAACTCAGTACGAGAAAAAAAAAAAAAAGACAAAGAATAAATATGAATTTTGCAATAATTATAGAAATCAGTCTATGAATTATAAATGCATCCATATATATGTTAGCTATTTAATCAGTTTATCCATCTTATTTCTAATGAAAGCAATTAATACTGCATCTCTTCATAATACACTTGAGGTAATTTTTAAATCTGCCTCTCTAATAAAACTTGTTCTCAAGTTCATCATAAAATATTTTATTAAAAAGTTTATTATCATTCGTTCACTTTTTTCAGCTAATTCAATGAAATCATGCCTTTATAACAGTAGATTCAATAGAATCACATCTAACAGGTTGAAATATATACTGATTAGTCTTATGATCTTGCCATCACATTTTTTCTATATCTTATGCTACAATGCTAGGAGGACCCATATATCATAAGAAGTCAAACAAAATAATAGCCCTATATACAAATATAATTGCAACAATTACATATAGTGATAAAATCCCTTATCTTCTCTACCAAAGTCTCTGTTGCATATCAATGTCCAATTCTATTTTTTAATTTGAAAACTTTCTAAGATATTTAGATTGATTCCCACGCTCAAGCTGATTACCATTCAGTTATACATTTCTGAAGATTTTTCTTCCATCACTGTATGATAAAGCACTTGAGTTTTTTGAACATTGATTAGGTAAACCAAAGAATTTATATATTGCATTCTAAACATTAAAAATATTCTGTAAATCATCTTTTGAGCTCTTAAAAATATTACATTCATCAATATATTGTAATTATATTAAGCCAAAAGGAAAAGTTTTTGTTTTTTAATCAGTTCAAACTAAAATCTCCATCAATAAACACTTATAATACATATTAATATCTCTTTCATGAAGACACACTTATTAAATGTTCACTAAAAAATTGAAATTAATAGACATTCCTGTTAACATTAGTTTTTATTTCAAATATTTCAGATTTTTTTCAGCAACAATGACTTCTCTCATTACATTGCTTTTTTAAACTGTATACGAAAAATCTTTGATAGCCAATCAACTGATCTCAAATAATGCCACAAATCTTTTTAATTAACTGAATCAAATGCCTTGATCAATCAAAATCAATATGCAAATTACATCTTTTGTAATCACTGGTAAAATATATCAAAAACATTCCTTTTCAAATATACAGAATGTTTCTATCAAAAGTATGTTAACCAAGTTTAATTTTATGATTAATTTTAAATATTATATTTCCATTTGTATTAATTACTTGACTAAAGTTTATTATGCCAGTAAATTACAATTAATTTTTTATTTATATCTTTTTTTTTTTTTTGAAATGAACATCTCATTTAAAATGATTATACAACTAGTTTATAAAACAATTACAGAAGTCAAGACAAACTTTTAAATTAGAGAAACCTTTTTTTTAAGTAAATATTTAAACTAAATCAAAGTTTTACTATATTCAGTATGATTCTTTTTTTTATTTCGTTCCCAACTTCTTATTAATAACATATTTCATATGTTATACTTGGAGATTACATTCATTTCCCTTTTGATCAAATTTTTTATTTAAAAATTGTTATAGATTTATTATTGAGGAATTATATCAAAGTTTAATTTCTGTATTTAGTTATGGAATGATTTTTGGCTAGTATATATTTAATTTGTTTATTAATAAATATGCAATTTGTTGTTTCTCAAAGATGAAATCAAATATCTAAAAGCTAGAACAAGTATTTAATATCCATTTATTAATCATATTTACATAAATGTCTCTAGATTATAATAATTCACTTTCCATATGATAGCTTCAGCTTTAATATTTGCACATAACATTTTTGCTTTCTACATTCCTATTCCATTTGATATCAAATATACCATCAGTATGGTTTAGGTTAATTTTGTATAAGTTCACTAATAAATATTTAATACCTAATTCTTTTGCATATTTTAATATTTGTGTAATTAAATTATCAAACTGATGTGATGCACTGTGACTTCTTATATGGAATCAAAAATCTCTCAGCAACTATGCCCAGAGAAGCCTGTTAGCCACTTTACCTTCCCTTTCCCCGCCTTAAGTTTTCCCATAATCTGTTCCATCCCATTTCCACAACATGATTTTTATCAACTCCATGGCCTTCATATCTAAACCCCCTTTATCTTTTCCCAAATCCAACATAAAAACCAATAACCCACTTTCTGTATAATCACTTTGTTCATATTTGTTTTTCCATAACTTCATTATTTGTACCCTTTCTGCTTGTAAGCATTTACATTGAATTAACAGATGCCTAATATTTTCTATACCTTCCATACACAATTTGCAGGCTAAATCACCCATACTTTTCCATTTATGTGTATATTCCCTTGTTGCTAAAGATCCCGTTCGAGCCTTAAACAGTAAACGACTTTCCTTGCTATTATCATAAATTATCTTGCACCCAATGTTCCGTTTACTTCTATATATATTTAAACTCTTTTTACTCTCCATACTAGTTCTCCAACTCCCTATTCTTTATTAATGCACCTATTCTTTAATCCCATTCCTTACCACTATAACACTCAACAATTCTCTTAACACAATCATCCCACTTTTTATACAAGTATACTGATATAAATTCTTTATCCAAATCTTTTCCATACCACATTACCTTTCTCACCCATCTTGTTACCTGCCCTTTTCTCATAACCCAATTAAACACTATTTTGGCTATTCTTTTACTATCCATAAACTGCAACCTACCAAACATTTTCATTTTACTTTTTGCATCTCTCATATAAAAACTTGACCATCCCATTTCTCCTTGAATTGCCTCCTTTGCTGTCCACACCTCTGCATCTAATGCATGTGATGTGATGTATTTGGCTTCTCCTTAAACGAAGTCAAGAATATCTCAGCAATTATGCCCAGATAAACCTGTTAGCCATTTTATTCTCCATTCCCCACTCTTAAGTCTTCCCATATTCTGCCCCATCCCATTTCCACAACATAATCTTTGTCAACTCTATGGCCTTTATATCTAAATCCCCCTTATCTCTTCGCAAACCCAACCTAAAAACTAATAACAATTTCTGTATAGTCACTTTGTTCATGTCTATTCTCCCATAACTTCATTATCTGTACCCTTTCTGCTTTCAAGCATTTACATTCAATCAACAGATGCCTAATATTTTCTATACTTTCCTTACACAATTTTCACACTAAATTATCCATAGTTTTCCATTTACATGTATATTCTCTTGTTGCTAAAGATCCCGCATGTCATTCAATACTAGCAAGCGCCACTAAGTGGCAATCTGGTGAATTATTATAAGGTCCTGAAAAATGTATAATAGAATTTAAAAACTTGCAAAGAAATTAAAGATCATGAAGAAAACTTTACTGAAAAAAAATTCAAGAAGTATATTTTATGAATTTTAACCAAGACAAACAACAGAATAAAGACACAACTATAAACGTTTGCAATCACTTATATTCTAATAATGCTATACATCTAGTAAGATTATGTGTAGAAGAAAACAAATGGAAAGATTACAACTAGCCAAATTACAGAATGCACTCAAGTAAGGACAAAATTATGTAGGAAAATATACTATTCCTTGTTCTGGGTAGGATTTTGAATAAGCTAAAATAAATGGATATAGATATTAAGATTAAATCAAAGCTTGTATTTTGGCATTTACAATGATATGGAAATTGTAAGAAATAAGAAGTGATAATATGATCTTTTTGTTAAAAGTAATAATTAAAAAAACGAGAAAATAATATTAACTGTCAAAATAAATAAACAAGATATAAGAAAATTAATGGAGAACTAAGAATATACCAAAATAAATTAAAAAAAAAAAAATTGAAACTGATTTTTATAGATAACAATGGATTACAAACAATAATATAAACAAAAACTGAAATAGCAAACAGATGCTTTTATTCTTTAAAACTTTTTATTAAAAAAAGTAATTCAACCAGCTTAACAAATGATATAATTTTTTATTATTTAAAAATAAGTAAATTGTGTTATTATAAATATAACTTCACTTACTTTTCTAGTTTTCTCTTCTAGTTCTTCAGAAACTTTAACAGGAAGGCCATTATGATATAATTGCAAAAAGTTTTTATATTTTTCACGGAGAAAAGTATGACAAAACATATAAGATGAAGAAGCAGATGCAATAACAACAGCAGTGGTAATCTGTGAAAATTTGCGTCCAGAAGGTGAAACAAACCATTTATGCATAATCTGAAATATATATAAGAATTTCTAATACCTATAAATTCAGTTACTGCTAAATTTTCTAAGAGTATATAAAATTTAATACTTATATTACTCCTTAATATCATGTTGTAAAATAATAATAAATATGGCCATTCCAACTCAAAAAAGAAATAAAGAGAAAAAAAAATCTAAAAAATGAATTTTGTGGTAATTATACAAACCAATCTGTGAACCGCAAATATATTGATATATAAAACATGCTAGTCTAATTTTCCGTTTACTTGATATTTTACAATATTGACTTTTAGTTTCTTCAGCAGAAAACTTTTATTTCTGAAATACTTCAACACCATGTCTAATTTTAGCTTTCAAATATTCTATTCTCTGTCATATCTTCCCAGAGTAAATAAATGAAATCACATTCTTTAGAGTGACTGAGATAATCCTTATAAGGTAGATAGGGTATATCTCTCCTACGAAACCTATGTTCAAGTTAACATCCTTTTAGGAAGCCTTCCATTATTCGTTTTAAATGTCCAATCCAATAAAGATATGATTTTACAATATGTTAAAAATATGCATTAATACTCCAGACTTATTTTTATTAACTACTTTTGTTAAAGCTGCACAATATATTTGGTACTGCATTATTCTTCAATGTCTGGAAAGCTTGCTACATATCAAATGTTTATTTTTGTTTATTTAGATGGAGATACTATTTTTATTCACTGAATATTTATAATCTAATGTAAGACAAACTATATTTTTAGTTTTATTTCAAGATGAAAACTATAATCAATAAAAAAAATTTTCTGATATTTGAATATTAGGAAACAGATTTCGATGTTTTTTATACATTGGTAATGGCAATAAAGTAAGTTTTTGTTTGACTTCAAAGTTGTTTTTTTTTTACTTCGAATTATTAAATATGCATTGAAGTTTAATAAACTTTATATATAGACTTTTTAAAAGTATACTTTACTTTTTAAAATATAGTAAGCTTTTTTCCAAGTGTTGCAAAGTTATGTGACAGAAGACACAAAATTAAAATATGCTAAAAAATACTGCATTAAATAATTTAATTAAGAATACAGAAAAGATTTTTTTTTTTTTTAAAGAAAAAAAAATTATTAAAATTATACAGACAAGATGTTTTTTTCCTTTTTATTCAGATAAAAATGGACAAACTTTATTGAAAGAAAAAATAAAATAAGAGAAACAAAAAGAATACTACACACACAAAAAAAAAATAAGCCTATTGACAAAAGATTTGTTAACATAATTTTTGAAATACTAAATACATTATCAAAGAAAAAGAATGCTAGATAAAAATTCCAAAAATGAGTAGAATATAAAAATGTTGGCAAAATTGGGTGATTGACAGAATATAAAAATATGAAGAAAATGAGTTGAGTAAGAGCATATAATTTTAATGAAGGAACAGAGATCAGCAATGGCAAATAAAGAGTGAATTGAAATATTCCATCGTAAATATAAAAAGAGAATTGAATAAAGGAAAAAAAACAATTTTTGCTCAAAAAAAAAAACTACTTTTAGGAAAACTGCTTTAACAATAAACAAAAACAATTACATTAACTTGTTCAATTTTTCAAATAAAATTCAATATCACTTAGATAGCTTTCATCACAAGACAATATAAAATCTCAAACGTGAGACTAAAACCAGGAATGTCATCAAGACAAGTAATTATAATTTCCTTGTGTAATTAAATTGGAAAATTCATAATTTGTATAAATAGGTCTTGTTACTTATGTATCATTATTTGATTTCCATCTTTTATGGCATAGAAAAAAATTGGAAATGATATATGATGTTGACTACTAGAATTTTTTGTAGCATTTTACAATTATTTCATGCTTAAGAAAATTATGGAAAAGATTAAATAATGTCAAACTGATATTAATTTTAGGCAACCGTAAAAGTGACTCTAAATGCATTTAATTACTTATCATGGCTTATTTCACCTTTCTCTCAGTTATAAGTTGATAATAATTTCTTATTTGATAAATAAAATAAATAGCAGAGAGAATATATAATTAGTATTTTAAAGACAGAAATGAACTTAAAAATATTTTCCATTAGTTTCATAAGCCAAATCTTCCATTTTCTCATTTATAAAAAAAGTGATAGAAGACAACAACAATTCAATGGTTTGCTATCTAAATCTCCTCTTAAATCAAGAATCACTTTCTGAAGTCAAACCAATATTTTCAAACAATCAAAGAATTAAAATGTAAAAAAATGACTTCTTATAAAGCTTCAAATTTCTTTTTCCATATATAATAAAAAACCAGCTGGATTTGATATCCCTATATGTTACTAGGGTACCATTAATATATTCAGAACAGTGCATGGTTATTGTGCCCATCTGCTTTATAAATGAAATTTAATAACTACTGATTTTTATAAATATGTTCAATTGCACATAGCTAATGATTATCAAATCTATAACTACAATACCAGAATTAAAGGACTCAATAAAACCAATAATGAATCTATCTTCTAATTAGAATCTTTATAGGTTCCTTTATGATAGTTTAATACTTAAGTTGGCTTTAAAAAAAAACAACTCCACATTCTAAATATATATAGAGCTGTTAAACAATATACTTAATATGACTTATAATAGAAAACTTTGACATTAACTTGCTAAACTATTTATATGAAAAAAATATATATTAGTAATACTAGTTAACACCTAAAATAATTCTTATATAAGATATAAATTTCTTTAGATTAATTATTTAATAGTACTATAATAAATCTTAGGCTGAAAATTTTTAATGGGCTGATCTCTTGATTACATGTTAGACATGTACATTCACAATGTGGGAAAAAAAGAAGAGAAAATAATTAAGTTTATAACTGATATATATATAAACTTTTATGATTTTATACAAATATAAGTCATGACTCCTTTTAGCATATACTGATCTGCATGTGATAGCAATCTCAACTTGATTGTTCTATTCTAGCTAAGCCATTTATAAAAGCATCATTTTAAAAAATGATAATAGAAATACCAAATAAAACCCCAAATTAGTTTTTAGCCATTAGCCTACCTTAATAGGAGGAAATGTTTTATATATAATTATCTAACAGTTACCTTTCATTTATATTACACTGTCAAAGTAGTGAAAAAGTATAATGATAATCCAACTAATCATATGATTTTTGCCTAGGACTATTTCAAAAACTAGAAGTTTCTGGATTGACTCAGAGATTAAAAAAAATTCTGTTTATTATAAAATGAGGATGACAACATTAAGTGAATAAAAGAATTTTTATTAGGAAGAGATAAATAAAGTATCCCATATATTAACATCAGTGAAAAGCCATATGCTCTAAATGAAAGATGAGTGTGCAATTAAACAAATGGAGAACAGAAAAACTCAAGGAAATGGTGAAATTATTTTAGATATTTAAAACAAGAAAGCCAAAAAAATAGAAAAATTGTGAGCCAAATTATACTAACTATATGAATAATTAATTATTGACTAGAAAATATCAAATGATCTAGTAAATTTAATTGTAATATTAATACTTATGAAAGATGAAAAAGAAGATATTAAGAATCAATTTATGTGTTCTATTTTCACATATGCTATATTTTTCAAAATCATATATAAATTTTTTTTGATTCACCCCCCCCAAAAAAAAAATGGACTTAAAGATGATTACAGATTATATCCAAATATTAAAGAAAAGTATAAAATCAATAAACTGTTATTTTATATTGAATTGTAAATTACCCAATAAATTATATGATTTTTCTCGGTAGAATGATCTGACATTTGATCACTAAAGTGACAGTTCTATTCGATCAACTAGATTTAATATTACTTTTTTTCAGTTGAAAATGATTAAAAAAACATTCATTTTAAATTTACTGTTCTCACCATTGGACTCCATTGAAATATCATGATATAGATTTAAAATATTATCAAATTCTGAAAATATCAAAATACAAAAATAGCTCATATGAATTGGGCACTACAGATATCACTGAAAGAGGTGAAGCTGAAATGAAGTTGGACTAGATATGTTAATACAAAAAAAATTAAAGGATAAGTAATTAAAATCTTAAATTAGAATCTGAATGATTTTATAAGGCCACATAAAGAAGTGTTCGCTCGAATGATATGAATCAATAGTGAAAAATTCGAAGATTTGCTGTGCAACTATAATGGGGGGAAATGAATAGTAACCGAGAAATGCTTCTAATCCTTTTTTAATTATTCTTGCATAGCTCTATTTCTAGTATCAATTCAATGCTAAACTTTGTTTCTGCAATACAGTATATTCAAACTGAAAGATAAACTACAAGAGGATAAATATATATTTTTCATCGATTAAATTCACCGAATATTATTTTACAGAGGTTTACACTAAGATTCCATTGAGTAAATTTTTATTGCACAAATTAAGTAACAACTTTAATATTAAAGACACAGGTGAAATCAATTCATTAACTATTTTTACTTTATTTACATCTAAAAGTTCTTGATACATATAAATAACGACTTACAGACTGTTAAATATAAATAATCTACTGGTAAATTTTCTAAGATGTACAATTTCAGAAGAGCGCAGCCATATTAATTTTAATTCACTTCCGTTTCTTACTAAGCGTGATTTGAAACGTAGTAAGTAAAGAACTCTATGAACGAGAATTATTGGCAGTGCCAATGCACTAGTCTACTTTTGATGGATTATAACATTTTTATAGATTATTTTTACCATAGGAATTACGAAGACCATTGAATGTTTAATATCGGATTAAATTAAAATGCTTCGTTTTTTCAGTAGACGGAGATTAGGTCCTCGTACAAAACCCAATGAAACAATTAGAACTTCTAGCAAATCTAACAAACGTTTATTGCAGTGCAGGGTTATATTGTTGGATGGTACTGATCTAACTGTAGAGTTACAGGTAAAAATCGTACTCTCTTATTTATTTAAGATTTTAAATTATATTTAACGTTATGAGGAAATTATAGATATATAGACATGTCAGTCATTTTACCCTAAAGCTAGCAAGTGGTTTTGATTTGTTAGGTGGGCTAACCAATTACTGTAGTAATTTCAAAACAAAAATAAATAAATAATTGTAATTAAGAATATAACTTTGGTGGCTTATTATTATCAGATATTGAGTTTTCATTTCAAGAAATTATTTTAAATGTTATTGGTAGTAACAGTCATAAGTTTCAACATGTATAATTTTCCGAGTCTGGAAATAAAACTTGAAGAATTTATTCTGTAAAAAAAAAAGTTGTCGAATATACTGTATATGATTATATGTTAACTAGATAATACGTTTCAGCTGGTAAAAACTATTTTGATGTGCGTGGTATATTAAATTCTTAATTTACAAATTTTTTAATCGAACTTCTGCTTGCGTTGTTTTCGCACGACCACACATACAGTACTTCAATTAATTTAATTGATTGGACTAAACAAAACCATATCCATAAAAGTAAAAGAAAAATTAATAAAATTGATCTGAGATTATTTGATAGGTTTTCATGAATTGGAGATTACAGTTCTTAATCTTTTATGATGAAATTGAGCCGGATTAAAAAAAAAAGATAAAGCTATTCTTATCTTTCACAAAAAAAAAAAAAAAAATGTTACTGTCTTTCTTTTAAAAAAGAAAACATTTATAATTTGATACAATTTTGCGCAAATTTCCTGTTGATATTAGATCTAGATATATTCATTATAAATTAACATATTTAAATTTAATACTAATATTCAGTATAAGTTCGTATTGAGAGCCCAGTTTCAATTTGCGGAGATGGGTACTGTAACCAATTAGAAGAGAATTTGCTCTTTGCTTATTATGATAAAGACCAAAAAATATAAAATTTATATTAAATATAATTTATAAATGAGGCTGTATGTCAAATATTAAATGAGAATTATATATTGCATATATATAAAAAAAAAATTCTTAAAAATTGATAGAAATTCCTAAAAATCAGCAATTCAAATAAGTTCAGCCTATTATCCAGAATAATAATATTAAAGTTTGCATCTAAAAATAAACTTTATCAAGATACATTTATTCACAAAAGATAAATATGAGGAGAAAAAACATTAAATATATATTTTAAGTATTGTATTTTTTCTTCTCCCAGCTAAATTGAACTACTTAGAAGATAGTTCTCTCCAGTTAATCATTTAAAACATTGGTATCAGAAGTTTCTTGCAGAAGAATTTAATTATAAGTTATGAGAATTAAATCCAAGTTTTTTTTTAGATATTTTATGCAAGAGCATATTTGAATTGGTCAGACTTTTTACATATTCCAGTAATAATTTTTGATAAGAATTATACTATTTTATAATATTGAAGTTCTTTGTGAGTAATCTCTACCAGGTAAATAATAAATTCACTTAACTTTAATAAATACAATTTGGGTTTGCGATAAAACAGATTGGTGAAAAAAATTTCTGTTGAAGCTAGACTTTATATCTGCTGTCTACTTTTTTTTTAACATTTTTTTTTAAAAATATAATAATAAAGGTTGGAGTGGATAAAACATAATAAATCTTGAGATTGGTAGTTAGATTTTCATAGGTAAAAGATAAAGCAGTTTTCAATTGCCAACTGCAGAACAAATGTGATCTCTTTGCTATCCCTTCTTCCCTCATAAAGAAATACCATTGGATGGTTAAGATGTTATTCACCAGATTAATATCTTCCAATAAATCTTGTGGATTTCTTCTCTTATTTGTCCTCTAGCTAAGAAAAATAACTATATAACTTTTTCTTTTTTTTTAGCAATAATTAAATGACTAACTGGATAAGCTATTATGGACCAGTTATCTGGGGGGGGACAAATCCCAAATTTGCTTGGAAATCTTCAGCTTCTTAAAAAGTTTTACCAAAATTTATCCAGATTAAAATATCAATTCATGGTAATGGCAGTTGGATATATTAACCACTACACCATCAAGTCCTTTTAGATTTTAGTAAAAAGGGTTTGACTTTTTCCATCAAAATTTTGATGAGTGTTATTGTTCTCAACAAACTGGATATTCCCACTATAAAGATAAATTATTGCTAATATTTTTTTATATTTTTCAAATACAAAAAAAAAAAACCCAAATCCAAATAAAAACATTTAAAAAATAATTTTAAAATTTTTCAATAAAAAAAAGTGTTACAAACTTAGAATGTCCTTATATAGTGTCAGACCATTTTTTTTTCTTTTTAAGAAATTCTTTAATAAAATGGCTTTGATGGGAATTCTGCATAATGAATATAAGATAATCTTCTGAATCAAATGTTAATATATATATATATTTAGATTGCAAGAAATTTAATATAGAATTTTATGTGGATTGGAAATTTTTTGAATTCATTAGTTAACTAATCAGAAAATCACATTTGTTTTCTAAGATCCCTAGAAAAAATCTTTGATGGTAGTTATATTTCATCATTTTTTGAAAAATTACTATTTACTGCATATCATTATCATTACTTTCTAACAAAAGATAAGGTGTGTAGATCATTTTAACAACTTCAGACTTTTTTCTAATTTGCTGTTTTTTATATTTAGTTACTTTCTTCTTTTATATCATCAGTCAACTTCTTTTTTTTTTTTTGCCTATTCTTTTGACTTCTAAAGATCCTTCCATTATATCTTTTGTATTCCTTTTTTCGGCTTTTTATTTTTATTAATTTTTTTTAACAATATTTTCTCTCCAACATATTTTTTTCAATTCTTCTCCAAGTTCATATCTCAAAAGTCTTTAATCTTTTTTCTTTGTCATTGTCTGTACTCAGATAAAGCTATATTCATATCAAAATATTTAAGAAACATGTACCTAAATATAATTTTAATTAGATATAAAGTAATCTACTTTCATTAAAACCTCTAGCAATTGCAATTTTCACTAGCATTGACACTACTTGCATTATTATTTTTAGCAATTATCTGAATTCTTAAAAGGCACAGATTTGTTCTTTATTTCCTTCCAATTAACATTCTTAATCTTTTATCATCTCTGCTTATGATCACAGCTTTAAATTTACATCTATTTATTTTTATTTCAAACTTCTAAAAATTTCACCAGTCCCACTAAGATTTATTAAGTTTATTCTCAATATTAGCAAGTAGCATTGGAAATAAATGTTCTATCTTCACTGGTAAACCCACCACAAAATATCATTCACTTAGCAATTTATTTAAATAAATATCTTATTTTTTCAATGTTATATCTCTATTATATATTATCTTCTATAATAAGATTACTTAATATTAAAAAGTATCCTAAGATTCATAAATAAATTGCATAGTAGTCCCTTCTTTTTCCAGAGGATAATTTTTTTGTTCTAAATATTTAATAAAGTGATCCCATATTCAAAATCAGTGATAACTTCTATCTTTTTTTTTAAAATCTCAGTAACACTTTGTTACTTGTGAGATCAAAATTCTAAAGTTATCACATTTTATTATAATGGGATTTTTTTTTTTTTAAAAAAAAAAAAACCCTTTTCTTCTTTTGCATGATTATATATAATTGCTAAATGTTCTTCTGTATGCAGTTGAGGCAAATTAATCATACTTGAAATAGTAATCATTTGAGAATGTTTCCAATGAGAATTGAATGAAATAGTGAATGATACCATTAATAATAATAAATCGTTTTCATAGATTATTTGGAATATTAGTTTTAGAACTAGTTGTAGTTTAATGCTATTCTGAAGCAGAAAAATTCCAATATTAATTCATTATTCATGCATGAGCAGGTGCCACATGAAATCCTGTTTATGTTCACAGAAAAAATTATATATGCAGAATGATCCATTAATAGAAAAAAATGAGATCAAATCAAAATCATAAGCTGTTTTAAAAAAAGGTAGCTCACAATATTTTCATAACTGCAATATAGCTGAATTCAATAAAAAAGACTGAATACTTGTAAATAATAAAGTTGAGATTCGCATTCAATGTCACTCACTTTGTCAGTCACTAGCTCAAGGATTACTTTTTACATCTTTCAAAACTTTTCAAATATTAATGCTATTAGGATTGAATTACTAATCAACAATTTTATTAACAATCTCAGATGATGAAACATAATCACTTTGTCACAGTACTCAATTATTTAATAAATCCTATCTTCCATCATACATTATACTTATTTGTCTTTAATAGTTTTTAAATAAAACGCCTTCATTATAATGGAGGATTCCTCCAAATATTAACATTCTTAAATTTAATTTACTATATAGATAAAGTAAATGTTTGTTTCATCTGTCAGTATGCAGCAATTAATTAATAGTGGACATGATGTATTGCTTAAGTAAATTAATTATTCATTTTTCTTCATTTACTCTGCAGTTATTATTTGATTGTTGCTACTAACATTATCCTAATCATCTTATTGTATTTTAATCCCAGTATATTTTTTTAGATTTTCATTTATTCTGTTTAATTCTCTAAATTATGAGGCAAATCACTTGAGAAAAAACAAATCATAATTAGTCTATCAAATTATTAGATTATATAATTAAATAAAAAGCAAGGAAAATTTTAGCCATCATATACATTATACATGTACATAGACTTCACATAAGAAGAATCATATCATGAGTTGTGAATTGGTTTGTATCCTGTTTGCATTTATTCATATGAAGTAATTTATTTTAGACATGTTGAATGAAGATTTGCAATATTGTCATTATTTGTACTTCTATGATAGACTTTTTACATCTAGTTGAATTGTTAAATGTTTTTTTAAAAATTCAAACTATTTATATCTTTCTAAATACATTTAATTATTATTAATAATTCACTGGTTAGTAGAGAACATAAGTTTTATTTTTTTAATTGTCTTCTTCAGATATTGATGGACTAAACAGTAAGTCCTGTAATAGAATTGAAGTGATGCTTTAATCAATTTTGGCAGTATGTTCATTCCCCACTACTAAACAAACTGTCTGTCATTGAATAGCTAGCAAAATCCTTCAATAAGGAGAGGAGAAAAATACCACTGAAAACATTCTTTATTGACCTATATATGATTTCTAATAGTTAAAAACATTTGGAAAAGTATAAAGTTTAAATTTTCTAAAAATATTTAACACTTGTGTAACTGGTATCCATTTGATTAGTAATGAATATGTTTATTTTATGCATTTTTTAAAAAGATTATCTGTTGAGTTGCATATAATGTGCAATTTGCAGTATATATGTGTAGGTGTGTTTGTGTGTCTGAATATATGAAAAGGTATTTTTTTTTAAATGAAAATATCTATACATTCAAGTGACAGATTTACCAGTTTCAAGTATTTAAATAAGTATCATATGGAAACTTGTTTGAAAAATCTAAAGGATTTTTATTATTATTATACAATGCATGTTTTTATTCTTTTTAAATCTCTATAAAGATAAGATTGTGATTGTTTAAAAATTTAGATGGATTAATAGATTTGATAATAACCATGTCTAAACATATTTGGTTCCATTTAGAGGATTACTTAATTAAGCAAATAAAGTTGTTTTTAAACAAGTTCTCATTAAAAACTTCCAACTCTGATAGGTCTTCTTACTGACTATACAATTGTTAGAACTGAGAAGTAATAAAGCATCAGACAAATAATTTTGTATAAGTCTCTGTTGGCTAGAAATGAAATAGACAAATCAGACAGCCTTGTCTATGGATAGTTTTAAGATTCAATCCTAGTCTATTCAGAAATGTATTAAGGTATATTGTTGCCATTTATAAAAAACATTTTAATAATTTTGCTACCAAAAAACATTGTGTTTTAAAAAAATAATTATATTATCAGATACACACTTATAAAAGTTTTCATCAGTCTTTTCTAGTTTTAGTTTACTAAAACTCAATTCAAAATAAATTAATATTGTATTTGATAAAGATTAATTGCCTTTGTTTACTCTATACTCACTTAAAAAAATTTTTTTTAAAGTTTGAGATTTTTCAATACTCCTTATTTATTTTAATCAACTCTGAAATATGTGGTATATAAATCAACAGTGAGCAAATCGCAGCTTGCCCCCCCCCCTCATGCAAGCAGCTCTCAAACTTTGTTTGGCTTCTAAGATAATATTGGTTTTCATTGCCATTTTCCCTAAGCTTTTATATTAATAATATATAGTATTATAATGTATACAAGTATTAGATAAGTAAAAGCCAGATATTTTGTAACTTTAAATCTTTGGCTTTTAAATGATACTAATCAAAAGGATTTTTAATGTGTATTTTATTATCATATTTGGTAGGTGAGTGTTTAGATATTTGATGGACTGCGTTGCTTCCATAAAATTAGTTCCAAAGTGACTATTACGATTGCCTGGAATGCATCATCACTTTTCATGCAATCACCCACAAATTAAACACTCTTGAACCTTCAAAAATGCATAGAAAGTATTACATGTGTCTCATATTACTGAAGTTGCTCATCCCTATTATAGATTAATCATTAGAATAAAACTAGTGCAAATTTTTTTTTTATGATCCGGGTTAGATACTTAAGAAATTTGTTCTAAATTTAATTTTATCTTCACTATAATTTTTTTCTTAATGATGTTTTCTATGATTTTAATAAATATAATTATTTTATTAATTTATCAAAATTTGATATTTATATAGATGTTGTAAAGAAATTATTATTTTCTGATTATTATTTTATTAATTTAATGTCACTGATTCATATTAAGTATGTTTGTTTTATAAGGTGCTTGGCAAAAAGCTAAAACACTCTGTAATTGGAGTGGTATATTAAAGTCTGACAACTAATACTGCCTTTTTTATATGGTCAAAAATTTGTTTGTAAATTTTAATGCATAAATGTCTTGAAAATTCATTTCCATAACACTTACATTTAAGTACAATAATTAACTAATTTTTATTATTTTATATTAAATGGCTTTTTCAACAATCTTGTGTTTGAAAATTATCATGAGATTACAGTTATATTGTCCTATTTGTGAAAGAAAACTTATATTGAGTTATATTAGATGTTGGAAATAATTTTATCTACAAATGATTAATCTTTTTCCCCAACCTATTTTGAATCCTATATTAGATAAAATGTGATTTAATAATTTATGATCTACAACTAAAAAACAATTCTCATTAGTCTGTTATATGACTGAGGTATATAATTTATTATCAAAATCATTGGATTATAGAAAGTAAAATGTTTGAAAAGAAATTTTTTTAAATCTTATTTAAATGAAGGTTGCCAAAGTCCAGTACTTTTCTATATGGTAAATTAAAGTATGTTGGAATTTCTCTTTAGTTGTTGTTATAATCATATTTATTCTTTGATGAATATATTGTGATTTGCTATTGATTAAAAATCTCAGCTATTAAGATTTAATGACTGGTGTAAATATTAGACGATTTTCTGTTTTAATAAAGAAAGTCACTTAGATTTAGGTTAGGTTTTTATAATGTCTGATTAATTCTATAAAATCAAGTTTAACTCTTATGGTGTCTTATCATAGATTTCAAGTAGATCTGAAACTACTTTAATAAAATTATTTTTTCCTCTTCTTTCTTAGAATGTGTGAGGTGTGGGTTTGAATCAAAGATAGAGTGGCTTGCTAGTAAGCAAAAGTTTCTGCTTTAATTTCTGACTGAGAACAACAAAAAAACAAAGCACATAAATTGCTAGGAGATTCAATTTTTGTGATACAACTATGAGAATCATATCAGCAATAACCTAACTATTAGTAGGACTTGCACAATGGGAATTTTTAGAATCTTAACTAGCCAAATGAAACTTGAAAGTACTGTCTTATTATAATAGATTGAGTTTATTGTTATATAGTATCTCTTAAACCAAAATGATAAAAAAATAATCACCGATAGATGATTTTATTATGATGCAGAAAGAAGTGAAGAAGCTACTGTAGGACCCATTCCGTGTTAGAGTGCAGGGGATGCAATGCATTTGAGTGGCACACTGTAGGGATAACACAAACAACTAGCCTTAATAAAAAAGTTAAATCAATAGATAATCAAAAAAATAAAAACCAGGATGCTTCAATATTTGATTTTGCTGATAACTGATTATTTTATTTTATTATAGGTATTATGTGTTTGTATTGTTTTATAATTATGTATCTATACTGTTTTCATGACAGACAACTTTATTGTATTTGGAGCCATTTTATCTGCACTTTTATTATACATACATATACAGCCAATATTATAATCTAGTTAACAAACAGCAGACATTAACGCTACAAAATTGCTGTGGAAAGCCATCTAGCGACTGATTCATTAATTAACCTTATCCTAGAATTAAATCAAATCAAATAAAAATAATCTCATAATTTAAATTCATGTGCACAGGATATATATTGCAATTAAACTTATAACTAAAAAAGAAAGTGTCATTTACATTTTGTTTTTCTTTTTTAAAAGTGTAATAAAACAAACAAATTATATTAAGAGAAATTTTTGGATTATATATTATATAAGAATTTCAATTTATTATTATGATTTTTTTTTTGGAAGGGTGGCAATATAATGTTGCACCCAGGCAGCACAAACCCACTGAATGGGCTTGGCTATTATGTCATATATTCTTCAGTAACATCTCTTGAATTACCAAGTGCAATACAGTCTTGTAGAATAATTACTATTGATACCATTAAGATATGTAAAAAACCAAAACCTTTGCCACTGATGGTATTAGGTTGCTTAATCTTTGACAATTAATCTATTCTTAATTGTTTTGGGTTTTTTTTTAGTTTTATAAATTTATTATTAATTTTACACACAAAATTTCATTTAAAATTATTTTTGGGTCCTATATAGAATCATTGTAATACAATTTTACTTGTTTAGTTATCTATAAAAAGAATAGTTGAGATAGATATTTTCTAACTTAGTAAATTTATAGAATAAGTATGTGAAAAATAGTTTAAAAATTTCCTCTCAATTGATAAAAGTAGTGCTTCATTAATTAGAAGTAGATTTTAAAATTGCATTTTATTTATATGAAACATTCAATATATTTATCATCAATTTCAATCATTAAGCAGTCTAATGCAGTATAAAGATATCTCCCTAATTTAATCCAGTTTTTTCAATTCATACTTTGTTTTATGGCACCAGAAAATTTGTTTATCAATCGTCATACATATGTTGGGTGGGTGTATGTAATTTTACACAATCAAGACAAAGGAATTATATAGTACATTGTTTTAATAGATAAAAGAAAAAATAGTGTGATTTATGATAATAATCAGAACCTTATGATTATTAAATTGGGCCATTAAATGTTGTTAATTAGAGGAATAGGATAAAATAAGGGCAAATAAAGGATATAGGGCAGTGTTATATATTTTTAACAAATGTTCTAGAAAAAAAAGATAGTATATAAAAAATATAAATAGGCCCTTGAGGGGGGGGGTGAGGAAACACTAATTGGATAAAAAATGATTTGCCAATAAAAAAAAATATATTGGTAGGAAATAAATCAGTAAAAGATAAGAGGAACTGATAGAGAAGAGAATAAGAAATGTAAAAATTTTCTAAGAAATAAGTGGGGGAAGGGGGGAGAATTGATTGTAATATTATCTATAACAAGGAAAGAATGCTGCTTACTCATGAAGATGAAATTAGATCACTTGTATTTATTATAATTTGAACTTATGAAGTACTTTGATATCATTTTGTGATGTGAATGATGACAATTTTATTATTAAAACTAGAGAAATTAGTAAGGGCATTTAAGAAATAGAAAAATGGCAAAACAAACTGATGAAATATTAAAGGATATGGCTGAAATTATATGAATTATTGGTAAATGCTTTAATAATATAGCTAGAGACGGTGGAAAAAACAGAGTTAGGTAGAGAATTGAAAATGAAGTTGTTTTTATAAAGTTAAAGGGTATGATAAAAGAAGTAAAGCTTGTTATTTACTGTGACAAAAGCAGCAATACTTTATAAGATTTTTGTTTGTATGTTTAAAGAAAAATTAATGCATGTATTAAAAATAAAATTGTTTTAAAAAATCAGAAAAGTAAATGAGAATTAATTTTGGTGAAAAAAATCTATATAAGATACCCATAATTAATGGAGAATAAAGAATGATCTGAGAATTAATTATTGGAAATATATTTTTGGGAATATTAATAAGGAAGAGTTTCATATTACACATAAGTGAAAAAAGAGAGTTACAAAATAAACTAGTATTTTTAATTCTTATAGATAAAATGAGAAGAATATTGTTGAAAAAATGCATTATGTTTAATTAATAGTATATATTATATTAACTGTAGAGAATTTTTTGAAGAAAAGGAATATGAAGATATATAAAAATGATGCATTAAGCAAGATTGAATCTCTCTAATTTAGTAAAATGGTGTGGAAAAGAGTTGATAATGATATAAGAAAGCATAATTGTGAACTAGCAAGAAAGGCTATAGAGAACAATAAAAGTCTCAAGAGTATAAAACATTTTGGTATTGATAACTTAACAAAAAAACTTGAGTTAATCAAATTTTTGCATGTTTAATATGGATATTAAGAGACTTGGAAGAAGTAGGAGTTATTTTGAAATATTGTTGAATTTATCTATACTCTTTTAGCTTTATGGGAAATTGTTATTGGCTTAAATAATAATAGTATTTTTTTTATAATGAAGTTTTAAATGTCATTTAGATATTTATCTTGTGGTAGTCTTTAATGAAAACATTTTTAGTGTAATAAAATTTGTGAAATACATACATTGTGCTGTATTATTGCTTAAATTTAAATTTGGAAGATAAAAATCATCCATGGGCTTAATATCTGAAGCAATATTTGCAAATTCTACATTGTATTATTATTTATAGAGAAACACATCACTATTTGCCTGATATAGATTAATTCAGGACTTATACTTTTGGCTAATAATAGCTGGAATAACTATTATTATTATATAAGGGATCAATAACTGAAAAACTAGCTAAATTGATATGCTAACTAAAAAAAAAAAAAAATCATAACGCAAGCTTGCTTGGGATCTAAAAAAAATTTGGCCTGGAATTGAGTCTTAGGTTATAATCATGATAAGTAGATACTCTGAAGACCTAATGAAAAAGAACAGAGAAAAATCTAGTTTGCTTACTGACCATTTTTAATCACTAAACCAATCTAAATTAATTATATTTAATAGTTAAATGCCATATATTTTATATGTTGCACTTGAAAATTTTTGTGGCTGATAATTTTACTATAAAAACTTTTACAGTTTTTAAATAAAGACTTTTAATTGCTTTTAATAAAAATCCAATGTTTTCTAATCATGCATTTCTTTAATTTTTTATCTCTTAATTAAACTTTATTATGTATGTTGAGGAATGTATTAAGGGTGATCAAATTTAATTTATTTTAGTGTCTCATTTTAGAATTACATTCAAATTTTAATAATGCTCTGCATACATTTTTTTAACCTAATTCTTATAATAAATCATTTTTTCATAATGTTTTTTTTCAAGATTTAACTTTAAGAGGTTTTTTTTTTTTTACATAATAATACATTTATTCATATATTTTTATTTGAAAAAATTAAGTTTTATGGACTACTTATGTATTTATGTATAATTACACACACACACACACTAATCCATCCATCCTGTATCATATGAACTTGTCTTGGAAAGATTATACATAATGACCTAGATAAGATAGCCATGTGTTTCATGCTGATTCTATCAAATGTCTTTTAAAAAGCACAGCTTTGTACAAATGCTATTCTCACAAAGTTCATTTTAGAATAGAGTTTTATCATTTACTAAATAGTTAATTAAAAATGGCAAAAAAAAAGATTACAATCCTATTTAAGAATTTTTTTAGTTACTAATTTATTTTGTGATTATTTTTAATTGTATATGTATGTCACTGTGTATACAAAAATATACTATGTTATTTAGGTAGTTTGAGTGTACAGCAAGATATATGCTTATGTCTGTGTGCATCTTTCATTGTCATAATCTGAATTTCAAATCCCTCAAACTTAGGGGAATTTTTTCAGGTAACAAGTTTTTTTTTTTTAAGATAGCAAGACTATAGCCAATCTATTTGTCAATAAATGAATATTAATTTTTTTATAAGATAAAAGATCAAAAAAAAACAAAAAAACAATTCTAGCATCCAGTAGTTGATTAGCACTATAAAATTTATCAGTTTATTTCTTGGAAATTCATAAAACATTTCAGTACTAGAAATGACAGAGGTAGCCAAGATCCATGGATCTTGATCTCCAAAGTTCACCACTTCACAATTGCAATACATCATGCAAGTACTAACATCTTCAATGTTCCTCTGTGGGGGTAGATGCTAGAAGAGACCTTTGTCTTGTAATGAACTATTTTAAGAATGTTTTATTAGCATACAATTGTAGATGGCTGCAGAATGGTATTTGGTCTTTTGATTGTTCTCAGAATCTTGTAAGGAAGATAAAATTCTTGATGTCTATCTCATATGTTCTTATTGTTGCTTTTATTATTATTCTGGGATTGTTTATAGTGCAAAAAAACAACAACAAAAAAACTTGTCTTTCTTTAAAATAATAATAAATGAAATGCAGTGCATGTTGATTTTAGTTTTTTGTGTAATTTCAGAAGTGATTTTTATCAGAATCAGTTTTCTGATATAGGCTTTCTTCATTTTAATTATATTGTATTCGGTTCTTTTCAGAAAAGATAAGTACTGTATAATAATTTACTTTCGTAAATTACTTGTCATCCCTTTTATTACATAAAGTGTTAGTTGAAAATAGATATCTTCTAATAATGTATATTGCAAAATTTTCTATTTATAATGAATTATACTGTATTTCTATATCACTTTGTTATGCAAATCGGGATTGTTTTAAGATCATATCTTACTTTACAATGGTAAAATATTAATTTTTTTCCCCCCTGTTATGTTATATGTACTGTATGTTCATAAATGATGCATTTAAACTCAATAAAGTGTTTTCTTTTTCATATAATAAAGCATTCATATCACAACTTATTTATATTGATTAATTTTTAGGTCTTTAATTATGTTCAATAATTTATGAAAAGTTGAAAGTAATTGATAGTTTAATATAGTAATTTCTTAAACTGTTAATAATAATTTTTTAAAAGCAGTTTGTTACAGTATTTTATTGAAACAAAGAGTGGATAGGTGATTAAATAACTGGAAATGTGAAAAGATTTTTATCACAATAAAGAAACTATACTGTAGTAACAAATTGTTCAAGTAATAAAAGTGGGTTTTTTTAAATGCAGAACTGGTAGTTGGAGGTGGGGGGGGGGTAAACCTATATATATATAAATAATCTGACATGAAGTTAATTTTTTTTTCTGTTGGAAACTTCATATCAGATTATTATACTCAAAAAGAATTTGTCACAAAGTTTCCACCAGTTTTTAAAATAGATTTCAAAATGGTGGAAGAACTAATTACTAAATTTTTATTTTTTTGATTATTATATACAAATAAATATAATTATATATATTAAAAATAAATAGAGGGATTTGAACTTAGGGTTTCTCTGTCTATTTTCGTCTTCACTCAGGTTAATATAGACTGAACAATTCTAAGTTCAAATCCCCCTATTTATTTATATAAGAAACATTTAGTACACCATGAATGAATAAGCTAATTAAATGTATATTAAAAGTAATAGATATTATTTATATTTAATATTCAACTCAGTAACATATAGGTAAAAGGCATGGAAAGTTTATAATGGCAGGCTGAGATAAGAATTACATATACTTACATATTATCCTGACATCCTGTTTTTTTATTTTATTATATAGTGACATGGGCCTACAAGTATTTGTTTGTTTATGTTTTGGGGTTTTTTGTTTTTAATTTTATTTTACCGAATATGTGTTACTTGTTAAGTTTTAAAAAAATTAATCGATTATAAATTCCAAGCTGGATTTAAAAGTGGTTTTAATACAGTTGATCATGTCCAAGTATTGAGAGAAGTTAGAGAAAAGACCAATGAATATGAGTTGCCATTATACTTTGGATTTGTAGATATTATGAAAAGGCATTTGATTCTATAAAAATTTCTTCAGTGATTAAACATTGGATGATTAAGATATAGACCCAGGATATTGTCATATTCTGAAGAATATTTATAAAAATGCACATAACAATTAGATTACATAATGATACTAGGAAGATTAACATTGAAAAGAGTGTACAACGGGGTGACTCCAGATCTTAGAATTTTTTAGAGCAGGTTTGCAAGAAGTATTTTGTGGATTAAAATGGGAAGCTAAAGGAGTAAAAATAAATGAAGATTATTTAAATCATCTAATTTTTGCAGATGATATAGTTGTTTTTGCAAAAAAATGCTTTAGAGCTTCTGGAAATGTTGCAAGAGTTATTAGATGAAAATAAAGTAGGATTAAAGGTAATGACAAATTTAATAAATTATGTATAGATGAACATATGTTTTTGCAAATTGATCATGCATTCTTATCAAACATATACAGATTTTAACAAAATTCATTATACTCATTTGTATTAAGAGTCTATAACAATTTGTAATACATCATTTTAACAATAAAGAAGAAAATATTAATATTCAAAATTTGGTTATTCTATTTTATCTCTTATTGAGATGACTTTACATATTTTATTTACAATGGAATGAACATCATGTGGTTAGTATTTTTAATAACTTATCACCTAGAAATTGAATTCTCATTTTTCAGAAAATGTCCATTCAGAAAACAGCTTCTATGACATGTAGATTGTTTATCAATTTAGAAATTTATTGCTTCTTCATAGATGAATAGTCATCAATTAGCCTGTTTTTTGTTGTTTTTTTAAATTGTGTTTATTGTAATTAGACTTTCAGATTGTATTTGCAATTATATTGTAGCTATAACAAATCCGATATAGCTCAGATTTATTATACTACAATGCCACACACACACACACACAGAGAGAGAGAGAGAGAGAAATGTGTTTAATAAAAATTCATGTGAGCTGAATATGAATATCCAAATTGCCATTTGCATTTATGTGCATATATGCTTGTCATTTGAGAAATAAAAATGTAAACTGCTTAAAGATTAGAAAAAAAATTAACTCATGTACATTAGTAAAGATTATTAAGTATTATTTTGCAATATGTGAGAAGCCAAATGGTAATAATAATGTAAAGGGAGAAGGAAAAATACTTTTCATACATGAAAAAATTTGAATTGCCTAGTTTTGTTTTTAAAAAAATTAAATTTGAACCTTGTTTAGTTTGCCTTTCAAATGGAAGTTTTAATTAAACAATAATAAAATTAAAATTTGGGAATTGATAATATTTTAGAAGTTATAATTTAAAAATTTAAAAGTCAGCAATAGTGATTTTTTTTTCTATGTTGTGAAATATAAATAAATAAAGAAAGGAAATACTTTTTTTTTCTTTTCTTCATTTGTTTCACATATTTATTTATAAAAAAATCAGAATATAATGAACTAAAATTTATACTAATAACATGTTTTGTAGAGAGTAAAGAGGGTAGTTTTCAAAAAATATATTTTTGTAATGACACAAATAATCATACTTTCCCTAACTGTGATATAACGTGAAAGCTAAAACCTTCGAATGATACGCTTTAAACATGCTTATATGACAGCCAATCAGATGTAATAATGACTGCACATGGAACTCTCAATTCTAAAACAAAAGTCAGAACTATAAGAAAAAGATGGTACCCATCTTTTTCTATGCTACTAGTGATGTAAATATAAATAAGTCGGAAACAAGTAACAATATATTCCTATTACCATCATTCTAATTCTAGGTGCCTGCAGTTCCTTCTATATTGCTTTGCATTAGAATGCGGTATATTATTGAATCTGTTGCAGTGATCCATGCTGAAAAGAGAAACAACCTTTGATTAAAACTCTTATTCCACTGTAAGTCATTTTACTGATTGTTTTTAAAGTATTTTTCAATACTCCAGTTACAACAGTCAGTATGATGAATTTATTTAGAAGAAATCTATCTGCCATGTGTTGTTAGATAACCAAAATTCACACCAGTCAAAAGAATCTGATAAATGCAGTCACATCCAGAAAATAATGCTGAAGTAAAAATCAGCCTGTGCAACATCTCTATAATGCCATGAAGAAAGAAATGGATAGTGTTGAATAAATTATTGAAGTCCTACAAGTAGTATACCTTTCGTCATCAGAGCTGCTGTATTTATTCTCTAAACTCACCAATGTTCAAGGAGAAAACTGTCATCAGAAAAATTAAGGAAGACAACAGTAAAATATTAAAAGAATGATACCTAGAAAAACCATGGTTAGTGATTTTTGGATATTTAACATTGTAAGATCTTATCATTATAATTGCTACAAGATCTTAAACTTGAAACTAAAATATATTTTGTTACTATAATAATTTTGTGTGTGTGTTGATAGTTGTGAGTATATATGCAACAGTTATTTATTCATTATTAGCAAGAGAAAGGCTTTAACCTTTTTCACATGTATCTTAAAATTTGTATAATAGCCAAACGTTGTAGTTTTTGACTATAGAGAGACCTCTCAAACCTCAACACAAGATAATGACTTTATAAAGATAAGAGAAGCCATTTTATTTTTAACTTAAAAATTTCTCATTTATGTAGGCCAATCTGAAGCATCTTGATTTTGAAAGCATGAAGATATTACTCTCTTCACATTTAAATTCACTATCTTCTTGCACAAATTTAACTTATGTGAAATCTTGCAATTTTACAAGTTAAGTTAATTTGTGAAAGGAAATATTGGATTTAAATGTGAAGAGAGTAATATCTTCATGCTGTCAAATCATGATACTTCAGATTGGCTTATATAAATAAGAATTTAGATTAAAGATAAGATGGCCACTCTTATATTTGTAAAGTCCCTATCTTGTGTTGAGTTTGAGAGGTCCCTCTATAATCAAAAACAACATCATTTGGCTATTATACAAATGTTTAAGGTGCATGTGAAAAGGGTTAAAACCTTTCTCTTTCTAATTAAATACTTCCTGTGCACTTGATAAATAATCAGAATGTTATTCATTATTAATAATTTTTTTTATTATTAATACATTTAGTTTTTGTTTGTAACTCAACCCAAATATATGCTTTTTACACACATAAGCTAGTTAATATCCCCAGCCCTGAGAAATCATGCAATCCATTGGGAGATATGCTGGAATGGCACTAATAATTGATGGTTGTTTCTTTAAAAAACTTTTCCAAAAGTAAACTTTCTTTTTAAGAGGTTTGGCACCTTTGAATTTTTTTTTATTGAATCTGAAAAACAAATAAAATACTTTTGGTGGTATTTGTATTTTTAAATTATAAATTATCATCATCACCACATTGATTAGTATTATATATTTGAATGAAAGTTTTTAATTAAATTTTATCCATTAAACTTATTTATTTGAACTAAAGTTTATGGTACACATCTTGGAGATCTCATTATATATAAGTGTATGACTATATATATATATATATATATTCCAGGTTCAAACCTGTTGACTGTTGTCTCCTGTTATATAAAAATACCATACAGTGAAAGTTACCATTATATAATTGGTGCACACTATGGGGCCTGAGCATCCCTTTATTCTGTTAAATTTCAATCTTGCACGATATATGTTTGCATGGACAATTTTGTGGCTTGAACATCCCTTTTCTTGTGTTTAATTTTATGTATGAATAATCTTGTAATGTACTGGGTATTAAAGCATGAATAAATTTAGTATATTGTGCTGTATAATAAATAAGTCAAATGCAATAAATGTTTGGATTGAGAAAAAAAATGTAGGTATTAATATTTTATGAAAGCAGCAGGTTGTGTATAGGTAGGCAAGGTAATATTTAATAAATGGCAGCATATATGTGTAAAATATAATAAAAGTAATCATTAAGGCAGAGGTATATCATATTATTTTGGAAATTATATATGAAGGGTTTAGACTGATGTGTATTTAATCAATAATAGAATATATATATAAAATAAATATTTAAGTTTGCAGATCTTCAAGAAGGATTCAACAAGCAAAGAAAATTATAGAACATTTTATTTTAATATATATAAATGATTACATGTTCAAAAACAAAAAGGATGGAAGCTCAAATAAATATGGATCCATCAGCAATACAAGAGCCAGTATAGCCAATGGAATCAGAGCCAATTGTGCAAGAAACTATTCCAACAGTACAAAAGCCTTTAGAACAAAACTAGATACATTTAATAATGAAATGCTGTATGCATTTATGGAAAAATTTGAAGAAAATGTGCAACAAAAATTTGAAGATACACAACAAAGACATTAAGAAAGACTGCAACAAAAATGTGAAGAAACACAACAAAGAATTCAGGAAATGCTAAAAGAAATGCATTCACAAAATGAAGAAAAGGATCAAAAAAAGACAGTGAATTAAAAAAAACTCATTCAAAATTTGAAGAAATGTATTAAAAAAATAAAAAATGCATTTAATAAAAGAGAGATGGTGAATTAAAAAAAATGCATCAAGAAATAAAAGAAATGTTTGAAGTAATATGAGATTATAAGCAGTTTGAAGCTGGAATAACAGAAAATGTGTGTGGAAAGAAAATTGCATAGTGATTTAGAAAAAATGATTCAAAAATCTAATGAAAATAAATTGCAGGAGAATGTGCAAAGTATAGAAGAAAGATTAGAAAAATTGGAAGTGAAGAAAGATGAAGATCAAAAGTAAAATTTAAAGAAAAACTTACAGGCATGCAAGAGAAGATGCAGAACACTCACAAAAAAGCCAGTTGGCATCATGAATGACAAAAATGGATTGCACAAAAATGAAAGAAGACATGAAATTGATTTATAGAAACTATAAAAGAATTTAAAGAAGAGAGTAAAAGTGACACAGGAGATATGAATCCAAAAGAAAGCCATGAAAACACAACAGTTACAGAACATTACAGAAGTCATGAGAATTTTAGCTGTATAAATCAATTTTTAAAAATTCAGGTGTTCAGAGGTGAAGCAGGAGAAATGTCCAAAGAACACCTTAACAGTCTCGAGAATTATTTAGAGTTGAACTGGCTAACAGAAAGAGAGCAAGTAGCTATTGTCTATAATCATTTACAAATGCCTGCTAAGGAATGGTGGAACGCGTTAAAAAAGAAACCAACCACCTATTCTGATGACAGAGAATAAATTTTGAATAATTTTTGATCTGAAGAGTGCCAAGAAGCAACCAGATGTCAAATTATGCAAGAAAGATTTTCCATAAAAGGTAGCGAAAGTTACACTTTAGACTGCAAGTATCCAAATTAAGGACATTGTCTGCATGTGACATAAATTATTCAACTTAATTTACCCTTTTGTGTTAAACAAATAATCATAAGACCTGATCAAAAAAATAAAGAACAAGTGCATAACAGAAAGCCAGATCATCAGAATTATTCAACTTAATTTACCCTTTTGTGTTAAACAAATAATCATAAGACCTGATCGAAAAAATAAAGAACAAGTGGCTGAGTTTTTAAATGTTATCAACATAAGCCTTCCAGAATCAGGATGGAGAAAGTAAAATTTACCACATCAAACTAGCAATCAAATAAAAGGATTGAAGCGTCTATTGATTACTTTAAAGTAAAAGATGCCCATAGATTCCAACTCTATAAATAATGGCAAAAAAGTTCTGGTAACAAAGATAGAACACACATAACATACTGTTCTAGAAACTTTTCTAGCCCAAGAAAGCAAGTCAGTCCAGAAAAATCTCCAGAGAATTTACCATGTCCAGAAACTAGTACCAGGGTTGAAACCAAAAGCAGACCTAAAAACAAAGAGAATGGGATCAGCAGTGACCCAGAAGATGGCAGAGCATATCATAAATCAACTAGGATGAAAATTTCATCTCCACTGCAAAAATATTTTGACAGGTGTAAAACTTGATGTTAGAAAATAAAGGATGGTTCATTTCCTGTTGACCTCTTGATATGTTAAACGGAAAATATTTTAAGGAGAAAGAAAATTGTATGAATTAAAAAGTAAAATATAATTCTCAAAGTGACAATAAAGATAAGTTACCAGTTTGCTAGAAAGCAAGAATGATTATTATTAATATAATTAATAATTTAGATGTTGGATATAATCAAGAAACATATGATTAGGATAGTTATTTATTGATTTATGCAGAGAATGGAAAAAATATTTTTGTACTTAGTTTAAATATATATATTTTCTAATGACGTATTGAAATTTAGTCATGTATGTGAGATACTATGTTATGTGATGAAGTGAAATGTATATTATTTCAAGCGCTGCTACATTTTTTTTCCCCAAATAGTTTACTCATCTGTAAGGTTGAGTGTTTATGGAATTTATTTGCCTCTGAGATTCAAAAGGGAGTGTAACGGTTCGGGTTTTCCACCAGAAGAAGGAGATGCAACCTTCTATGGTCGGACTGATGCGATAAGGTGTCATGCGTATCTCCAATAGCCTAGCTCTAGATTTACATATTAAATTCAGACCCAATTTAGGCTAGTTCATCCATACCTCACCTCTCTTTCGGATTCCACATATGCTTCAGAATTTGAACCCAGGGAGAATGTTGCAATCGGCTCTCTTCAGTGATGAATTTAGCTTAGATAGAAATTACAGTACATTCATATGGGTTTCAATTAAATAGGAGTCTCATTTAATCATATTACTGTATTATAATGTATAAGAATGTGTGTGTGTGCACACTTATGTATGGTGGTGAATTAATGAGCGGGTGGAGAAATAAGTTTGATAAACTAGAGACCATTTAATGAGAATCAAATTGACATTGTTTATTTACAAACAAAATAAAAATTGAAAACTTTTTTAACAAAAAATAAATAATTATATACATGTGTGTGTATCAAGTATGTATCCCCATTATATTAACAATTAAATATATTCATTACACTAATCCTTCCCATGATAGTTATATGCAAAGTAAATAAATGCAACAAAGAGAAAAAAGAATCATTAATTTAATGTTACATTGATCGTGAAGCTAACTAACTATTTAACAAAAAATATATATGAAGACATATTCAATAGCTTCTTGGTTTAGTTTCAGCTGTAGTGGTTTTCTCTCCTTGGAAGATCCTCCTTAACTATATACAAGTTTAATAAAAAAGACCATTCACCCAAGAATGTTAGTCATTCATACTGAATAAACAAATATGAACAATGGTTAGTCAACAACAACAAAAAAGTAAACAACACAAACTCTGTCCTGTAGCAAGTGTATGTTTTTTTAATATGGAGTGTAATAAATAAAATCTTACCTTTATTCCATATTGTAGTAAGGATTCTGATAGTAATCATACTTAATGTTAGTCACTACATAGGGAGGATTACTTAAACTTTATTTTAAAAAAAATTATTTATCTTAACAATCGTTTTTCTCGCGTTTTCTTGACTTTAGCTATAATGGACTCTTCCGAATTATAGAAATCTTGGTTCCCAAATATGGAAGTGGAAAAAAAAAATACAAAATTTTACCAATGTACACATAAATAAAAAAAATATATCACACAACAAATTAATACTTTATTATAACTGGTGTGAAGTTTATGAGTTAGGCTACTAATGTCTCTAATAGATACAGTCCGTCGTTTTAGTCAGGCAGCTACGGTTGATGATGCATTCCTCATGAGATTCCTCAGCGACATATTTAGAATGAAGTTATCTCTATCTCTTGTTGTTGTTCTTTTTTCTGCATCCACCTGGACATTTTAGACAAGGTATTCAATGTTTCGGTAAGTATTGTCCATTTGAATACTGAACCATTGCACTTCCCATGGTTAGGGCTGACAACATTGAGCCCTATAACACTATTGAATTAGCCAGAGATCATCGTTTTTCAGCACCTAAATAATTAAAATTTTCTTAATTCAAAGTTTGTTGTTAAATGATTTTTATAAGAACAGAATTATTCCATCGTTTATATATATTTACTCTGATGACATTCTAATTCATTCTTTTATTCGCATTTGAAGACTAGCGCAGTCCTTTTTATTTTGAATGTCTATTTAGATCAGCTCTATTACTTCTTCCAAATGCTTGAATTTATGAGAATTGTTTTTGTTTAAATATCGATCGCAGTATCTTGCAATTTCTTTACAACAATTTAGCAAATAATTTGAAATGTTCGAATAAGCCATCCATTTTCTTTAAGATTCGAACATTCAATTTTCCGATGTTGTATTATATAGCTTATGCGTTATTTTAAAATAATAGAAAGACAGCGGAAATGAATCAGGTTTGTTTTTATACTGCCATTGACTTCCATTGTCCAGTATACCAATGTCTTATTTCCTGTTTCTATTGCTGTGTGAATCTTGATTGTTGCGTGTACTACATTAATTATAAGCAAAATAAAATTACATAGTAGAATTATGCTTTCATCTTCCATATTTGTTACCTAGTGAGTGGTTTGACATTAGGTCATTACCATGCTTACTTAGTCCAAGTCTTAAAATAATGTACAATATACTGATATTAAATTCATTGTTTACATACATATATATTAGTACGATTATTATTTTTTTAATTGGGGTTTTCATCTTTCTAGTAGATAAGTAAAATTGATTTATTTTGATACTTTCTCACTATTGTTAAAAAAACACGTTTGTTGCATCTGTATATATATAGATGTGGGTTTAATTACTTTATGAAAACATATGCTTAGTTGCCTATTAACTAAACTTTTAAAAAAAATGAACTGGATTTGGTGGTGAGAAATGACAAAGGTTAGATTGTAAACTACTCTTATAGGAGCAAGGGTTAATTTTCACATGGTATTTATCAGCTTATAAGACTCAAAAGGGAGCAAGGCTTATATTTTATTTTGGTGTGTTGTGGTTAGCTCATCAGAAGTTAAACTGGGATAATTCTTCTAATGTCCATGCTTCAGTGTACACTTGAATGTTCTATGATGAAATTTTTATAGATCCTAGAGTTGAAATCTTTTGCATTCTTTACAACATTCAGTATCAAACAAATCTCTGCACATTATGGACATACGTATATTGTAAAACATTGTGAAAATGAAATATAAAAATAATTAGAGAAATGGATAAGTTTTGTACTAAGAATACAAATGAGAAATGAAGCTACACTGTCCCATTGTCTCATCTTATAAGTAGGGGATTTGCAATTTAGATTTATTATACTACAATGCTGCAGAGAGACTGGGAAATGTTGAATAAAAACTCATATGAACTGACTAATGAAAACTGCCATTTACGTGTGTGTGAATATATGCATGTCACACGAGAAATAAAAATATAAACTGCCTAAGGATTAAAAGAAAAAATAATCCATGCACATTAGTAAAAATTATTAAGTATTATTTTGTAATATGTGAGAAACCAAATAATAATACTGTAAAGGAAGAAGGAAAAATGCTTTTCATACAATTTGATTTGCCTAGTTTTTTTTTTTTAATTAAATTTGAAACTTGTTTAGTTTGCCTTTTAAATGGAAATTTTAATTAAACAACTTATCCATTTTTATAGAAAATTTAATGGTGGATTTGAAAATAAGATTAAAATTTTGGAATTGATAATATTTTAAAAGTTATAATTTAAATATTTTAAAATCGGCAATAGTAATTTTTTCTTCTTTCTATGTTGTGAAATATAAATAGAAAGAAATGAAAAACTTTTTTTTTCTTCTTTTGTTTCACATATTTGTATATAAAAATCAAAATATAATGTACTAAAATTTGTACCAATAACATGTTTTGGAGAGAGTAAAGAGGATATTTTTCAAAAAAAATATTTTTGTAATGACACAAGGTCATATTTTCCCTAGCTGGTGACATATAGCTATAAATATGTCAGAAGCAAGCAACTAGGTATTTTATTGCTATCATTCTAATTCTAGGAGTTCAGCTGTTCATTCCATACTGCCCTGCATTAGAGTGCAGTCTACTATTGAAGCTATGTTGCAGTGATCCATGCTGAAAAGAGAAACAACTGAGGATTAAAACTCTTATTCCAATGTAAGCTGTATTTTACTGACTGTTTTTAAAGTATTTTTCAATACTCCAGTTATGACAGATAGTACAATGAATTTATTCAGAAGAAATCTGTCTACCATGTGTGGCTAGATAACCAAAAACCATACTAGTCAAAACAACCAGGAAAATGCAGTCAGATCCAGAAATTAGTGCTGAAATTTGAAAAAAACCAGCTTTTGCAAAGCCTTTGTAATGCCATGGAAGAGAAATGGATACTGCTGTATAATTATTTAACACCTACAGATAGTATATCTTATATAACATCACCAGTGCTGCCATATTTACTCTCTCTCTCTCTCTAATGTCATCAGTATTCAAGAAAACCATCATTGGAAAAGCTAAGGAAGACAACCAGTAAAATATTAAAAGATTGGTACCTGGAAAACCATGATTAGTGACTCTTTCAATATTTAACATGGTTATGCATGCTATAAGATCATAAATTTGAACCATAGCTTATACTTAAAATATCTTGTTACTTTAATATTTTTGTATATGTGTTGATAGCTGCAAGTATATACACCACAGTTTTATTTATTAATTATTAATAAATTGTTATTTTTTATTATTATTAATACACTTAGTTTATGCTTGTAACTCAACCCAAATATATGCTTTTTACACCCATATGTTAGCCAATATCCACAGCCCTGAGAAATCATTAATTGTTGATAACCGTTCCCTTTAAAAAACTTTTCCAAAAGTAAACTTTCATTTTAGGAGATGTGGTGACTTTGAGTTTCTTTTTATTGAAACTGAAAAACAAATAAAATACTTTTTGGGGTACTTGTATTTTTAAATTATAAATCATCATCGCATTGGATGATATTGTTATGTATATTTGAATTAAAATTTTTAGTTAAATTTGATTAACCATTCAACTTATTATTTATTTGTTCCAAAGTTTACCTTACACATTTTGAAGATCTCATTATATATATATGTATGTATGTGCATATATCTTTGATTGTATATAATCCAGGTTCAAACCCATCTACTGTTATATAAAAATGCCATACAATGAAAGTTGCCATTACAATATATTGGATGATTTTTATCATCTAATTGAAACTATTATGGTTTTAGAAAAATTTAAACTTTTGATATCTTTCTTCAAATACATTCAACTATTAGTAATAATATACATATTAGAATGGAACATACTCTAAAACATTTAACAATATCAACTTGACAATAGAAATAATCCAATATATAACTATGATTGAATGTCTAGAATTGCTGATATTGTTCTTTTAAAAAATCTGTTCAAAATACTATCCATTAAGTGGATTATCTCTAGTTCAATCTATGACTAATAAAAATTATATACTTCCATTAAGTGGTTTGTGTCAAAGTTGTGAGGGCAATAAGTTTGACACATCAAGTAAGTTATAATTGGCTATCTATATATACTGAACAATGATAAAGACTCTGAACCAACTGATGAGTGCTGATTCAGCATGAAATATGCATATTGGATATCACATCTTTGGTTATACGTTTATGATCACATCTCTCCACAATGTATTAAAAGAGTATAGAAGCCAGTCCCTACCTTGCATGAGAATGGTATAGTGAAAATTGCTCCACAGAAATATTATTTATTAAGTGGTAACCTTTAGTCTAATGAATGACTAATAAAAATTATTAATATATTTCTGCTTTTTATTGAATAATATTTGCAAGATTTCCAATTGTCTAACAATTTTATAGATATGGTAATTCCATTTGTAAAATGAACTTGAAGGCTGTATGTAATAGTAGTATTTTAAAAAAGTATAAACAAGTAATAGCATAGATATTGTTAATGATTTATATAATTATGAACACCACATCATTGAAAAAATGAAAAGGCTGATATGGAGTTGAGCTGGACATATTGTTAGAAATGATTAGCAGATCAGCAATCAAAATGTTCAACTAGATTCCAAGAGATTGTAAAAGACATAGAAATAAACCACTTGTGTGATGGATAGATGAAGTAAGGAAATTTGTTAGGTATAGTATGAAGGAGAAAGGTCGTGAATTTGCGAAACAAAATGAAATTTGAAAAGATCATTCTACAGTGGATTGATAATGATTAAAAATTTTGTGATGATGAAACACAAAAATCGGTTGTAAAATCTTTATAAAATGTTTATATCATTGATCTATATTAATACATTCAAAATAGTATCTGCAAAAAGATATAGAATTTTGTTCAATACAATAACAATAGAACATATGATAACTCAAATATTTATTAAGGGTATAAAAATCAATAATTAACAATAATTATTGGATGTAACTTCCCCATTTGCAAAATTACACATTTATTTGAGTCACTTTTGAGGACTATGATAAGTAAAAAAATGTTTTCTATAAAACATTTATCTTTTTTAAATAAATATAGCTTAATGAATATTGTGAAGTATAGATATGTATATTGTATATATAATTCGTAAACTTTGCTTATTGTTTGAAAACCTACTACTCCTATTCACTTTATTTTTATTGAGTAATATTCAAGACTGCTGAAATGTTAGAAATTAAAATATTGTTTTCCATCAAACATTTCTATAGCTATCATTATTATATGTTATCTGCTCTCAAGATTCTGTGCATTCTTTAAAACCATATCCATTCATGTGCATTACTCTGCTCTTATTTTTGAGGATTTTTATTAGAGTAATGACTAGTGCATCTAATTATGTTATACAATTCAAATCCAAACTTGGTTAAACTTTGAAATTTTCTAGGTTCTAAATCCAACCTACTTAATCATTCGTTAATTGGATATCTAGCTATTCTTAGCTAAAGAGCAAAATAAGGATGGAAAAATTCTCAAAATTTATCAATTGGCACATCTGGTGATTGATTAATGCCTTCTCTTTTACAGTTAGTAAAGAATTATATTTCTAGAATTTTTGCACATTTTTTGTGCATTTAATCATCCTTCAAAGATATAGATATAGACATTGGTAAAACTATATCAATTGTTCCTAGAAATGTACTGTCAAGTCTAGTGGTTAGCATAACTGCCTTCCCTGTCAAAGCATTTGACATATAAAAATATATATATTAACTTACAATAAAAATGATCATTTAGACATTTTTTAAACAGATGATGTTTGTGAAAATATACTAATAAGATAAACGTTTTAACAAATCTGTTTTCCTATTCTTGTTTTGTATAAGTTTTATAGGAATATATTTTTCTAACAAAATAATTTCTTTTGAATATTTAATATAAGAAATGGAGGAGGGGGAAATCTTTTCAAAAGAATACAAGCATTTTCTAGTTTTCATTCTAGCAAAGAAATCTAATTAGACATGTAAAAAGTTCAAGTTCTGAAGGAGTGTCATTTATAAATAATCATAAGTAAAGAAAAGTATGGCTCAAGGAAATTGTTTTTTTTTAATGCCATATATATTTTGTAATGTAATATTTGAATACATATATATTTTTTGTAATGTAGTAAACTAATTAATATCATTTGTTTCAAAATACAAAAAAAAACAATAACTTTGGAATGATGAGTTAAAATGATAATTTTTTTCTTATACTTACTAAAGATAAAATTAGTAATAAAGTCTAATAATATTGTAAACAATGTTCATTTATAGTCAGCATTTGGCTCTCATTTAGCCTGCACACATTCACATGAATCTTTATTTGTCTAGTTAATAATAATTGACATTCATTTATAGATGAGTATTGGATAGTTAGCATTGGCTTCCTGGAAGAAAAATTTCAATCTACTTGTGATTTTCAAACATTTTCAAAGTTCACTTTACTCAAAATTAAATCCTAAGTCATGATTAAGCTATAATCACTAATATTCTGATAATATAAATATTCAAAAATGAAATGTAAGGCAGACCTTCCATTCTTAACATTTTATGAAATGTAAAAAAGTTAATTATATATAGACATAAATTCATGATCTATATCAGTAGTCTTCAACCTTTTCACACCTGCGGACTGGCAAAAATAAGGATAAGATTTCGCGGACTGGCTGAAGTCTACAGATAAATTTTCTTAAAGATGTAAACTGTTAGCCTTAGATGAGCATAATTGTTATAACTGACCAAAACAGAACACTAGTCATGGTGTTGCTTACCCCCACATGCTGAACACTCTCTCGAATTGTGCAGTCATATTGCTACAGAAAACAGTACAATAACAATAGTTCTCATTAATGTGCTTGCATTTCTACATTTATTATTTCATTGTTAGAACATGCACTAATAAAATGTTATTCACCTGAATGTTAGGAAATATCACAGCTAGTGTAATTACATGACAATGATTATGATAAATGCAATATCTGTATTTAATGTTAAATATACAAGATGAAGTTATATATATATGGAGTTTGTATAATAAACTTTTTTTTATAATTTTGAATTTTTTTAGAAAAATAATAAAAAATTTAATTCTCCCCCCCCTCCCCATAAACTTCTGTGATAAATAGAAAAACAAATTAATTTATGTATGATTGATTAGATTTTGTTTTCATTCTGTTTCTTTTTTTTTTAATCAGATAAAAATGCGATGAAAAAATAAATAAAAATTGTTTATATTAATTAAAAGTTTAAAATCTTATTATTTTGTTATTACAAACTTTTCTACCAGTCTAGCGCAGACCGATAGAAAACTTTTGCAGCCTGGCACCGGTCTACGGATTGGAGGTTGAAGACCACTGATCTATATTGATCAAAATTTTTATTCATTTTCTAGTGTTCATTCCAAATTATCTTCTAATATGATTTGTATTTACGGATAATCCTGGAACTTAAGGTTGAGAGCCTTTTTTTTTCATGGGCATAGTTATCCTGTAACTTTAACAAATATGTTTTACTTGTTAATATTGCAAAATATTAATAAATTGCTTATAAATTCCATTCACAAAGATAACACAAAAGTAAAATCTATTCCTAAAAATAACACAAAAGTACGATAATAAATTTTAAATACAATAAATTTAATAATTCAAACTGCAGTAAATATAATTTTTACAGGGATTTTATTAAGAACTAATGTCCTGCAAAATTACAAATGTATCTTTTTGTTTGTGCATGCATTGCCACATTTTGGGAATATGATATTAAAAAAAAAAAGCAAACATGCTGAAGTCAAACTATCACAATCTTACTCTGAATGTAAAAAGACAATGCTACAATTTTTTAAAAAAATTTAATTAACTACCTTGTAAATGTCTTGCATTGGTGGTTGAGAGGTCAGCGCAACTGCCTTGCACTTGCAGGCAGTTGCCCGGGTTGCGGGTTTGCATCCCGGCCGATGCTATGACACTTAAAAAAAAAAAAAAACTACCTTGTGAATGGAATTTATAATAAATTTATTGCTATTATTTAAAGTTAACAGGAATTTATAATCGATTTATTGATATTTTTTTAACATTAACAAGTAAAACACATTTATTATGGTTACCGGCTAACTATGTCACTGAAAATGTATAATTAAAAAAACATTGCTGCCAACCTTGGGTTCTGGGATTATCCATAAGTACCATAACACCATTGTCATTGTAAATAGGTGATCATGCATAATATTACATCATTTTATGTGCCACTAAGTAAAAAAAAAAGTCTATAATAATTAGACTACTGGAAGTACAAAAATAGATTTTTTTCACAAAAGTCAATTTTAATGTTCAATTATTATTATTTTATGTATTTATATATATTTTTGTCTTTTATTTTATCTTACTTCTTTATGAACTGCTAGTAATGATGATAATGATCTGTTTTACATAAATAATTTTAATAATGAAGAGCTAATTAAAACACATATAAGCTTTGTTGTAGAAATAGAAGATAAACCATAGGATTAACATCAATATTTCTTCCATCATTGGTGAAGAGTGAATTGTATTGCCATGTTTTAATAATTAATGCATTAACATTCATTTAATAATTCAATTTCATTAGATATCTTTACTTTCCAGCCAGTAATTGATAGATTCCTATTTATCAACCAGTAACTGGATGATTAAATGGATCTTTAGGCTGATTACCAGAAAGATCATAATCATGTTTATAGTTTGGAAAATTTTTGATGTTTCACTCAGTTTGGATTTAAAACCCAGATCACGGACATAGAATGAAGTATTTTTAATCCAAAGTAGTTGTCAAAAACTATTAGATGATTTTTTTGCTACAAATCTCAAAAAGATCATATATCTGCATGGATTGTATTTATAGACAATTAGTTTGAGGATACTAATGCAATTGAAATGTATGCTTTCATCAAAACAATAATTATAGAAATTAAAATGTTAACTTACATTGATACAACAAAAACTTGTTGCAAGATTATTATAATAATTTGACTAACAATTAACGTTATGATTTATTATATAGCTTAATCTGAATCACCTGAATTTTTGAGATTTAGTATTCACAATTTTTTTTTTTTTAGTATACATTAGAAAAACATTTGCAGTCAAGTTCACATTAATTGTGATAATATCATCAAATAGTTATGCATATGTTATCATATACAGATTGGAAAAAAAAAAATTTCTTAATATACTAATGACATATTAAGAAAGAATATTGAAAAGTTCAAATAAATTGTTACTTGCTTATTTATTTCCTTTTTTTTTCTTCAATGTCAAAAAACAAAATATATATATATATATACATAACTATAAAATCAGAATGATTTGACATAATTAAATAATATAGATACAATTTGAAATACTTTTAATGTGAATGGAATTTAATGCAGCTAAATCCTTGACTCAAATTATCCATAACAGTTGTTATTCTAGTATTTATTTATATTTTTTATATTCCTAAAGCCTTAATATTATATTTTCAAGAATCCTCTTTATTTAACAACTAAAACATCATGTAACCACCATATATGATTGTGTATGAAGAAAATTGCTATTGTTTTAACAGATTGTGTAAGCATAAAAATGGTGGTCATGTGATGTTTAGTCATTAAATCCAATCCTAGCCAAAGGATATTGGTGACTATATGAATCTACAAATGAATTAGCTTAGGTTGAAAACATTATTGTGTTTTAAAATATAGTTTCAAAGCATTATAGTTAATTAAAAAGGTAAAAAGTAACTATTGGAAGGATGCATTAGATTCAAAGATCTAGGTACATTGTTGAATTCGAGGTTCATCACTGATGGAGGTCATAAGCTAGAAAGTATTCTAAGCATATTGGGTGAGTAGGTGCTAGATAAGGATTTTGATGCACTAATCTTCTAGCATCCATTGGTTACTTGGCTTGCACTAATTGGCACTTTCTATTATTTTTCATCTATCCTGAAAAGAATCATACCAATTCTTTTTTACTATAACCCTTCCTTTTATCATATATATTCCGGGAACCCCCC